>RJWH01001127.1:0-293285 GCA_004363575.1 Solenodon paradoxus
ACACACACACACACACACAGAGCTGTCTGTCACTCTCAACTCATCGCTGACCTTCTACGCTGACCTTCTAAGCTTCCGGGTGCTGCTCCCAGGATCTTAGGCTGACCAAGGCGGAGGGGCCCAGAAATTTGGGATGGGGTGACAGGCAGTTTTCGGCCCAGGGGAAACAGAACTAGGAAGGATTCTGCAGTGTCCGTGTGTTGTAAAGGTGTCTGGCAACAGCTCCGCCTCTGCTGGACTTAACACTGAGCGATGCTGACTCGCCAGCCCTGACTCCTGCCCTCTGAAATCTTTCCCACTCCTCCAGGGAGCCCTGGCACCGTTAAATGATCTTTCAGGGAGCCCTGGTACTGTTAACGATCTTTCACTGCCCTTAGTATTTCTGGGAAGAAACTGGGGGAGATTGCTTCCTGCTCTCTTCCTAAAAAAGACAAAGTTCAAGTAGGCCACATTCGTCTTGAGCTCTCAACATCTTATGAGTGAAAAGACTATGGATTTGGGATTTGAAAAGTGACTAAGAATTCCAGTCTGTGTGACTTTGGGGCATTCAATATCTTCCAACTTTTTCCAATCTGTGAAAAAACAATCACCTCACAGAAATGTAAGAATTAGAAATGGTAATGTTCTTGTTATAGCCTCACCCAGTGATGGATACAATAAATGGAGAGTTCTCTGCCTCTGTTCAATTAATTTCGGAAAGCAAGAAGACGTGATTTGTGCCAGTAGCACAGAGGTATCTTGTAAACTTGGAAAGGGGATTCTTTGAGGTTAGACAGACAACCAATCTCAGTGAAAGCAGGAGAGATACAAAACATATTTTGTACTGGCTTTTTTATTCTCACATGAGTATCTCAGAGGTATATTATATCTCAGAAGGATAAGAAGTAGATGGTATCAACCTAGGCATGTTTGGTTGCATTGAGTATATTGATTTAGATGGAAAATACCTACATGCATTCATGCATCATTGGTCCAAGTCCCACAAATATGTGTGATCTAATGAAATATAGCTCCCCTTCCCTGGAAACAAATTCACTAGCTTGTGTTCTAGGAGAATAGTGGCTGACATCCCCTCCCAGGATGGAGCAGTTCAAATCTAGCTTTATGTTGTGAGTTCTAGTTCAGAGACTGTGAGTACTCCCCAGAAAAATGACTAACCATTGTCAGGCCAGTCTGGGTAACTTCCCCTAGCTCAAAGTCATTACTGCCTTAGGCCAGCACGTAGACCTGAAGTCTTAGACATCCCAATAATTTGAGCTCCTGAGAATCTTGCAGGGCATGTCAGATACATTTCAGAAAAAGCAGAGTTAAAGGATTAGAAATTTGGAGTCTTAGGGCAGTTTTTGCTAGTTACTTAGAGCATGACCTTTGGCAAATTACACAAGCTTTCAGAATTTCATCTTTAAAATGGAAATAAGAATGTCTGTCTGCTTTCCCCATCAGGTAGTTGCAGTGTCCCAATGGAATAATGTATGAGAAACTGCACAGGGAAATGTAAAGAGTAAACAAATGCAAGCTATTGATATTAGGACTGAGGAAATCACTTGGCTTTATTTGAGCCCAGATGACTTATGGGTATAAAGGGTGAGGAGATGGGATTTGTCATAGAATGGGCGGTTATTAAGTTAGTGTGTTTCTGTGAATCTGTATGTGTACATGAAATTAAAGGAGTGTAGTATTGAGAGCTTTGTTTTTCCATTTCACTCTCTTCTGTGAGGGATTTCTGGATTAAATCTCATGCTACCCCCTCTCAGTTTTAGAACAACTCCAGCCACAATCGTGGTGGTCACGAGTTTTTAATGTCTGAGACTAATTTGTGCCTCTATTTCAGGAAAACAGTGTTTACAATTTTCCTGTCTTTGCTGGATAAAATTGACTTGGGTTGGGAATTTAAAATGGGATGGATTTTTAAGGAAAGAGATTCAGTATCTAGGAGCAACCATTGCCAATAAATCCAATGATATCCTCACATTAAAGGAACTCCCAGGAAGCTTCCTCTATCCTTAAGCAAATTCCACTACAGTTTCCCAGTTTACTCTTTTTAAAATATTCTTTAAAACTTGTCAATATCGACCTCTTTATATTTAAGAAGACCAAAAGACTGAAGGTACCAACCCCTGTTCTTATACATGTCATTAAAAAAATTATCTGTGATGTGTAAATTCCCTTCACCTACTCTTACCCACCTCTGCATTGTCATGAGGAAAAATGAAAAACATAATAATCATGAAATACTTTAATTTGGCCTCAGAATGGTGCCTTTATGAGAAGTTATTTAGATGAGTGTAAATTTAAGAAAATTTTGAACAGTTTTATCAGAAATTTGCTCTGCTACTTGGAATAATTCCTTTAAACCAGTTTTGACTGCCTTAACTTTACACCACAAAGGGTACAAAAAGAAAAGATCTTGGGCACAGATCTTGCATAGATTGCAATGAGAAGTTAAACCATAGCAAAGATTTCTTGATAAGGATTCCCTTGGGTACTCCTTTAGTTAAATGTTCATATCTTTTGTCTGGTGATTGTTACCTTTGTAAGCCACTGAAGACACTTTCCAACAAAGACAACATTAATGAATAGAATATAAATAAAAATATTGTCTATGAAGATGTAATCACAATAACAGTAATAGATGGGTATCTTAGTTCCAGGGTTAAGCAATGATATTACAGAATGACTGTTAATTAGATCTTGAAAGTACATGCTCTAATTTTGTTCCAATGACTGGAATACAGATATATTGATTCATTTATTCAACATATTCCAGACAAAAATAATACAGAAATGGTTCTTGCTCTCCTTGAGCTACAGTCTTGAATACTGAGTTATAGTCTTACGTAAACAAAGAATTATAGTTAAATACCATTATGAAATCAAAACAGAATGATGTAACAGAGTGAAGAGACTCTACTTTGGCTGAGTGGTAGGGAACTAACAATGAATGCAGAGACTCAGACATAAGCATTATTACTCTGTAAGGAAAGGGCAGTACCTACCCTCCTATCCAAGGTATTTTGTCAAAAGTCTGTGTCATTAAAAGAGTAATCACTAAAACTCTTCATGAATTACCTGCTTGAATGGATTACTGAGGTTGGCCAGAAGCTTTAAAAACAATGACCTGCTAATATCTCATGATTCATGATGACTGGTGTCTGCTGCCTTCTTCTAGAAGGCTCTGAATATCGTCAATGTCCTAGGCTCTTGTCTCTAAGCAGGTTTAGAAGTTGAGAAGCCAAAGACACTGCAACAATTTGGCCAGAGGCTTATTCAGAGTCCTCCAAAGGGAGAGGTATTTCCGGGCAACAGCAGAAGAGAAGGCATAGAACCCAGAAAGAGCAGAACCCAGCATATCCAGGCACATAAAAAAGATTTACTGAATAAATGATCTGCTATTAGGATCCAACCAATTGGACTGTGAATTTATAAATCAAATATCTATAAGTAGTTGTCCTCTCAATACCTAGATTCTGATAGGAAGAAGGGTGACGTTACCCTGAGCATGTTCATTTCATTCCTGCCAAAATTTGAGATACAGCACTGTTCCCATCCCGACCTTATGCAGAGAGAATGAAGCTGTTTATGATGAAACTGTGGAGAGAAGTCAAGAATATTAAAGCAATGGAGTTCCCTGACACCCTGAGATAGAAGGAGACATTACAGCAAATACTTCTTCCCACTTATTATTATGCATTTTCTTTAAGTACATTTACTTTTCTAACAATGTATTTTAAAGAAAATTCTTGCTACTTGAAAAACTGGTACCAGTTGCCGTAAATACAAGGTAACCGGTTGCATAAACTCAGTGAAAAGAAAGCCATTCTATTATAGTAAATTTTAAACACTGATGCCTCCTCAGGAACTTGAGTCTTGCTTTATCAGTTTTAAAAAAGAAAATTAACAATGGTCAGAGAGGTGTTAAGAACTTATTGGCATCCGACAGCTTTCTTCTTGAAATAATCAGAAAAGGCAAGTGGAAAAGAAATAATTTTCTTACTCTGTGATTAACAGGCCACTTAGCGCTGAGTCTTAGTACCATCTAAATTAGCATTTCTCCAACTTTAATGTAAGGATCTTGCTAAACATGAAGATTTATATTCAGTAGGTCTGGTGTGGAACCTAAAGATTTGCATTTTTAACACATTCTCAGTGATGCTGGTGCTGCTGGTTCTTGGACCACTCTGAGAAGCAAGGATCAGAAGTACTACGACAGTATGTGTCTTACATTTTGGGAAATATTGACTATTATTTTATAGATAAAACAGTGAGAATTTGGAGGCCTAAGGTTAATCTAAGGTCCTGTAGTTAGTTGGTAGATGAACCAGGGCTAAAAATCACATTTTAGAGTTTTCCGACTCTCAGTTCAATGCTCTTTCTCCCTCAAGACCAATAATGTCATTGACTTGCTACTAAGGGAAAAATAAAATCTCTTTCAAAAGATATGGCATCAAAGTCAAGTTTAGACGCTTGTATTCTATAGGTTATGCTGTGGTAACACACATGCTCAAACTCTTAGAATACTAAAAATGTATTTATTTTTCAAATTATTTCTCCACTTGAGTAACTATGGACTATACTCTAGGTAGTCACTCTGTAGCATTTATGATGCTCCATCTCAACAGGATACTTCAAAGTTGCCTTGGTGAGTAGGACCAGGGCTGGAGAACTCTGTAGCAGCAAATAAATGCTCTGACTTAGATGTGATGCACATCATCATTGGTCAGGACATGACTCCAATCAACTGCAATTACAAGGGAGTGTAGTCAAATAATACTTCCATCTATTGGGAGTGAGATAAAATAAGGTACAGTAAACTCTACCATTAACAATCCTTGATTCTGTTATCTCAGTCTTTTCCTTCTTCTCATAATCTTCCTCATCTAAGTTTCCCAGGCCAATGGGGTCAACATTAGTCTACTTTTTCTTGGGGAAAAAAAAGGGGAGGAAGAACATAATGACATGGAGAACACAGGATTCCAGAATATTTTGATGATAGCAGGGTTATCAAAAGAGATAGATTAGTTAAAAAGAGAGTGTCCACAGTGATTGGGAGGGAGAATCAGAAAAAGAAAAGGGACAGGAAAGAAAATAATCATTTCTTAAGGACTGACTAAATGTTAGGTGTTGTATTAGGACATTTACATGATTTTGGTCTTACAACATTCCTGTCATGTTGTTATTAGCCTATTTTACACTTAAGGAAATAGGCTCAAATGGTTCATAGAATTTGTCTAAGTCAATAGAGAGAGTAAATCAGGACCACTGTGATACTGCAAACCTGAATCTCTCCAGAAGTCGCTCTTACAGAGCAGGGCAGCATTTGTCCTGAAGAATAGACTACTGTTCATATTGGAATTTGAGACTAGGTTCTGTTGTAGTAGACATGTGTGGACAAATAACTGAAAAATCCTGATTCTATAGTGACTACTACATGAGATCATACTGAGAAACAACATGCCTCCCAAAGTCACTGAGGGGACATGCATTCATGAATCCTCATTATTCTCCTCTCCCAATTGTTTTTCACCATGTGGAACCATCTTTCTCTATAGGACTTCTATAATGCCATAAGAACAAAGGTTGAAAAATATGGTGAAAATGTGGTGAAAAATATATAACAAATATTAAGAACTTTATTAATTATTAAAGGACATATATCACGTTATGTAAGAGGGTAGATATTTGGAAGGTGACCTGTGTTAGGCTGTGGAAGACATCATATTTATGACCAGTCTAGGTACTGGGAGTTTTCCTGTGCATCTTGAGAATTATGGGTCTAGAATTGTCCCATGTGCTGCTGAGGTAATGGTGGGAAGGAGCAGGGACTCGAAATCAGACAGACTGCGTTTGTATTCAAATTTGACTACTTATTTTAATGTGGTATCTGACAAATCATTCAAATTCTCTGAAATTCAGTGTTACACCCTGTGAGTGGGAATGTCTAACTGCAAAATTGTGAGTTGGTAATAATATCCATGAAGTACCCAGCACATGTGGTTGGTAAATATCAATGACTATTATTAGTGTAATTGATATAATAAAAACAGATAAATACAGATCAATGGAACATAATTGAGAGCTCAGAAATAAACCCACACATGTAGACTAATTTATGACAAAGGAGCCAAGAGGATACAATGAGACAAGCACAATATCTTCAATAAATGGTGATGAGGAAACTAGACTACATGCAACTAGATCATCACCTAACACTACACACAAAGTTAATTCTAAAATGGTTTAAAAAGTTGGATGTAAGTGCTGAAACCATAAAATACATAGAAAAAATAGGCAAAACACTTCTAGACACTGGCCTAAGAGATGTCTTTGGGTATTTAACTGTGGTATCAAGGGAAATAAAATCCAAAATAAACAAATGGGATTACATCAGATTTAAAAGTTTCTGCACAGTAAGATAAGCTATTATCAAAACAAAAAGATATGCTACTGAAGATATTTGCGCATTATACATCTGACCAGTTAATATCCAAAATATGTAAAGAACTCATAAAACTCAACAAAAGAAAAGCAACCCAATCAAAATATGGGAAGAAGAGCTAAATAGGACTTCTCCAAAGAACATGACCAATGATCAATATGAAAAGATGTTTCACATCTCTTGTCATTAGGGAAATGCAAATCAAAACCACACTGAGATATCACCTCATACTTACGAGAATGGTTATTATTCAAAAGATTGGAAACAAGTGTTGGCAAAATTCTGAGAAAAGGAAAATCTTATACACTGTTTATGGGAATGTAAATTGGTGCAATCATTATGGAAAGCGGTATGGAAATTTCTTAAAAAATTGGAAGTGAGGATCACCCTGGTGGAGCAGCGGTTAGGTCAGTCACCTCTGAAGGAGCAAGCCACATACCCCTGAGTTTGAGTCCCAGCCAGGGAGAAGCAACTAGTGTGAACAACTAAATAAAAATAAAATAAAGATGCTTCTCCCTCCTCTGTCTTCCTGCCTGCCTGTCTACTTGCCTTCATTTCTGCTGTACCTTTCCTTTAAAAAATAATTTGGAAATGGAAAGTCCACATTTCTGGAATGATCCCAGAGCACAACAAAATGTTTTCACTCACATGTGGTATATAGAGAAACCAGAAAAACAAATGAACTAAACAAACAAACAAATCAAATAAAATAGACTTTTAATTTATAGAATCAAATTAGTGGTTGCCAGAAGGGAAAAGGAGGAGAGTGAACTGATTGGGTGAAAAGGTAAAATTGTAGGGTGAAGGATAGATTTGGACTGCTGGTTGTAAACTTAATGTATTATATACAAATGTTGATTTATAATGAGGCACATCTTAAACCCATATGATGCTATGAAGTAAAGTTTAAGCAATAAAATTAAAATAAAAAGATGGAGGATTTGTGTGTGTGTGTATTGCCAACTTTGCATGTAAGAAAGACCCTGTTGTTAGCAGGAGCAATCCCCAGCAAAACAGCAGCCTCAGAAACAGCTTTGAATATAAAACAAAAAATGTCAATAAGCACCAGACAGAATTGGAGGGAAAGGAATGGAACTCACTCTAATGGGATTGTTAGCTTACTGCAATCTTGGCAGCCCATGCTATTACTACCAAGTGGAGAATGGATTATACCAGTAGTAGCTCAATTACGTCCACAGTGGATTCCCTTTACAAGATGGACAGGCACATCACTATCCTTAAACAATCATTCACCGTGTAAAACTGATTATTTTATTGTCAGCCTTTTAAAGATATGTATTCACCTGCTGTATATGAGCTTTCTCCTATTTAATTCAATGACTTTTAGAAAATGAGACTATTTCATTCCATTTACTCATTTCTTAAAGCTCTAAAGAAGACCAGACTTTGCAAAATATTCTAACGCATTAGATGAAAGTGATGAGACAATTTAGAAAGGGGAATGCCATTCCACTGCTGGTGTCTTCCAGGTCCCCAGTGGGGAAAGCCTAGATCATCGGCCACAGATGTCTTTAGAATCTTCAGAATCTTTAGAGAGGGAGGGTTCACAGCCTAGCTATTCTACCCCTGCATTCCTTCCTTCCATAAAATGTCATGCTGTTTAATTATACTTGCATTAAGATTTTCTTTGTCTCATGGTGTCAGGTACCAGGAGAGCATTTAAGATGATTCATGGCAAGAATCAGTATGTCCTCTTGGAGGATTCAGTCCCTGTAGCTCTCTGTTTTCAGATTACTTCATCATTTTGGGCACCTATCCTTGGCTCTGTGTTTAGCTTGGTCTGGGATGCCTTCCTCATGTGACTTGGGGTAATCACTAGTGAACTTCAGATCTCAGAACATGACTCTGTCTCTTGGAAACAAGTACCAAATCAGATGCCAGCTCACTGCTTTTTAGTTTCTGACCCTGCAGGCACTACTTTGAATGATCAAGCCAGGCCCTGTGCTATTGCATATGAGAGACACTAAATTTTTTTCTTATTTTGATGTGTGTTCACAAACCCATGTTCAATAGAGGCTTGAACCTCCATTAAAATAGTGTTTGAATAAGATTCAACTGCTGAATGTATAATGATACTGTTAGGAGAAATAAGGATGGCAAAGATTTGCTTCATCTGTGAGGTCTGTTTCTAGTCTTGGGTTTTTTTGTCTGTTTTCTGAGATTTCTACTTTCTGATGTGAAGCTAGGGAGACTAAGATAAATATGACAGTGCAATCACTGGGTCAGTACCTTCCCGCCCCTCTCCCACACCTCAGGTCTCCTGCCCTGGTTGAATCAGTTGCTACTCCTTTTACTGTGTTTAGTCTTGGAAATATTTGTGCCGATTAATGTATCATGAGACATACTTTAAGCTATAATGAGAAAGGAGGCAGACTTAATCCCATCTCACAATAGCGTAAAGATGGTAATTGTTTTGTCCAGAACAGATGCTGATAATGGCTGGTTTAACAAGCAAGTGCCCATTTTCTTTGAATTCTTTAAGTAGATTTAACATCTCTGGTTCTTCACTAAATGAACTCTGCAGAAAACTTGGGCCATCTCATACATACTGATGCTTTCGGACAGTTAGGAATCCTCATAAAACAAGAGAAAAGGTTCAAAAGGACAGAGCAACAGAATGTTTGCTCTCCTTAAGAAGGTAATTAATTTTGTAAGGATTTTGTGCTTTGTTAAGGGAATAGTGCTATTTTGAGAAGTAGGCCTTTTCCTGTGTCTGATAAAGAAACCTCAAATTGTACATATTGTGTTCGTGTGAAGATGTAAAAAACCTTCAGTGACGTGACATGTGGACATGTTTACTGTGGTTTGCGGCCTCCCATCAATGACGAGTCTTGAGGTGGTCTAGGACCATTGTTAGGAGAGTGGTTTTGTTGAACAAAATAGAGAAGATACAAGTTAAAAAAAATCCATCTTTTTGGGTAATTTCAGCCTGATTAAGAAGACCAGAAGACTTTTAAAATAAAAATTGTAATGACTAGCCACTCGTTAGGTGCTGACTAAATGGGGTTCAACAGGATCATCGGTCTCAGTCATTTGTGGACTGAGTTAATCAAAATAAACCCAAATGACCAAATCTGAGGTAAATCTGACACACGAGTTTTCAAGATAAAACTTCAGAAACAGCTGCCCTATGGAAAGTTCATTCAGTGAACAACAAGAGCATACCATTTGCATGGTAACCAAGTTGAGCCTTTGTGATAAAAGAAAAGAAGCAGAACTCTGAGTTGCTTAGCATCCTTAGTAGGAGTTTTGTTTTTTTTGATCTAGGTTCTTAGGCTGGTGCCTGAGACTAGAGGTCAGGTGTAATTTGTAGCTAGCAGTTTGGCTAGACTTGCTCTGATTTGAAATAAGGAGATGTGACTGTTACCTGGCTTCTTCAATCTCCCTGGTGAATTACCTGGAAGGTTCATGTAACTAATAGAAGTTTCATGTAGCTGAAACTTCAGGTCAGGAACCTGAGGCACAGCTAAATCCAGCTGCTGAAAGAATATCGGTAAGTGTCTGTTGTCACCTCTCAGTTCTTTTGTTTCTGAGTTAGTTTCATCCTCAGCCAAGTTTTCCTCAGGGGTGGCCAGTGGCCACCAGTGGGTCTAGGCTCACTGGTCACCAGATTAACAGTGGTAGGAGACTGTCTCTTTTCTAATAGTTCCAGCACAAGCCCCAGGACTGACACTCATTGGACTCTCTCCTTAATTAATCACTGGATTCAAGGAAGTGTAATGTGATAACTGGCTTAAGTCCTGTGCCCGACATAATTCTGGAAGGTGGGTTAGTATCATATAAGTCACACAGATTATGAGAAGGGGAAGGACAGGAGAAAGAAATTGATCCTAGGCAGGTGAAAGGAACAGAGCATTTCCCAACTTTATTGTTCATGGATTTTTTTTCTTGAGACAAACTATTTGGTAGCACCCATTTGTGGAAATGCAATCTTCAGGGGAAATGCTGTCTTAAGTGCTCTGATCCCTAAAGAAATGTTATGTAATAGTCAGTGTCTTGTGCTTAGAAATTCTTATCTGACGCCATTAAAGTTGTTGGTAATAAATACAGAAATGTGTTGCCTGATTTTCTTATACCCCCTACATATTGACAATGATGATAGCGATTAAATTTCTCCTTAAAAGTCCACTCTGTATTTGTTCAGGGCTGTATGTTATCAAGCTTTTCCCCATATATCATCTCATTAGTTCTTAGAAACTACCAACTGTATGTAATTACTCAGTGACCCCAGCTACCAGCCATCAGTCTCCTTGTCATTAGTTGTCAAAATACCTGATTCCCAGCTCCTTTTAGCAGCACCTGTCACCTTTCTGTACTCAAAAATTCTTAATGAAGATGTTAAGTATACTAATTAACTTTGCTATGGTAAAATGTCTTTTATTTTAATGCCGTAAAAAATTATCAAAAAAAAGGACTGTTTGAAGGAAAAAGACTGATGAATTACTCCCAGCTGTCCATGTGAAGGGTGGAAGAAGGTAATCACCTAGTTATTTATGTTCAAGAGCAGTGACACTGGGATGGCTTAGTTAGAGCTGCTGCTGATGAGTGGGTAATTCATTTTTACACAAGAACATATAAATGGATATGTGCATGTATCAGTAAGAATGCATTTGGTTGCAAGGACAGCCCAACTCAAATTGACTTGAAAATAAAGGGACTGCATTGGCCCTTATAACTCTTGGTCTGCCTTAGGTCCTTTTTATGACAAAGATTGATAGGCATGAAGGTAGCTGATGGGTGAGTGGATGGATGGATGGACAGTTACATAGACAGATAAACATAATATGTAGGGCATGGTTTAGGTTTTGCTTGATTCAGTGGTTTAATACAGTAAAAAAAAAAGAGCTTTTTATGGCATCAAAATGACTGCTCTGGTTCAGGCTTCATCTGGACCACATACATACCATGCAGGAGAAAGCAGGCCTTTCTTTCCCAGGAGAAAATATCCCTTGCCATTTCACTGAACTAGAATATGTCATATGTCCCTTCATGATTAAAAACTCTAACCAGATATTTGGATTATGCTTCAACCCCTGAAGCCAGCTTCGAGATTAGCTTCCTTTAAATTGTATTAGAGCTGAGCGAATGGAGGGGTTATCAAAGAGTCGGAGTTGATTATGGCGTAACTTCAAACAAAACCCATTAGAGTATGATTGTATTATTGTATTCTCTCTTTTCAGGTGGTGCCTATTTATCCTCATTCTAGAAAGAATTTCAGGTAGACACAGGCCATCTATAGGAGAGGGTTGGCTTTGGAATTCAGTGATGCTACATCTCATCTCTATGATCTTGGCAAGTCTTATGTCTCATATCCAAAAGTAAGTCTCTTTTATTAGATAAATGAAAATAATTTTATCATAACCACCCCACAAGGTTATTGTGATCAAAGAAAAAATCATAAATTAGTAGCATTTGAAAGCTATTACTATTTTTTTTCACATGGCTATCATCATTTAATGATTTCATAATAATCACTCAGAACAGTGAATTTGCTTTGGAAAATATCCTATCCCAAGTCTCCAGTTGCAGAAAAAAAACAGCAGTAGTGGCTTTTAGATATGGTGCTGAGCACAGGAAACAATGACTTTGGAATAGCTGGAGAAAGACCAGATGGATGCCTCTATGATCAAAGAAGTTATTTTTAGAAAAATGTTCAGTATCCTAGGACAGTGTCATGTGGAGAGAAATTCTGCTCTGTAATATAAACTACTGTACTACTCATTCCCCTTGGAATATCCAGAAGGAAAAACATGGGTTTTGGAACAGACAGACACCAAATTGTCATGTAACCTTGAGTCGATCATTTACCACTTTGGTCCTCAGTTTTCTCATATGACAAAGAGGCTAATAGCACTGACTTGATCGTACTTAAGGGATAGTTGCATAAGTTGGTGACTACACAGTACACAAAGGTGCCTGGTACATAATAGTTGTTAACTGGATGGTAACTCCTTTGGATGCTTGTAGTAACTAGAACATTTACAAGTGAATAATAATAGGAGAATCTTGTCTCTGAAGTTTTCTTCTCTATGACTCAGAAATTCATCAACATTTTGAATAGACCTTTTTATTGTCTTAATAGTAGGAAAAATGATTTGTTGACAACATTAAGATATTTAAAAACCAGGCAGTGATTTCTGAATCTCTTAAAGTGTCTTAGCATGCTTGGCTCTGTTTCTAAATTGATTTCTGTTACCAGAGTGATTTGGTAACTATCCATTTTGTTATCAACATATCAATTTATAGATCTAGTTGTTACCTTTTGAAAAATTTATAGGGCCTCTCCTTTTAGAAATATCCTGCCATTTTTAAATCCAAGAAAAGCTAAAGGTTCTTAGAAATTTGGAAAATCATTTTTGTCTTTATATGCTGGAAATTTCTGCTAGCTAGTACATCCATCAATTAATAGTTCAGTGCTGGCAATTTTTGTAATTTAGGACCTCTGAATCATTGAACATAGGCTGAGTAACACTCCAAATAGCTTTAGTATTAAATGCGTTTTGTTTTGTTCAAATTCTTTGAAATCTGTATCCATGGTATAAATTCTGTCTTTTTATTAGGGATTTTTGTAAGCTGAGTTTAAAAATTTTGTTTCTAGACCTGTTTTGTGTCTAAAACAGACATCTCCGTTGGATTCCAAGTAGACTTTTTGCTCTAATAAAAGCTGTAGTTGTTACGCAAGTGAAAGGAAGCTTATGTTTAAGAATGACTGTAAACATTTGAAAACAGTGGTAATTACCCAAGCTTCGGGTAGTGGAAAGATCACAGACTAAGATTTAGGAAATGTAGCTTCTGAACCCTTAAGCATCCTTACAACCTTGAGCGAATCACTTAACCTACCAGGTTTCAACTTCTTTATCTGTAAAATAAGGGTATTACATTGAGCAATTACTGAGATGCCTTTAGATTTTAACATTTCATGCTTCTATCCTCATATAGTATGTGCTTTTAATAAAGAGGCAACTTAGGCTTCAGTTGGAAAATTGAGAAAAGCATGTTGCAAATGTCTTAACATTTACTGCCTAAATGTTACCATTTTTAATTTTAAGTGAGACATTGTCCTTTTATAAAAACAGCCACTGTTTAAATCTATTGAAAAGGACAGGGAACACATTCCAAATGTATATTTCGTTATTATTTCTGAGATGAAGTACATTATTTTATAAAGGTAGCAATGACTGTAGCAAACTACACTGATAAATGTAAACATCCATTTTGAGCAAATTTGCTAATATTCATCACTTATAGTAAATATATTGAATGCCTTTTCAATCTTGATATAAATGGATAGCTAAGTATAGACACTTAGCTATTTATGTAAATGCTATTATAGTAGATGTCCATCAACTGGCTAAAATTCATTAATAATCCTCTGTTCAATATTTGTGCATTTGTTGACACATCTGCTTATATCCTCTAATGGCTGGTCCTTATTTATCCATTAATCATAAAAATACATTGCACAAGAAACGCTTTAAAATGTCCAACAGTGATAAATGCTGGATCAACAAACATTGTTGGATATGTAAATAGCCATCAGTAAAGATGGTGTGTGCACAGTTCTAAGAGGCCAGTCATTGATAGACGTTTATGTTCTGGTGGGCTTTAGTCATGGCCTGTTCACTCAAGCTGCAATAGTATTTATGACGGAAACTTCTCCAAGAGCAATTGTAGCAGCATCTATTTCAACTGATTAGATTGCTGTCTCAACTATGCACCAGCAAGTAACAATTTAAGAAGACAGCTGACAAGCTACAGGAGCCTGGGATCAGACACAATGAGGAAGAGAAGCAGCAGGAAGTCAAGAGATAGCCAATCTCTGTCAAACAGCAAAACTGACATGATTGTTAAGGCAGAGAAGATGGTCTGAGACCCTCATTATGACACCAGACTTTGGAAAAGAAAGGGAACATGACTTTGTGGGAAAGTAGGAAAAGAGGAAGCCTTAATTGTAGTGACTGGTGAATAGTTAAGTAGAGAAATAGACAGCCTTAATTTCAAGAAAGCACCTAGAATTGTCACATGGCCTTTTGTATGTTATTTTCAAAGGCTGGCAGGCCCTAAGATGTTACTAGTGTGGCTTCCACTATAGAAAGAAAAGAAGTGTTTCAGGATAGTCTAGGCTAGCAAATAGGGATCATTGTCAACTCAGGTGTGTCTGAGAAATGGACAAGAACCATCAAATTTAAATGGTCTTAAAGATTAATGAAATTTACCTAGAGGCAGTGCAGACACTATGTTAACATAATCCATGCCGGAATCTTTCTTTTCTTACATTACTTCTCCTCCCTGTATGATACTCATGCTAGGATTTAGGAGTTGCCCTAAAATGAGACTTAACGTTCACTACTGAGAGAACAGAGAGATAAATTTGCTTCTGGAAACTTCTTCCCAGAAGATTAAGGAATAACTTTTCCCAAACCATGATAAAACTTCTTCATGCGCCTACTTGTCCCAGTCTTTATCAAGTGACTAGCCTGAAACCAAATGTAACAAGGGAGATGGGATGCTTTAAATAAATCAAACTGACTTCTAAGACTAGATGTGAGAACAGCTTCTACGATAAAGGTAACTGTGTGGGAAAAAAGCAAGAAAACAGGATTCTGCTCATAGGCATAAAGGAGAGAAGAATGGATATCTAGGGACTAAACTAGGATCTGTCCTTATCAGCTGTATGAGATTGGGCAAGGTAGCTAGCCACTTGTTTTCCTTATCTAAATAAAGGAGGTTACTTATATTCTTTTTTTTGGTAATAATATCTCCTTTTTGTTTTGATTGGAAAATGTCCAGCTAAAACCTAAGTGTTTCTTAGTCTTCTCTGCTTCTGAGTCTCCTGAAAATATAAATGGACAACTGATGTGTGACTTTTTTTGTTTTTCTTTTTTTTATTGGGCTTCTTTTCTTGAATCAGTATGTAATCATTCAGGTCCCCAAAACCATTTTGGACCAGGAGATGATCTTAAGAAAGACCATGTACCAGGGATGGTGGAGTAGAAAGTCAGACGGGCCCTGTGTTCTTCATTACTGGAGAACTGTCACTTTAGCAAAGAACTTCTTACCTAGGGTTTTCTTTTATGTGAGAGAAAAATTAAGTTATAAATCTTTCTAGTCACTTTTATTTGAAATAACTTTACTGGTGGTAGAGCACATTGCTTAAATGGTCATCTCTAATCACCCGTGTAAAATAATTTATTAGTAAAGCTGATATTACTGTGACAAGGCATGGTCGAATGATCTATCAAAGCTTCCATATGCCCTTGTAAGAAATTGTTGCCCCCCAATGAAGATTTTTAATGAAAGAAAATTCTAATCAAATTAAATCATGCTTTTTATTCATTTCACAGATGAATTGCTGAAAAATAAGAGCATGCATGAAAGACTGAATTTACAGACAAAAATGAGTAGAATTTCTTCTCCATATTGCTTCACTCTGCAATAATCTACATCAGAGTTCATGATTCATTTAATACTCAGCACCATTTGTTCAAGAAAAAGTGCATCATTTTAGAGGGGAGCATGTTTGAGTTGCTATAAAACTAAGTGAACTGTTATTAAAATAAGTCATATGAAATTTGTACTGTTGTTAAAATATGTCTGGAGACACTCAGTGATGGTAGTAATGCCTAAGGACTTTGATTAGAAATTGTGTTTATGCCGGGGGTTATCTATGAATTTTTTTCTGGAAAATTAAATTAAGAAATGTTTGTATTCAATTTATCTTAAACTACTTAGATAGGTAACATCCTCAAATGAACTCTGACTTAAACTCTCCTTCAAGCTTCCATGTTAAAAAATAATGACATTTACTTATAACTGCTCTTGTTTCTACCTTATGAATGTGAAATCTTCATTATATTTAATCTTACTGGCTTTCATTCTATACTGAAATCAATACCTGCCTATGAATCCTTTGCCTTTGAACAAACTCTTGGCATTTTTCTCTAAGCACTATTGAAGTCTTAATTTTTTATGTTTTGCATTTTGGTTTTGGGAGTTAACATTATCTTGAGTGAAATCATTCCCCTTAAGCTGCTGGTCCATTGAGCTCTTATTTCATCATCTTTTTCAGCCATGTTCTCTTTCTAGGTCAAATTCTTGAATTGATACAAATAATTGCTTTGTGATTCTTCTTTCAGTTTATGATAATAGACTAAGCGAATGGGGGAGGGATGGCTGGGGGTATGGGAGGAAGCCAAGAGAGGGCAGAGGAAGTGATAACATAGTTTATTCTTTGATTTTAGTTTTAAGACCTTGTGCATCCTCTAGGTCTTTATTTAGCCTCATCAACAGGTTCTCATTTAAGAAACAATTTATAGAACTTCTATATGCCCAATACCATGGTAGTTAATAGGAATCAGAAGGTAGATACCATCTCTGTTTTCCAGGAGGCAGAGATGTACACTGAGTTGACTGCTATTGGAAAGCTCTAAGAGAATCAGGAATTGTCTAAAAAACAATCTTATGGTTTTCATTTCTTGAGCTGGACTGAAAATAAGGTAGAAGCTGGTCATTTAGGCAGACAATATTCCAGAAAATATTTATATCCCTTTCAACTGCTATAGATATTTTCCTAAACTCAGTTCTTAGGATGATTATGATCTGCCCCTTCTTCCTCATGTGTCTAAAAAACTAAGGGTCCTTGGTTCTGAAACAGCTTTTTCTGTGTAGATACTGTGACTCATATAAACAATACTGGTTTCTAAATTGGGTAGGGTGGGGTGGGGAGGAAATAAAGATAAAGGTATTCATCCAGAGGGTGGTCGGGCTCCATTTTGATTTAGAGAAGGGAGAATTCGTGAGCTGTCATTATGAGAGACAACACAGGTCCTTCACTGTCTAATTGCTTTCATGAGTCATTAGTTCCAAGAAAGACTCATCACACTAGTGTGGTGGAAGCAGTGACTGGAGATGCTCTCTGCCTCCAAGTCCTGACACAGCAAGTGCCATGGATATGAATAGACAGCTGGGGGGACAGGGGTCTAGGAGCACACAGTATAGCACTTGTCCCTGTCCCACTTTCTCAGCAGCTACTGTCAGAGTGGGGGCATAGACTGTTTCACACACATACCATTCTAGGTGCACACTTTTAAAAAAAGGCTTAAAACTGAAGCTGCTTTCCAGCCTGTAATAATATAGCATCTACATTTGTCCATCCTGAAGGGCTTGTATCTGTTTATTTTCCTAAGATCAGTGTTCTGGCAGCACAGTGTAGGAGTAAGTCAGATGTGAAAACTCAGTTTATTTATTTGCTAGTTATGTCTTCAGGAAAATTAATTCTATGGGCATTGACTTAGTAATCTATGAAATGGAATGATAATCATAACTTGCAAAGTTGTTGTGAGGTTTCACAGTCTTAACACATATAAACTGACAGCACAGTTCCTGAAAAACAGTAGGTGCTCCACAAATGGTAGTTATAAAAATTAAACATCACTATTTTCAGTAAGGTTTTTTGTCTTCTTGGGGCGGGTCTGTGGGCAGAGAAGGTATAGATACTATCTTTGATAGGAATCAATATAATCTCATTGTAGGTAAACCCAGTGCATCTTGATTTCTTTTTTTGTTCTTGTTTGGTAGGGAGCTGATCGGTAGGTTTTTAATGGAGGCTGGAACAGTCAAGAGTGCATCGTCAGTGACTTTGAAGCTAAATTTTGTATCCAGTTGTTGCCAACTCTTCATATATTTCTTTTTCTTCTTTTGTATTCTGGAGTGCAGAAGTGAATTCATCACACCTATTCTTAAGTTCATGTCTCATTTTCATCATTGGTTCATAGAAACCACTTCCTTTGTTTATATTTTATTTCAATATTGTCTGTCATTTCCTGTAATCCCAATCCCTCTTTCTTTCATCACTCAGAGATACCCATTCTCACTTATTTTAGAAATGTTTTTCTATTCTACTTCTTTCATTCACATTCATGTTGATGAGGTATATATATATATATATATATATATTTGAAAAAGAATTTAAAATGTACATAATGACATCTTGCCAGATATCTCATTTTGGTTTTTTTTTTTACATTAAAGCTCATGTTTGAACTTTATTTTCATTGCAATATGCAGATCAACTGGATGCTACCAGGTATCTGCAGAGATTGCTTTAGCAGTGGCAAGCAGGTTTTTGTTTTTACAATCTTCATCAACACTTGATATTATCTGCTTTTCCAATTTTGCCAATCTGACATGTGCAAAGTGGGATCTTTCTATTGTTTTATTCGAATTCCTCTGGTTACTGATGAGATAAAACAGTTCTTTACACAAATATTAAGTAATCATGTTTCCATTTCTGTGAATTTCTATTATTATTTGACTACTTTCCTTTTTCATTTTTGCCATTCTTTGTATTGCAGATTTATTTGTATATTTTAGATAATAATCTATGATCAGTTGTAGACATTGTAAACTTCTCCCAGACAATCACTTGTTAATTTTATATATAGAGATTTTAATGAATAAAACATTTTTGTATAGCTTAGTTGAAATTAGCAAAATGTTCAGATTAGGTTATAGCTGAAATATATAAAACTTGCGTAAGTGTACAGCTTAATAATTTATCACTAAGTGACAAGTACATTGCTTATCTCTGAAGATAATACACATACACTTAAAATTTATGTCACTTTTGCTCCCTTTTCTTCACACAATTTCCGAGTATTAGAAATTTAGCAGCAGCTTAGCTGGGTGGCTTGGTTTAGGCTCTTCTGGGACTTCAGTGAAGATCTCAGTCAGGACTGCAGCCCTTGAGAGGCTTTGTTAAGGCTGGGGGATCAGCTTCCAAGATTCACTCATATGGCTCTTGGCTGGAGTCCTTAGTTACTTGCTGGCTGTTACAAGAGACCTCAGTCTTTTCCCATGTGAACCTCTCCCTAAAACTTCCACCACGCAGTAGCTAACTTTCTTAGGGTGAAGAAGGAAGGGCGGTGAGGAGGGGTATAATGCCTTTAAAACTCTGACCTAGACACTGATGTCTCATTCTGTTATTTTCATTTTGTTCTATTTGTTAGAAACAAGTCTCTAAGTCCAGCCACGCAGGGGGAGGAAAATTTGATTCTACTTCTGAAAGGGAGGGATGTAAAAGAATTTTTGACATTTAAAAAACCCTTACAACTACAACTCCCTTTACTTCTCGCATCTTTTCCTTTTACTTCTCTGTGAACTATATAGAAACAGTCATTCAGTATGTATATGTGAGTGTTTTCTTTTGCATCATGCATCTTTCACTTAGTATGTTTGTAAGGTTCAATTCTGAGCATAGCAGATCTGTTCACTTAAATTCTTGATAGAATCCCATTATATGTATCATAGTTAATTCATCCATGGATACTTGGGTGGATTTTAGTTGGGGCCTATTGCAAATGATATTATTTTAATGTTTTTGGACATACTTTAGAGAAAATCTATATGCATTTCTGATGACTATGTACTTTGGAAAAAACGTGTAGGTCACAGATTATGTATATATTCAACTTTAATGAATGATGCTGAAGAGTTATCCAAAGTGATTGTGTCTTTCTGTGTTCCAGCAGTATATGAGAGTTCCAGTTACTCCATAGTTTTTAAGTACTCTGTATTATCACTCATTTAAATTTTAGCCACTCTAGTAAATATATAGAAGCATCTCATTTGGTTTTTAATTTGTGTTTTTCTGATTACCAATGAGATTGAGCTCCTTCTCATTTCACTCATGGCTCATTTCGTAACTTTTCTTGGAAATTGTTCAAGTCTCTGGCTCATTACTCTATTGAGTTGTTTGATTGTTTTTGATTTATTTCTGGAAATTATAAATTTTCATTACATGAATTGCATTTATCTTTTTCTACTCCATGGCTTGCTTTATTTCATTCTCTTAATGGCGTATTTTTTTTTTTTTTTATAAATAAGTGTTTTTGACTTTACTATAATCCAACTTTTCCTTTATCATTACTACTTTTTTATCTGTTTAATTTCTCTCTATTTCTAATATGAATCTATTAGGCTATACACTTCATTAAGTTTTAATACCTTCTATAGATAGATGCTCAGCTCATTTATCACTGAGCATTTTTTAACTTTTTTGAAAATTTTATTATGGAAAGTTAAATCATATTTAAACATGAAATAGTGGAACAAATCACCTGTCAAAGGTAGCCAGTTGTTTTATCTACCTACCTTACTTTTCTTCATTTCCATACTCTTCTCAACCACATGGAATGTTTTTAAAGGAAATCCCAGGCATCCTATAACTTACTCTTAAGTATTTGACTATTATAGTCATAGAAAAAGGGATCCTTTCTCTAATATAAGAACAATTACTTTTGTATTTGCTAAAAGAAGTTGCTCATTAGACCTGGGAAATGGTCCACATTCTGTATTTGGCTGATTAAATCACCATGATCTAGTTCAAAATGCTACTCTATTCCCTGTTTCCTAGAGAGGTTAGTAACAATCAGGTCTGGATAGATTCTGCTTCAGTTATTATTGTTATTAGTTGATGCAGGGCAAGAATACTTTATAGTTGGTATAGAGTTCTTCTTAATGTGTCTTATCAAGGGACACAATGTCTGACTGTTCTCTTTTAGTAACATTACAATTGATCAGAAAATTTAAGTTAAAAATGCTTTGTAGTTTTGGATGCTCCTCTCTATAATTCTGACCTGAGTTGATGAGAACTGGGTGGTGAACAAATCAATTCACAGACCAGGTTGCACTCAGAATGACCCTTCCTCTGGGATTGGGAGGCATTGTGACTGGGCCACACTTATTTCTGGCCTTTGCAAGCTTGCCTTGGGAGGTTTACTTGGTATTGATTTTTTTGTAGAAGGTGTGAAGTAGGATTCGTTTTTAAAAACATTGAAAGAGCCAGTTGACTAAACATGGAGAAATTGTCCTTTATGTCTACTCTTTAGCTCCCCCTGTGCTGTACGTCAAGAGAGCATGGGTGTATGGGTCCGGTGGGGCTCTTTTTGATATTTCACTTACCTGTCTATACCCACATGAACACTGTTTTCTATTAAAAACTGTAGTCACATGTCTGAATGTATTCATTCCCATTTTCCTTAAGATATTTTGACTCTGCTTGGCCCTTTATTCTTCAGCACCCTTTGCATGAATTGTCTCATTGATTTTCACACGTAAAAAAACTCACAATGAATAATTTCACTTGGAGCTTATCGGATATTTAGATCAATTTTAAGAAGGGTAGGTTTTCTTGTAATATGGAATATTCTAATATATAGCATGTTGGAGATACCCATTTATTTATGTCTTCTTTTATTAATCCCCAAATATTTCTTTTTAGAGTTTTCTGGTAGAGGTCTTATCATGCTACCTCCCTGACTGGAGGAAGAAGTCCTATTTTTCTTAGAAAATCAAACACTTTTGGAACTATTTCTTCTCCTCTTCACCATCTGTAAGTGCGAAATCCTATTTGGAATGAGAAGAAACTATACTCTTCTCTGACTGGGAGCCCCATTCCCTATGAGACAAAGGAGATCAGAAGAGAGCATTAAAGCTTGCTTAAATTTTGCCTGGGCTTACCAACTCATGCTCTCTGAATTATGCTCACTGATTAAGGGGGACAAACCCTCTGCTTTTAACTCCACCCATGAAATTAGAAAGTTAGTCTTTATTCAGGCATATACAAACAGGTAATGATTCGGAAACAGGTTTAACAATTTATTGATGAGCTTGAGCTCAGAGGAATATAACAGCTTTATTTTTTTCCAATTACCACTTTAAACTATGCTCCGATAAGTCTTCAATTTCCTGTGTCTTAACAGCATTTTCAGCTGATTCCATAACTTCCTTGTCACTGTTGCTAATTAAAAGTCCAGTTCAATTTCAAAGATGATTACAGCTCACCCCTCCCGTCTCTGCAGGGCCTGAGCAGTGACCCCTGGGTGTTGTAAACAGAAGAGGGGAAATGCACATATCCTGCCCTCTCCTCCTCTCTCTCCATCCTTGGGGTGGTGAGGAACAGGAGGGAGACTGAAGCAGACAGGGGTCATCGTCCATACCTAACCACATGGGTGTAGCTGGGAGATGTCCCTAGCCAAGATATGCTTGGATCTGGTTCTGTTGGATTTTGGCTTCTGGTCATGGGGTGGTTTTGCATAAACAAATTCAGGATTTCTTTGAGGGAGATCTGATTTAGTCTGATATTTTTCTTGTGCCTCCTTTGCTCCCTTGATACTTAAGGAGAGAGAGAGATACTTAGGGGGAGAGAGAGAGAGAGAGAGAGAGAGAGAGAGAGAGAGAGAGAGAGAGAGAGGGGGGGGGGGGGGGGGGGGGGGGGGGGGGGGAGGGGAGGGGAGAAGGGAAGGAAAGGGAAGGGAAGAGAAGAGAGAGATCCATATCTCTATCCTCCTCTCTTGATGGGGTATCACCTCACGTAGTATCTGTGCTGGTAACCAAACAACTCCTCCCTTCTACAGTTTTTTTTTTTTGTGCAATGCCATCAAACCACACCCTCTGAGAGTCCCAGGTGACTGAGCTGAGGCTGGTCTATCATTTCTAAAATGGCATGATATCTTAGATTTCCTTCTTGTTCTGATAACCCTGATAGCCCTTCTTTAGAAATGTCCTGTCTCTAGGTTCAGAAAATCTCTTCTCCCTCACCCCTGGATGGTGAAGTCCCAAGGAGTTTGTTCTCACATTGTGTCCCTCTCTGGAAGGTAATGTCAGAGCAGGATTGAGATCTGTATCTCAGCAAGCCATTTCTTAAGGGAGCCTCCAGTCTCTATAAATGATGATCTTGGAGTCTTCTCATCATCGACTGGCACTAGGTGATGTGCCAGTTTTGGAAAGATATCCACTAAATATATGTGCTTCCTTCCATGTTAAAGCAATGTTTCTGAGAAAGAGCTTCCCAACTGGGAACTATAATTCCCAGCCTCCTTTGCCTCTAGGTCTGCCTTTGGGACTGGAGAGATACGGGAAACTTCCAGGACAAAGAATTTAAGAAGCAAACCTGCTCCTCCAAACACTCTTTCCATTCTTTCCAGTAGCTGGTTATAGTAATGAGGACTCAGCAAATGATGGCAAATCCACAGGACAGGAGAAGCCAGAATCCCTAAATCACTTACAGATGAAAGCTCTGGTGAACAGGAACTACTTTGATTTATTACATGAGAAATAAACTATTGTATTTGAGTTATCATAGAGTTTGGCTTCCAGGTTAAGGTGGCTAATGTTAAACTATGGCATATGAGGAGCAAGCACCTGCCATTTTCTCTGGTAAAGGAAGAGAGAAAACTTTCACAACGAACACTGAAATCATTACAGTGGGTAAATCACACTCTTTCCCAACACCCAACCTACTTACATAAACTGGGGGCTGGAGTGAAGTTTGGGAATAGGAAGAGATGTCTTTTAGCTCTTTGTTTTGGGGACAATTTGTGACCCAACCATTGATAGCTCTATTAGCAGTAAAGATATCTAGTCATCCATTCTAGGGGATAGAAGCCATTCCAGTCAGCATCTTGTACTGCTGAGAGTATTTTTGAAAATATGCAGAAGTGTTCATAGACTCCTCATTATCATTGTCCAAAGCCTTGAGGACATCTAAAGCCCCAGGTTGGTAAACACGGCATGGATTTCTGGCTTTTACTTTTGCTTCTGGCAAGCTAATGGTGAGACTTCATGAAGGGGCTATTATGATGACCCCAAGTGCTGAAGAAAGTGTCTTCAAGCCTGGGTCAGGACTGGACCCACAGGTAAAAGTGATTCAAACTGAAAAACTTAGAAGCCCACAGGTACAGGGAGTCAAGTGGATCTGCACTTTTGGTGCCTCACGTTCCCACCACTTGAGTTAAGACTCTAGGTTTAAACATGTGTAATATCAGTATCGTAATGCAGTTATTTCCCAAGGAAAGTAATTACCATTGACATGTCTGCATATTAGAGTATTAGAATAGCTAATGCTGAAGGGATGAGAATTTCTCTGATAAATCTTGTATATGAAATGTGAGAGGGAACTGACACCTAGTTACTACTATTTTATACTCATTTTAGATCCCTATTTTATTTGATCTTTGTATCATCAACTCTAGATTCACATCATTATTCTTAACAGTAAAATTTACCAAAGGACACACAGCCTATTAAGTACTATGATAAGTTGTATTCTTGTTCAATATATTTGCTTTCCCTCCTTGGGGATGGGCTCCACATTCCTGCTCTGTAGGTGTCAGACTTGGCTAGATGTCTTGTTTGGGCAGCAAAGTTTGAAAGGAAGTGATGTGAGCAGAGGTTTCAAAAGTCAGCATAATAGATCCATTGTCTCTTTTTTTGTTTTCCTTAAGACCCAAAGGTAGAGGCTGTTCCTTCAGCCTGAGTGTTGAGATGAAGACAATATGGAACAGAGCTGCTGCTGACCTGCAACTGTTATGTAGTGTGAGTCTGAAATAAGCCTTTATTGTTGCCAACCACCATGATACTGGATTTGTTAGTCACAGCAGCATAATTCAGTCTAAGCTGGTTAATATATTTGAACACAGGCCTGTCAGACTCCAAGGCCCATGCCCTTTTCTTCACTACACCACCGCCCAGCAGGAAGGACACAGATGCTTAGCCCCCATGTCTGTGTAGCCATGTGCCATCCCCTTCTTCCTCCATCCACCTTCTACAAATGCCCAGTGGAAATGAGAGAGTTTCAGGACCTCTATCTAGACATAAATGTAAACGTAACCACAGAACAGAGCTGATCTTCCAATTTGGTGTCAGCCTCCTGCTTCTTGGAAGCTAAAGCAAGGGAGGGAAGAACAAGTGATGACAGCGAGAAGTTCCTGCTGCCCAAGTGCTTTCTAGAAGTGTGCTCTGGCTCAGCTTGTCAGGAGCTGGTGTGATCTGGTAGACATATGCACCAGCTGGATCCCTGGGCCAGCATTCCACTTCCGGCTCCCCTCGAGTCTCTGGGATGTTCACCTCCCAGATTCCGTGTGAATACTTCCTTGTGCGGGGGAGGTGATCCAAGGGCCTCCCATTCCAAACAAATAGGCTTCTCACTGCCTAGGTCTTCAGGCAAAACGGAATTGACTGGTTAATTAAGGTGAGTGGGAAGAAATAAAGAGACAGATAGACAAATGTGTAAATTTGTGCAAGGAGCTCAGCTCATCCAAAGAGTGGTCTGAGAATACTTCATTTCCCTCCCCATCCCAAACACCTATGGCATTTTTCCTTCAGAGATTAAAATGAGAAAAATGGATTCTACAACTCCTTTCCTTAAATTTTCTCCTAGGACTCCATGTTTCAGTGTAAATCCAACCTGGGTCAATAGCCTGAAGAATTGTCCTGAAGAGACATTTCCCCTGGCATCAGTCACAGGACAGCCTGTTAAGTCACAGCACAGACTGAGTCCCAGGTTTTACTGTGAATATGGCTTTCATTTTCAGGGAAAGAGGAATCTGTGTAGTCAGTTCTGCAGGCTGCCAGCTCCAAAATTTGTTTTGCTTTTTAACTGCCTTTGAGTGTCTACACAATTTGTCCCAAGTAACTGAGCATACTGAGGAGCGGTTGGCTCTTGAGTTTCTAGAGTCTCTTTTTATTTTCTGGAATTCAGAGAACCAAAGATATCATTTGTTGTTTTACAATGTATCCTTTTGATATGCCCACAGAATAGAGATTTTGTTGAAAACCTCAGGATCAACACTGCTTTACAAACCATTTATAAAGAACAAGGGGGTACTGAAGTTCCCTTTGTTCCATGATAAGCCTCATATTTTTACTAATGAGGCTTTCCCTTGCAAGTGACTCCTCATGTCACCCTTTGTGGGAACTAAAGTATCTTCTTAGCACACACACTCAAGATAACCTGATAGCATAATAGACTAGGCCAATTGACTGGCTCCATGGACCTGGCTTTTGTTTGAGTTCTGCCCTTTGTTTAGTTGTCTATTGTAGAAATAGTGAACATTTGAAGATGGTTTCACCACTCCTACAATAGTTTTTATATGCATTACTTAATTAAGCCCTCATAATTTCTGCAAAGTAGGTTGAGTATATGGTGGGTGATATAATGATGGTACCATCACATGTATGCATCTGAGAGTTTCTGATTGGGTCACTTTGGTGTAGTTCTGGATTGTCTTCCATTTCATCTATTAAAAAGTTGCATAACATGAGACCAAAATGAGGAAAGAGAAAATAGGAAGGGAAATTGGGTAACAGGAAGCCAGGAAGTCAGGTAAGTCAAGGTGCAAGCATAATAAGTAGAATATTTAGCTAATTGGAAGCTCTAGCTGGCTGGATTGAGTACTCCATCAGGTAGATGTAGTGGTGCCCTTTTCTGATCTATCATAAGCCCTCAAATATGCCACTTATATTGTAGGGGCACTTAATTCAGTGTTTTCTGCCTAAATTAATTAGTAGAGATTGTGTATAATGCCTCCTCCCCGATGGGAGAATGCTTGTATTTTTATCTATATAAGTTCTACTCACCTGTTCTTGTTATAAAATAATTGGTAGCAAATAAAATACCCCAAAAGTCTAATTTTCTTTTCCTAGACAATTTCAAATAGCATTAAGGATGACATATTTCTACCAAATGGATGGAATTAGTGACTTGCTTTAGTATGTCTACCAGATTATAAAGTAGCAAACTAATCATTTTCCAAAACTCAATGCAGATAGACCATGGCAAGAAATCACTGGTGTTTTCCTCCCCATGTACCCCTTATTTTTATTATTTAAAATTGGAAATTATGCCTGAGAATCTCTAGAAAAACCTCAGTTCATTAGCTTCTATATTTTTATTCACATTGATATATAATTGTTTGCTGCCTTTAACGCTGTTACTTTTCTTTTTTTTCAAGCGTGTGTGGCTTACATAGTTCACTGTTTAAATGGAAACTGCAAATATAGTGTTAGGGACTGAATTGTGTGCTTCCAAATTCATATGTGGAATTCTTCAAAATGTGATGTATTTGGAGAGAAGGTTTCTTATGAGATCATGAAGGTGTCACGAGGCTCTTAGCCCAACTATGTCCTTAAAAGAGGCAATGAGGACACACAGAGAGACACCCAGGGAGGAACATGCACAGAGAAAGGTCACGTGAAGACAAAGCAAGAACGTGGCTGTCTGCAAGCCAATGAGAGAGGCCTACACGAAAACAGACCTGCTGAGATCTTCGTCTTCCAGATTCTAAAACTAGGAGAAAATACATTTCTGTTGTTTAAATTACCCAGCCAATGGCATTTTGTATGGCAGCCTAAGCAAACCAATGCAGATATCTTATACTTCTCTTCTATATCTCTGCCCCATTACATGTTCAGTATACAATTGAGATAACACTTAATACCAGTTCATTTAATTTTATTTTTAACCTCTTAATGTATTTAAAAAGACTTATTCATAAAGTATATTTAATATAACTCACTTCATGCATGATTATTTTTGCTTGTTGGTGAACAGCTGTCTTCATTAATCAAGATTTAATCGTTCATTTGAACAGATACTATGTACCCATGGTAAATATTTTAAACAGGACAGAAGATTATGTGGGAAAAGTAAACCTCACTTTCCCCTCAGTTTTTCAGTTCTCTCAGCTGTCTCTAAAGACAACTATTATTAACTGTGGTGTCTATCCTTCTGGAAACAGCTTTGCTTAAACATATATGTGTTGCTATAGATTTTTAAAGTGTACATTTATACAAATATATACTTTATATAAGACTATTGATATATATATACATATATGTATATATAGATCCCCTTCTCTGATTTTCTTTTGTATTTTCTTTTAACACATGATAGCATAATACACATATTCTACTTTTTAAAGCATTAACAATATATCTTGAGAATTGTTCTATATAGGACTTACAAGCCCATCTCAATCTTTGTCATTTATTTTGCTGCATTTACTTAAAATGCACTGACCTTCTTGTACTTCCACCTCCAGCCATACCCTTGTACACATGCTCACCTAGAACACAAACAGGAAATGTAGCTTTTAAGGAGACTCACTCCTGCTGCTGTATCCTGGTAGGACTGTGTAAGTGAAGAACCAGTCAGACTAAAGGTTTAGGCATTAAACAGAAGTGCACAATTTTTAGGTATTCCAGATAAAAAGGAATAGCAATAGTGAGACCTTCTCAGACTAAATGTATCTAGTCACTATATTACTGGTAGGTTCATGCCAGCAATCATGTTCCTAGCCCATGTTCCTGCTGATTTTATTTGCAATTTTCAATTGTACCAAGAAAATAGAGATCATTTTAGAAAGCATCAGACACCAATCCATCACACTAGAAAACTCAGATGTTTTACCCTGTTCCCTATTAGTACTTGTCCATTTGTATATATACTTTGATAATTTTCATTACAAATAAGAACAGCTATGTACTCTGCTTTTTTCTCTTAAATTGAGTTATAAATATTGTTATTTATTGGTATTTAGTATAATAATAATGTTTGTGGCTTCATAATAATCCATCTAGTTGATATATTATTTCCTTAATTAAAAAAGGGATAACTGTATTTATTATCTGAGCTATAATTAAATAAAGTTCACCAGAAAATCAATCTGATGCCTGTTAATGATGTACATAAATGTTACTGAGCAGCAAGGTAATTGATTCTAAAATGGAGAGCATTATAAATTATTATATACTATAATTAGAATTACTATTTCTATATCCTATAAAGTCAAAAATTTTGGGGGGAAACTAGGAAAAAAATGTTCAGATATCTTTCTGAGAAAGAAACAGACCTTTGTATTCCTTTAGGACTTAGCTTTAGAAAATGAGGCTACGAATTCTTTTTTCCCTCTCCTGCAGTTGAACTTTTCTTGCGCAGAAGTGGAGGGAGTAAAATAGAATACCTCAGTCAAATGAAATGAATGAGATTGATTTCCTAACAACAAACCATAAAATATGAATAACTAATGGTCTTCTTTAATTAAGTAGCTTAATTAATACATATTTATGGCAGGTTTATTATATGTTAGAGGTGAAATACATAGGGAAGAAGATAACCTCTGTTCCCCAGGAACTTACAAGCTAAACAAGATATAGAATAGTAATTAATAAACCATAAAATGGTTATGAGTTTTAAGGAAGAACTGAACAGGACACTATCACAGACAAAAATGAATGTGGAACTTCCTTTACCTAGGTGATCAGAGAGTATCTTTGAATACATCACACTGACTTGAAACCTGAAGAAGAAAGAGTCAGCGACACAAAAAGCAGGAAAGGAACACTCAGGGCAAAGTCTCTACGGCAGGACCAAGCACATGCTGACTATGATCAATGGGACTGCAGTGCCCTGGTCAAAAGCTAGGCCTGGGCGAGGTGGAGAGGAGGCAGGGCGCCATCAAGCATGACTCGGAACAACATGGTAGGGGGCCCAGGTTCTTTTCTAAGCAGAATGTGAAGTCAGGTGAAAGTTTTAAGAAGGTGAATGGCATAACCGAAATGATATTTTTAAAAGAACTTTTGACTACATTGTGAGAAGAGTTTTGGGTGAGGACAAGAGTGGGAGTGGAGAGTAATTTAGGAGATTGTTGATGTTGTCCCCGTGAGAGGTGACAATGACTGGAGTCTTAGTTGTGGCAGAAGAGGTAGAGAACAAGGACAGGATGAATCTCGATCAGAGACAGAGTTGATGCTGGAATGAATATAAAGGGTGAGGGAAAAGAAAGACATCTATAATTCTGGGGTTTCTGGGAGTACATGAGTTTGAGAAATGAAAGGCAGGGAATCAAGATCTCTTTGGAGATTTAATGGGATGTCTTATGATAAAGCATCAAGTGGAATTGTCATCTAGCGCATTAGGTAGATGAGTCGACTGTGAGATGCTAGGCACCTGAGGAGACTTAAGGCCTCAAGACTGGTTGAGATCCTGCAGGAAAGTGTGTAGGTGAGGAAGAGAAGGGCTGCAGTCTGACACTGAGGCCTTCCCAGGGACTCCAGTGACCAGCAGAAATAAACCCCTACCTAATAGAACCTCTAACACTCTGAGGACTCACTTATTATTAACTGACCTGCAAACTCAAGGAAATCATCTAGGGACTTTCTCTCTTTCTGATCTTTTAGTTTCTTTCCTCTCTCTCTTTACTGACTCTGTTGTCCCCTGAATCATAGGGACATTCCTACAAGGAAAAGAGAAGGCAAGTGTGGGTGATGTTTTTCACACTCTGACCATGTTAGTTGTCACCTTAAGTAGCTCTGCAGTGGAAGCTCTGCATAGCTGCCAGAGTACATTGTTATTTATTTGTTTTCATGGTGTGAGTAACTCATACGGGTCTTTCCTGTCAGCCAGACCCCACAAGTTTTTACCTCTGCAACTTCCAGTAACGTCCAGTGCTTGGAAGTGGTGGACGCTCTGCAGTGAGAGTGAAATAGGGAGCTAGAAGTACGTTTTCTGAAAGCATAATGCCCAAGTCTCCCAATTAACAGATGAAGGGATTAACTCACAACATTTCATGTTTCTTCACCAACCACTGATCAATTTCCTAGTCCTCATCCAATCCAATCCAATAGATGATTTGTTTACTTTGGCCCCTACAAAAAGACCTACCCAATGTTGAAAATCTCTCTAACTGCAAAAGTCTCTCCCAGAATTTCCACACCCTGGCCATGCATATACTAGGAAACAGCTAATAATTCTGTTCTTTTCTTCACCTGAAGAAATTAAGTGAATTTTATTATCCAGCTGAGCTTCAGTTTGGAACACTGCATCTGTAGATTCTCAGAGAATGCTCTATAGTGAATGGCCATATAAAAGGCAGGAGGATCTATAAATTAGAGCCAGAGATGGGTGTTGTATTAGCATAACAAAATCTAAATTCTACATAAAAGCCACTCTCCACATGGCTGAATAACAATGGACTGGCACACTTGCTAAATAATTGATAAAGCTTGCTTGTCCCTAAAGACAGGTTTTAAAAACAAGAACCAGAGGTTGTTATGAATTCAGACACTGTTTAATCTTTTCTGAGAAATGTCTGATGAGAAAAACACACGTTGTTTTCTGAGTCTGTCTCTTCCCTACCTGACATTTTGCACCTGATTTATGTGAAGAAGTGTCTCAATGCCTGTTTGTAATTTCTGTGTATTGGGGCTCAGACTCTTCCTCCTAGAATGTTAAAATTCATAGATTTTTAGGACAGAAAGAACTTTAGGGATAATTCAATGCTTCTCTCTTACTTTCTGAAAACAAAAGCAGAGAGGGAAGAGGCTTGGTCAGAATTACACAATAATTCAAGAGAGAGCACCACCATCCCAGACTAATGGCAGACGGCACTGTGTTTCCAAAGCTTGAATTCAAGCTAGTGGAGAACTGCTACTCATAGGACCTGGGCAGGATTTTATTTTCTTTGTTAACTATTTTATACAAGTTTGACTCTTTATTTTATTAAAAAATTTACAGCATAGAAAAAAGAATAAAATATCATGCATGTGATCACTTTTAGCATTTCAATGTTGGTTTCCCAGGGTTTTTTTTCCCCCTATTTATATTTTAAATGCTAGTTAGTGTATACATAACTTTGTTTCTTAGTGTATAATAAGCATTAATATAGTATATCTAGAAGATGCAGAATATTCAAGCAAATGGATATACTGTTATTCACTGATTTTTTTCTGTGGTGCTTAGGCATTTAAGATGATTCCAGATTTTGCTACTATATCAAACAATAGCATATGGTATGTAACTATCTTATCACACATGACTTTCCAATAGATTATAGTCTTAATATGTAACTTTGGAACTAGAATTAGAGAGCCACGGTTATTACTACATATTCACGGGTCAGCCTGATTGTTACTTTGCAGTATCAAGTATTATCATAAAAAATATTTGCTAATTTCCTCATTGAAAATGGCACTTCCATGAGTTTTCATTTCTTTCATGACTGCTAAGTCCTCCTCTAGACATGTTCTTCCAAGCATTTAAGTTTTCTTAGCCACTCGTTTATAGTTCCTGATCACAACAGCCTGTTCCATGGGTCTCTTGCTAAAATAGAAACCCCTTGAGTATAAATTCTGTGTTTTCTTCATATGGTTTCTAGAGTCTTGTGTAGTGTCTGACACAGCGTGTGTTCAATAAATATTTAGCAAATGAATGAATGAATGAAAAGTGGGGTTGACCATTCCCTTCATGTTGTTCATTAGATGGGATTTTTGTTTTGTCTGGTTATGTCCTTGGTTAATTTGATTATCGGTGTCAAATCTGTACCAAGTTTACTATGCTTGAACATAAGAAGATATTCATTCTTAGCCTGGCACACTTGGGCTAATAATTTCTTCTAGTTGATTTGCTTCTTATTTTTAGACAGAGCAGAAATTGGGCTAATAGATGCATCATTTCCTGCTACCTTATCTCTAACTTAAAATCTGCTCCAAAGGTGTGTGTGGGAGAGAAGGAGTGGGAGAGAGAGAGGAGAGTGCAGAGAGGAGAGAGGAGAGAAAGAGAATTTTAAGGCATGAGTTCCGAGTTATGAAAAAAATGCCGAGCAATTTGGTTACAGATTGCATGAGCTATTCATGTGAAAAAAGGAAAGAGGAAACGTGTCAACCACATTGCAGGCTCTCTGAAGCTGAAAAGGTCAACTAGCTCTTGTATGCTGTGAAAAACAAATGTTGCTCATCCATACCAAGAGGTAGGTTTCAATTAAAAGTCACACAAAGTGGCTGAGTAATTTCTTAATATATTCCTTTTGTATATGAGAAGTGAAAACATTCATTAGTAATCTTTAAATCCTTGGTGAATCAGCACTGTCCACAGAAAACAAACATATACCACCACCTTGCTTTCATTGAAAAATGAAAAAAAAACCCTTATATTTTTCCCTTTATTTTCAGATGTGCATTTTATGTTTAAAATAATTGTATCATCAGATTGTCATTCTGGGTCTGTTGCTATATTTGCAAACTTTAATATTTTTTTGGTTAATATTTTATATAGCAGATGAACCCATAAAATTCTAGCTGTTAGGAGCTTTCGAGATAATATTAGCCTCTTCTAGTCACCTAAAGTGGGAGCTTAAGTCACATGCCTGGGAATAAAGAGAAAAGAATTCCAATTCCCCAAGACTGTTAGATCTAGTCTTTGAAAGAGGACATTTCTGATTCATAGGCAAGGCGGGGATAAAGGCCCATATTTCTGACTGCCAACTGTAAAAAAGACTTCTTGAGGTTAGAAATCCGTAATAGATGTGTCACTGTATCCCTAGGAGATGCCTCTCAACACAGGCTTGAATGAGGAATAAATGATTGGGGCAGCTCTGCCTTGACCGTGAATTCCTCCCTGTGTGACACAGACCCTCTACCTGCTAGTTTCTCTGCCAGGAAGCTGGCCGGTACAGGCCACATCAATGGGTTCCCTTTATCTCTGGCTTCCCAGGTGATTTCAGCCAATGTGGAGTTCCAGTTGGGAAGGATGGACAAGGGTGAGGTTGGGTATTTAGTCCCTTGACTTTCTCCTAGTGGGATTGTCTCCAGCTAAGTGATTCCAGAAGTCAGAGCGCTTGTCAAATGACCTTCTCCACCAGATCCTCTCTTGCCAGGTTCCAGTGAAGCTCTGCCTCTCATCCTTTCAAACTAGGAACTCTGTGCTCGCTAACCCTTGCTATTCCTTCTCCTGACCCTACTCACACTTTGTAAACATCTCTGAAGTTCTCTCCTTGGATTATCCCAATTTGAATGTGCCTTCTATTTCCTGTCAGTGCATGACCGACAGAGATGCTCATGGAATGTGTGGGGGTTGGTTTGGTGACTGCACCCCAACATTCAGCTTGCGATCTGCATGCCAAGCCCTAGAGGGGCATGGCAATATGGGATGCGGCCTCTATGGTATGAAAGTATGTCTGTGAGTCTCAGTTTATTGAAAAAAGTGAATCTGTTGATAGATCCACTTTCTTTAGTCTCTCTGTGCACAGCTATAGCCACAAAGCAGTACAGGGGGACTCCGATGACTGTCCAACTGTTCACTCCTATTGTTCCTATAGAAACAGCATTACCACAAATCAACAATAACAGTTCCTTTGGTCATTTGGGTTTTATGGGCACAACAGCCATAGAGGACTGTTTTGACTACTTCCATCAGCTGTGTTTTCAGGCAGATTCATTCTCCCCCAACTCTCTGAATACCTCTGCGATGCCAGGCCAGCATCATAGTTGACAAGCTGTTCTTATCATTCCTATCATTCACGTGGACCATGGAAACAGATCTAAGAGACAAAGAATACCTCTGTATGATGAAGGGATCTGTCCTATCTCATCCCCGCCCTGTGGGATGTGAGGCCCAGTCCTGTGGGGGTGAATTGAGATTCCCAGTTCCTTTATTGTTCAAGTTTCCTTGCCAATCACTGCAGATGATTTTAATTGACTTCACAACTTCTGCCTCAGTGCTTGGAATGCTCCCAACTGAGGGTGCTGTGAATTGCATATTAGAGATGCAATGTGTCACTCCATTTGATTTTTATGGCTTCAGGGGTTTTGGGCCTGTTGAGCGAAGGAGACATACATCGCATCCACACAAAGGAATTGACAGCTACCTTGGTTCCTAGACCCCTAAGCCCAGCTCGATTGTTTGGTTCAGATATTGCTTTCTATTTTTCGCTTCCTTGTGTATTATGAAGTTCATCCAACCCTCTGGCCATTCAGCTCCTTGTCATGCCCAGACTTCTCCCTATAATGCCAGACTCAGGCTCCTTTTAGATCAGAAGCCAACTGATCTTTTCAGCAGCACTCAAAGAGATGAAATATCTCCATCCCGTTATCCTTGTTGCTGAAAAAGACTGGCTAGATTTGAGCAGCAATAATTAATTTCAAAGAAATTTTCCATCTCCAGGTATTTGCATCTTACTAATTATTTTCAAGGTAAATTAAGTCTGCTTTGCAGTATCTTCCAACCTCATCTTGCAGTAAGTGATTTAATGTAAAATTGCTGACCTGTAGTTGCTCAATCCAGCCATGGATCCTTAATCCTTCTGCAATTTAGAGCTACGTCATCTTTGAGCTGCAACTGAATTTTCCACCAGCATAATGATCACTTTATTTTTACATGTAACAAGCACCACATTACTGATGTGAACAGGAAAACTTCAGCTGATCACCAACATTACAGAATATCAGTTGATGGAACTGTAGGCCATTTGGGGGAAATATGTCAATGAAATTCACCAACCTGGGTTGAATCTTAAAAAAGAAAGAAACAAAGCCAAAGCAAACAAAAAATAGGTTGTTTTTTCCTTTGAATGAACAGATAGCAATATTTTAAATGCCAAATAATGTAGTGCTGAGCCCTCTCCAGTGCCCTTCAGGAACTGTTGTCTGAGCTGCCAATCAAATTTTCTGCCCTTGCTGCTTCTTTCTTGTCTCAGCTTTCATTCAAATGTTCTGCGGTGATTTAATAGATAGTTATCTACCTTTTGTTTTAAAAGATTTCCTTGTAATATCAGAGGTATAGAAGTTACTTGCAAATCAATCTAGAATCACGGCTTAATATTGTCACACCTACTGGGTAGCCAGTGATAGCTGGAATCTCTAGACTTTTGCCTTCTTTCTGCTTGGCCCTAAACTATATAATTTCTCCTTCAAAAGCTGCCAAGTGCTTTAAAAGAATGATTCCCCAGGATACTCCTTGCTCCTGAGTGTGAAGATACAAGCACAGTGTAGGGAAAGAGTTGCACAGGGGTGTCCAGAAGATAATGAATGAATTGCTTACAAAACAGCAAGAGAGAGGATGTACAAGTGCAAAGAGCATTAACTCCAGTAGAACCCAGCTGAAGGTCTGAGGAAGGCAGTGTTGTCTCAGTTCTTCTTAATCAGAGAAATTTTCTCTTCTAGGGGAAATTTGCCAATGTCTAGAGACATTTTGGTTTGGCACACTTGAGAGGGTGAGTGCTAGGTCCAACATGTTGGTGTGATTTACAGAGATCACACACTAGGAAGTAACGGAAACAGGCATCTAATTTCCTCCCTCACTAGCTTTTGTTTCTTTCCCTGTGTGTCCATGAGACTATCATTCCAGCTTCCATGCCTTCTCTTCACATTCCTGACCTTTCCATCTTGTCTCTAGTCCAGCATTTCTCAACTCAGCACTCTTCACATCTTGTGCATCAGAGGATAATTAGTTCAATGACCTCTGTACATTACCACCTCCTTGTGAGCCTCAGTTTCCTCATCTATTGAATCAGGTCACTATTCAGAGAGCGAATATCTATTTATACTTTATTATGTTCTATAGCTGTCCAGGCTTTGAGAATACCATTGTGAATGAGAAAATGTCCCTGCCCGTAGTCACCTCAGAGTGACTACAGCTAGAGTAGGAATTTTAGTGGAAATGTTCTTGTTACCAGCAATCAGTTACAGTCTAATTTGCACAGCCTGTTAATCAGTTGTGCACATGGCCAAAAGTCCAGAGTGAGACTCCTTAACTAAAGTACATGGTACTTTTCCATTTGCTCTGGGAGAATGAGTCCAAGATCAGAAGTGTTTTACTAAAACCACAACCACCCAAGTCAACAGCAACAAGGGAAGAAGCCAGAGCATTTTTCATCTTCTATTCTCTGACCCCAGGCTCCCACTCTGAAAAGATATCCAGAGCTTAGCCAGTTACATGTGTGTAGAGTGTATTTATTTATGAGACTGAATATAGACTTCAACTAAACACCAATTCATCAGGAATTTGGTATGAGAAGGAAATATTTTAACTGCAGACTTATAAAGATTCTGAAACTAAATAGCTCTCCATGGAGTGCACTAATTATACCAAAACCATTCATAATGAAGGGAATCAAAATGAATAAACACAAGTCTGTCCAACATTTGAGCCTCTGGAGTAACTTCATTGCCTTTACTGGTGGACACCATTATGACATCGAAGCCAAAAGTAGCAGATGTGTAAATAGAGAAATAAGGGCTTGGAGATGCAGTGCTGACGAGTTGGATCTCATCCTTTGCTAAATTAGATCTGGGCCTTTTCTTCCTAAAGAGCTTGGGTCTTGGCTTAGCTACAGAAAGATGATTATCAACAAGCTGGGCACTGGGATATAGAGGGGTCTACTGTCACCAGATCTTTGTTCAGTGAATATAGTTTCTTCATGTCTTCACAAGAAAATCATTCATTTTAATCAAGTGAAATGTGGAAATGCCTGATTATCAGCGGAACACCAAACCCTATGAAAAATGAACTCATCTTGTGAGTCACATCTGAGCAGTAGAGGGAACTTCCAAGATTTTCCTGGGGGAAATGGCTGAACCTAGATCATGTGAGTAGTTGATAGGGGAAGAGAAACCCACACTTACATAATTTTCCTGAAACTTTTCTGGCCTTCAGGATTGGACTGTGGCATGAATAACCACACAATGACAAGCCATTCTCATTGAATTAAATACTGACAGTTTAGGGCATAGCTAAGTCCCTCTAAAATGACTGTCCCCGTACAGCACCCTCACATTCAAAGTTTTTCTTCATTCAACAACAAAACTCACTCTTACCCCTTTCCTCATTTTTTCATCAGCAAAATTTTACTATGGGAAATTCCAGTGAGTGCACCTTCCTAAGACCCATGAAGCACATTGGAGATGACTGTGTAAATGCCCCGCTCATGGCTATTTACCTTCTAGAGTCTCACCCTGCCTCTCCTCAGCTGCAAGACTAGCCTGAAGCAGGTCTGGGAGACCACAACTCCTTTCTTACTCAGTTAATTCAATAAAAGGTGCTTTACCTTGGAGGGCTTATTCATTAACGTGTCACTGTGTCAGTTCTCTGCTCTTAAAGACTTCTCATATCAGATTAACACTTTCTTTGATGTCTGTTCCCTGCTTTCTGACAATACATTGACTGAGGCAAAACATATGAAATCCTGGTATTGTTACCCTTTCAGGATAAGTGAATTTGTTGCCACTAACAAGAGTAATATCTCAGAACCTGTTTGACTACAGCAGAGTACATAGGCCTGTGGGAACTAGGCCAGGCAGCTACAGGGCGCTCTCACAGTTTCCCTGGGGTCCCGCAGAACAGCTCTTTATACTTTGCTCTTATCCTTATACTCAATCCTCTGTCTGCAAAATAGGTGCTGGACAGTGGGAGGGGAGAGGTCTTTCTAATTTTCTCATCGTGTGAGTATTAGCTTGTCTAACTAAAACCAGAAGAAAGTTGCTTCTGTGCTTTAAAAACAAATAAAGAAGATGGAATGAAGGAGCCATGACTCCCAAAGTCAATGGGGTACAGTGAAGAGCACAAGTCTTGATCTGACAATGCGCTTCCTCCTCTGCCTCCTGAGAAGGTCAGAGCTGAGGACAGAGAACTTAGAATGGCAATTTGACAGAGAAGTTCTCTTCACTGTAAGGGGTACATTTAGAAAATGGAAAAAGTGAACAACTGACTCAGCAGTAACCCCTACCAGGGCCAAGTTGGCAGCAACTTGAGATTGGCCCCAATCAAAGTCTTCAGTAATTTCTGTCACACTTCTGGTAGAGAAGTAAGTGCCTCACAGAGGGCAATGCTCTCTGTCAGGAAGCTGGGGAGATTGATGTGCAGCCATCTTGGATAAGGTTATGGTGCTGGAACTCACACAGCATGGCAGGCTGCAGTCTCCTGAGAGACTTTCAGTTGTAGGGTGTGAGATGAAATGGGTTGATGCTTGACGATCATGGATAAAGTGTGTGGAGATGGTTTTCTAACAACTTCTGTCCCTCCTTGACAGTCTTGTTATGGCCACATAACAAAAGAGCCTTAGGTACAAGGACTGTTGAACTCCCACTGTCTCCAGTCTGTGAGGGGCACTGGCTCCTAGTCTGCCATCAGCTCTCACAGAACTTTCACTCCATCGTCCTGCCTCCCTCTCCCTCATCCTGCTTGTCTTCTTCTTCCACTTAGACCCATTCTACTTCACTTTCAATCTTTTCCTCTCCTCTTACGAATTGATCGCTTTCTTTTCCTTGTCATAAAGAACTTTTTTGGAAAACATATTTTGTAAGTGTGGATCAAGAATAAGGAGACCTGGATCCTGCATCAGCTTGGGCACTTTGCAGCTGTATCACATTGGACAAGTTACTGGCCTCCAATCTGCCACATGGCCTACACATTTATCAAGTTTTTGATACACAAATATGTGGTTTAAAAACTTTGAAATTTTTACGGTGGAATACTTACCTCTCATTCTCAGCCATGCAATGCAGTTTCCCTATCTGTAGGCAAGCAAGGTTATAAGTCATTTCCCAGAGAGACAAGCACAAGTAGATTTAGATTAATGATCTTTTTCTCCATTTTCTTACAAATAGTAACACATCTGAATAGGGTTCTTGGACCCAATACCAATGTGAGTGCATGTGGAGGCCTCTTCACACTGACAAGCAGAGAGAGGAGTCTCAGACACCAGGAGAGTGTCTGAGAATTCAATTCAATTCTGCTCAATTCTGCCACTACCCAGAGCTAGCAACAGATTCCTCAGATTAAGGGTTTAGTCTTCCAGAATCACCCTCTACTTCAGATACCAGCTGGAAACCACCCTGTCCCCTGTGCCTCCTACCAACCAGCCATAGACTCGAGATTACCACAGCTTCCTCTCTAGACTTTTGGTGCCTGTCACAAGCCCAGGTTGTTACTGACTGACTATATAAATCAGTTTCCCAGGATACCCTTCTAAGATTTGATTAACTTGTTGGAGTGGCTCCTAGAACTCAGGAAACCCATTTATTAGCTATATTACTGATTTATTACAAAGTATGCAAATCAGGGCACAACCAGATGAGAGAGATGCACTGGGCAAACTATGGGGAAAGGACTTGGTGCTTCCACACCCTCTCTGCTTCTCACCATTCTCCCTTGATCTCTACTTATTCAGCAGTCTAGAAATTCTCTGAAGTCCCTCCTTTTACGTTTTCATGGACACTTCATTACTTAGATGTGCTTGACTAAATCACTGACCCTTGAAATTGAACTCAGTCTCCACCCACCTCTCCCCTTCCTGGAGGTCTGGGATGGAATGGGAACTGAAAGTACCAATCCTCTAATGACTTGATTGCTCTTCAGGCAATCAGCTCAACTTCCACCCTAACCCACCCACTTCTTCAGTGCTTCCCCAAAAGTCACTTCGTTAACATAACAAGAGACACTTTTGCCACTTTCCACAACTTAAAAAAATTCCGGAGATTTGGGGAACTGTGAGCCCAGAAGTGTGGATGAAGTCTAAATATGTATGAGTGACAAATTTTTTTCATATAAATCACAGCAGAAATTTTTTTTTTCATGTAAATCACACTATCACAACAACGTATACACAATTCATCACCTTGTGTTCGTCATTTAACGTATTTCAGGGACCTTTCTACATTAGCACATGGAGAGCAGCCTCATTCATTCTTCCAGGCCCTTAGCATCATTGAGAAGTCGCTCTTCCATCTGTGGACCTCAAGGCCATTTCCAATCCTTCCTATGCTGTGGGGCTGCCGTGAATAACCTTACTTGTCGGTCACTGTGTCTGTTTATGAGAAGACGTGCAAAATGAAGTTCATGAGGTAGAATTTCTGGGTCAGACAGAGAGCAGATAAACACATACTAATTAATGATCAAACTTGGAGAAGGTACATATTATTTCTAGGGCTACTTCTTAATGTATAAAATAGGAAGATTGGTCCAGTGACCTGCAGGTTCTTCCAACCTTGGGAATTTCTGCTTTTCGAAGCGTCCCACCCCAGAAGAGTTTAGCAAGGAAGATTACTGTGGCTTTGTGATCTGTCTACAGACACAGTGTCCCTGGGACTAGGCCACTACAGCCAGCTGGGAGCCAAAATTCATTCTGTGCACAGCCAATGGAGCAGCACTTGAAGAGACCGGTCCAAGGGCCAGGCCTGACCTCATTTGTCCTCATGTGGCATCTTTCTTCTGTTCTGACCTCTTTAAAGGTAGTTGCTTTAGGAGTCTTCTGGAAATCAGAGGGGATCCTGAGATGTTTGCCTCTATATACAGAAATGAGGGAAATGAAAGGGATAAGTAGAATTAAGATGAATTAGAGTAAACCATCAGTCAGAATACTGGAAGTTCTGAGGATATTAATGAGATATTTAGCAGATGATTATTTTTCAACAATGAAATCAACCAGTGTGTGTTTTATTGGCACATTAACTAAAAACTACTGTTTCTGATGACTGCCTGCATTGAATATTGAAATTGCGTGGCTGTGAGGCTATGCTAGGTTGATCACAGTTGACTTTCTGCAGGGGCTCTGAGGCTCACTGTTATTTCCATCCAATCAGAGAGGCAGACAGTGCTTGACATGCATGATGTCCTAGGATCACTCAGCAAACAGATGAGGAAACCAGAAGTCGGAGAGAGCGCGGTGGTGAGCAGACAGCCACTCTGTGAGGTGGGATGGTGAGTGGGTAGAGCGAGGTAACCAGAAGGCCATGTGGCAGGTCTTTGCTTCCCAACAGCATAGCCCGCAGACTTGAAGGGCCCAGCCATGCTCATGAAGTGGAGTTGTTACCTGGGAAGATGCTGGAAATCAAAGAACTTGGCAAAAATCTTCAGGTACCTCTGATGAATGGAGGCGGTCTAACGAGGGCTCCACCATTAGAAGGCCTGCGTGTCCCAGGGTGGGTTGTGGAGATACAGACTTAGATAATGGACACAGGGACTAGGCAAGGGCCTGTGTTCCAAGACTGAAGCACTCCGTGGGACAGGGGAAAGTGCAGCTGTTGCAATTGGGCCTCTAGCAAAAGTAATTTGATCTAAAAAAATAGAGCGAAGGAACATTGCATCATAACATTATACAGATTTAAAAATTTTTAATTTTTGAATTCTCTTTTGTTCATAATGCTTCATTCATTTCTGAATATTGACATTGTATCTCAATCTATATTTCATACCACACATTCCATCAGAGTTCCATTGTCCTTTACCACCACGTTTTCTCCTCTTTCCATCCCTATCACCCCACTTCCTGATAGCCATCATCTTGTGTCCTGAGGATTTTTGCTGGGGGTTATCTGTTTATTTGTTTCATTTCATTATATGGATTTTAAGGTGTGCATCATTATAAACCCACATCTGTGTAATACAGTAGGTTTACCAGGTGTCTGATTCTATCCTTCACCATACGGAGTGATTTGACTTTTGAGAAGCAGCTCCTTGTATCACTCTGTCTTGGTTTATGATTAGTTCCAGAGACTTGGAGAAGTAAACTTGAAGTTGGGAACACTCCAACCGAAGTGGGGAGAAGGGAACCAGGAGCTAGATGACCATGATTACTTCCTAAACAGACTCCCCTAAAGCCCTTGCTCCTTCCTTTGTAGACTCTCCACTCCCTCTGTTCATATCCCTCATGTCTTCCTCTGTATCATTTTCTCCCCCTCAGTGTTCTGCACCTGCACCCAGATCTGGTCATATCCCTTCTCCGCCTAAAACATGCCACTGGCACTCCTCGGTGGCTCAGTGGTTAAGTTTGTGACTCTGCATGGCACAGTCCTTGGGAGAGCGCAGGGACCTGGGTTCAAGGCCTGGGTGCTGAGACAGACAAACAACATTAACAACTAAATGGACAATGACTGCTTCTTCCTCCTCTCTGCCTGCCTGCCTGCCTCCCTGTCTGCTGGCCTTTATTTCTGACTACTTTTTTCCTCTAAAATAAATTAAAAATATTATACTTAAAACAAAACAAAGCAAAAAACACTCAATTGGCTCCCCTAAGGGGCATCACCTCACTGACTGCTCGCTGTCATTTTCAGTCTCACCTCTTGTACCTGTGTGCTCCAGGGATACTCACGGCACAGTGGTGTTTCTAGCCTCTGACTTGGTGTTTCACATTATTGCCTTTCCTGGATAACTCTTATTTTCAAAATTCACCTTTGGCTTTGTCTCTTCCAGAAAGCCTTCCCTCTCTCCCAGGAGTGGCCTGGTCCCCATAACCCCTGTATTTCAGGTCCCCTCAACTTTGGCTGTTTGTCTAAATGGAAAACATTTTAAACTACAGATGCCAAAGCCCCACTCCAGCCTATTAAATCAGTAGGTTTGTCCCCTGCCCACTGATGCTTTTAGCTGAAGTCATGACATCTGCATCTTATTTCCCTTTAGTTCAGAGAATAGTGTGTATGTGTTTCTCTTCTCTCTCTCTCTCTCTCTCTCTCTCTCTCTCTCTCTCTCTCTCTCTCTCTCTCTCACACACACACACACACACACACACACACACACACACACACACTATCTTCTTTCTTTCCTCTTCCCTACCTTCCTGTCTTTCTATCTGTGTACCTATCTGCTTATTTATCTATCTAAATGTTAATTTGCTAATTTCTGTGTGCTATATTGTTGTAGTTACTCTAATTTTTTGGTTTGAAGTTTTTCAAAATAAAGCATTGAGAAATAATGATTACTTTTCTCCAGATTGGTCAGGTCATCTTTCTTTTCACAAAGCTCCCATGTGTCAGTCCTGCCCAAACTAGTAGGACCAGGGTATGCACCATTTTCTGTTATGTGAAAGTCTTTTTGTCATGACTCTGACTCCTTTAGGAGACTGTTATATCCTTGAGTGGAGGAGTCTCTGTTTTTCAGAACTTTTCATTCCTCTCCAGCCCTAGCAAGTACCCAACATATAGTGGTATTTAATTATATTTGCTGAGTGTCACAAAAGGCAGTTACATCAAGTCAGGCGATTATCATACTTATTATTCACTCACTCTCTCACTCACTCATGCTTTCATCATTTAATTGAGTACCTACTGTTTCACGTGTGCCAGAGACACAATGAGTCATAGTATTCTTATTGACATTTTGACCAAATAATCCTTTGCTGCTGAGTTGTGCTCGCTTCTAGGATGTTTACCAGCATCCTTAACATTTACCTGCTTGAGAGCACCCCCCACCCCACAAGTGATGACAATAAAAATTATCTACAGGTATTGCCAAGTCTCTTGTGGGGGCCACATAATCTTAGTTGAGAAGCTCTGGTAAACAGAACAGTCTGCTTTTGAGAAACTTAAGTGTAATGAATGCACCGGGTATATCCATGCAAAGGAGACAAGATGTTTCAGGGGCTGGGACATGTTAGAGATTCTGTAGAGCACAGGAAGGAGGTAGATGAGCTCCACTTGCATTTAGGAAGACATAGTATGAAAAACCCATGTCTGAGTGTTCATGGTTTTACAAGTGGGATGTTCTTTTGGTATAATTACCTTTCTTGAGCTTCTGCTATTTTGCGTGTGTACAGCCTGTGGTCATCCACATCATCTTCAGGTCTTCATTATAATCCTGTGAGGCAGACAGAGCAGGTATCATGAACAGTATTTTACAGATAAAGAAACTGAATCCACACTGGTTTAGATAACCCGAGGGGCACTGCAGAGGTTCACAGCACAGACACTAGAACCAGCCTGCCTGGTTGTGATCTTTGTTCCACCATGTTCTAATGATGAGTTCCAGCCTTGCTTCTTCACCTCTGTGCACCTCTGTGTCCTCATGTGGAAAATGGAGCTAATAATAGTTCCCACCTCACAGGCTTATTCTCAGACATTTACATGAATCAAATGCTTAGAATGGCATCTGAGTTATAAAAACTGCTATAGAAGTGTTTGATCCTGTTGTAACCAAGACCTTACAGCAACTTGATTACCAAGGTGAAGTGATCCTTTAGATCTGCCATCTCCTTGTCAGTCGTTCTCCATCCTGAAGTCTTCTAGCTATTTGACCATGAAGAAATCAATTTCGTCTCAATGAGCACTGTTGGGAAAAGCAGAACCCATGACCACCGTGCTCTATCAACACTTCACTGTCCAGTAGAAATATCACATAAGCCACAGATGAAATAAGAGGCTTTTCAGTAGTCACACAAGAAATAAAAAGAAACAGAATCAACTTTAATGATATATTTTATTTAGCACAATATATTCAAATCATTAGCTTTCTGGCATGCAATCAATAAAAAATATGAATGAACTGTTTGCAACGTTCATGCTAAGTTCTGGAAATCCAAGTGTATGCATCTAACACATCTAACTTGAAATAGCCCCATTTCAAGTGCTCAGAAGCCACATGTAGCTTGTGTCTGCCACACTGAGCAGTACAGATATTCTAAACAAGGCAAGGACTTTTTTTTATGTCACCAGACACTGATATTATTTCAGATTGTGCCCTGGTGATAGCAAATCAGAGCAAATGGTAAAAGTCTTCCTGAGCTTTATTGCAGAACACTGAATCCTCTCCTTGCTTATCCCTATTCAACTTCAAAAGGAGGCAATTCTATGTATTTTTTAAACCATAATCTTTCAGTAATTAACCTTTTGACTCTATTTTACTTGAGCACAGCTGTCGGTAAATCATGGCATGGCAACTCCAGATGCTACCTTCCAAACAGTGCTCACAGGTGACCTCTGAGAGTCCTGCCTCCCACCCAGCAAAGCCCCAGCACTCCCTCTGCCATCAGGCTTCCATGCCATCCCTTTCCATGGCAAAGACAGAGCCAATGGCCCCGACTCTGCTGGAGGTGACCTAATCTCCCCACTCAATGCCTCTCGAGTAAGCCGGCATCATCCCTCCTCTGCGGTCCCCAGACTGGGGAATGGAATGAGGGCTGCGAACAATTAGTGAGCTGTCTGAGGCCAGGCAGCAATTTGTCACTATTGATGGGACACAAGCTGTCAGGCCTTGGGTGGCCTCTTTAAAATGCTCTGCAGGGCAAACATTGCATATTCCCAGCATTTTGACATGGACAGTGTCCACGTTGTTAATAATCAAATTCTCACCATGCTTAGTGCTGTACTTAACTGATTTAATCTCCACTGTAGTCTTCTGAGGCTGTTACTCTTATTATTCCCACTTTACAGATGAGCAAACTGAGACACGGAGAGCTAATAGTTTGCTTAAATTCCCACAGCTGTAAGTGACAAAGAGGAGTCCAACCTGACAGAAGCTGAGCTCCTCCCAGGACCACAGCACACAGTGTAGACTGGGGTGGACCCACTGGCATTTTCTTCTTAGTAGGCAGTGTAGACTCCTGCTCTATTCTCAGCACTTAGAGGGTCCTTTTTATATACGAGGTGCTCAGGAATTACCCATTAACTGACTCTCTTCTGTTGTGATATCCAACTTAGCCCAGGGCCACGATTCAGGCCTATAATTGCTCTACTCTGCACCTTTTGTTCAGCACTTGAACTGACTCTGACTTCATGCCTAGTCTCCTAGGATGCATTTGACTTTGGTTTGTAGCCTCTCTGCAAATGATCGGAGCCCTGCCCCAGAGCTAGAGATGTGTTCATTTGCAACTCAGGCTCAGGACAGTCTGGTGCCATGAAGGACCACCAAGTTTCCCACTCCTTCAGCCATGGCACACTGGGGCTGGGAGGGTGGCCTTGGAAGGTAGGGAGAAAATAGAGGCTGATGGGTCTAGATTTCTGTGTGCAAGAAAATGCGCTTTGTGCTAGCCTGCATGGCTGGCTACAGGGAGGAAATCTTGGCACTGGCTACCCACTCGCAGATGGTTAAAACCTAGCTTGGATAAAGTAGGCTCGCTTTTGCTTCCTACCCCAGCTCCAATCCAGGCCTCCCTCACTCATTTGCTTCTGCTTCGCTGATGATGACAGGCCTGTCCTGAGAAGTTATCCTGGGCTCCTTCTCATTCACCCACAAACAGTTCACTTTCTGCATCTGAATATCAGGCACGTAGACCACTAAGGGCTTTCTGGAATGGTGGAATGCCAAAGCTGCAGCTGTAGGAGGGCCTGGGAAATGCAGAAGGGAACCACCTCTTTACTCTGCAGTCTCAGGCTCACAACCAGCTCTGGGGCCTTCGTGTGCGTGCATCCTGCTCCTGGTAAGAGAAGGGGTCCTCAGAGGGGAAGCTTTGGACTTTGGGCAGATAAGCTGAAGCAATGGGTGGGGGTGGGACATAGGGCCCGGTAAACCCAGTTCCACATGCAAGTTGTTTTTTAATTTCCCTGGAGTTTAACATCCTTTGATTCTCAAATAAGGCTATTTCCGTGATACCACAGGACAATGTTTGATCAATTCTTTTTCCTCTCTCTCTACACATACACACACACACACACACACACACACACACACACACACATACACACAAACACATTACAGCAGCCTCACATCTGAAGTTTTCAAAAAAAGTAGGAAGAATATCATTTAACCTTAAAAAGAAGAAAATTCTGTGAAAACATGGATGGCCCTTGAGAGGGTGATGCTAACTGAAATAAGTCAGATGGAGAAAGACAAATCATGGTATCACTTATACAGGGAAGCCAAAGACAAAAAGCCAAACCCATAGAAACAGAGAATAGAAAAGCAGACACTGGGGTGGGATGAACAGGGAGAAGGTGGTAAAAGGGTACAAACTGTTAACTTTAGCATGAATAGGTTCTGAAGATCCGATGTATAAATGGAGACTATCAGTGATAGCAGTAGTATACAATCAAAAAGAACTAAGAGAGCAGAACTTAAATGCTCCCATATGTGAAGTGATGGATATGTTTATTAGCTTGATGGAAAGAATCCTTGTACAGTGAACAGAATTCAAGTCACCATGATACACGCTTTAAATACCTTGCAATCTTTTTCATCACTTTTCCCCAGGAGAGTTGGGGGTAAAAAGGGCACAAGCAAAAACGTCCCAGAGGACTGAATGTCACATTTTAAAACTTATTAAACAAAGTCATCTGGAAATTTTATTTCTCCCTGAGGCAGTTATTCCTCAACTCCCACAAAGGTGGCTTTCAGTGGTAATACTTGCACAGTGGCACTTAGCCAATGGAGTAACACCAGGCCTGACGGTCAGAGGCCTTGATAGAAAAGCTAACTTTTATCCCAAGAATTAGCAGATGAGATGTGAATTGGTGCACCCCTGTGACTCAGGTGGCTCAGGCAGCTGAGATACAGGCCGCATAAAGCCCAGGGAGCCAGGTTCGAGACCTGGTCTGAGGTTGGAGGCGGGAGGGACATAGTTTGTGGAATCTTCTAGAGCTTTGAATTATCACGTTCTTTCTCTTCCACCCAGGAATGCCTGGTCAATCAATATTGATTAAGACAGGTCCCTCCATCACCACAGCCCAACAGTTCATTCTCTGCCACAGAGTCGACTAAAATCAGGAGATACAGACATACCCTGGGTAAGAGACACCACTCAAGTCACTCTAGTGGTGGACGTGGAGGACTGGAGTTGGATGCAGGCCCAGGGTGTTAGGAACCGGGGTGAGGGCGCTCTGTGACAGCCTGGGGAGGCCTGGGCTGGGTTTCTGGAGAAGAAAACCTAGAGCTGAGTCTAGAAAGGTGAGTAGAGCCAGCCTGGGCACCCTTGCGGAGCAGACAGCCAGGATGCAGGTGCAGTCAGCAGGGCAAGAGCGTCAGGCTGGACACCCTGGCAGGAGATGAGCGGCAGCCTCAGAAAGGGTCATGGAAAGCCTTGAGTGCTCGGACAGGAGTTTGAACAGCATCCTGCAGGCAGTTAGGCACTGGTAGAGAAGCTAAGGCAGAAATATGGGCAAAGAATAGCAATATGTAACATTTTCTGAATGAATGCTTTTTATGTTAAATATTGTTCCAAGTGCTTTGCATGCCTCCTAGAAGGGCAGATCATTCCCACTTCACAGCTGAGGAAACCGAGGCATGGCGTACTCCTACCACCCCATAGATTCTAAGTTACTGAGCTAATATGTGAACCTAGAAAGGCTGGTCCCTGAGCACATTCTCTTAGCCACTCTACCAGTATTACGATTCTTTCTGATTTTATAGGCATTGCTTTTCAAAAGGGATATTAGTTAATTTATAATAAAACTCTCTCTATATGTATATATAACAACACATTTACATACACACAGTATAATCAACTTAAGAATAACATACAAAAAGAAAAAAGAAAACAGAAACATTTAAAAAGCAAGCAGCAGAGTTCTTGTGCAGCAGGGTTTAGGTCAATCACATCCAAAGGACTCAGGCCACATACCCCTGGGTTCAAGTCTGGGGTTCAGGGGAAAACAACCAATGTGAACCACTAAGTAAAAATAAAATGAAATGCCTCTCCCTCCTCTCCTTCTGCCTGCCTGCTTACTCGCTTTCATTTCTACCTGCACCTTTCCTTAAAAAAAAAAAAAAAGTCAACATTTGATGCAAAAATTCAAGATGAAGAACCATGGAATTTAACTCTTAATCTGAACTTTCTGTTAAGAGATATGCAAAGTGTGTTGCTCAGTAAGAGAAACACACATTTGTCTGGAGAGGCACACTGCTTTCTTGAACTGAATGCTGAAAGGGATTTAGTACTTAATCTGATACTGAATGTGATATATAAGATATCAAGTATTCCGTTTCCTGGGGTGCTGTAGCAAAGTACTGCAGATGTGTGGCTTAAAACAGCAGAAATTGAGTTTCTCACAGTTTTGGCGACTGGAAGTCCAAAATCAAGGTGTCTCCAGGGTGGATTCCTCCTGGATGGGGCTGAGGGAGAACTCGTCCTCTCTTCGGGCTTGTGATGGTGCTGGCAGTCCCTCTTTTCCCAAACTCCCTTCCCTTTCTCTTGTTAGGACACAAGGAGGTAGGGCCCATCCTAAATCCAGGATAATCTCATCCGAGATCCTTAATTACATTGGCAAAGACTATGCCAAGTCAGGTCACATTTGCAGGTATCAGGGATTAGGATTTGGGTATCTGTTAGGGAACCATTATTCAACTCACTGCACAAAGAATTCAATAGAAATTCTGCAAATTAATGAGAAGTATCTTTAATGATTATTTCTCAAAGTGATAAAAGCTGAGAATAGAGTTCTGATTGCAATTCAACCTGCTTGAGAGAGGTAGCTCCATTTAATTGGGCCACCAAGGGCTTCTCTGTCCTCTTGAAAGGGCCTCTGAATAGAATATCTTGTGAGCTTTGGTGGAGAAAACTTCACTATAGTTGAACTCAGTAATCAACAGGACTCACAGGTGGAACAAGAGTTTTGGCCAGGGCCTGTTGGGAGACTGCCAGATTGAGTAAAGACATTCTAACTAGGGGTGCACATGAGAATCACTGGGGAGATTTTTGCAAGATACACTTGCCTCCATTGCACCCAAGGCAACTGTAGCAGAATATCTGACATCTGGTGTCCTTTCTCTTGTATTGACTTTTTAATAGGACTCTCCATTTGTGATGGAGTGGTTGGGACAACCTCTTTCAGGCTGCTCGTTTCTTCACAGTCTAATGACGGGGGGGGGGCGGGGGGATGGAGTTGGGAGCACATGGTCTGTCAGAGTAGGGGTGACCTTGAGATTCTATTTGGGCTTGCTTTTCTGGCTCCTTTCCAAAGAAGGAGACATTTATTCTCATCTATAAAGTGAACTCATAGAGCTGTTATAAATGAAACGTATGTTGAAATCTGAACATAGAATCTGGCATATGTGGAAGGAGCAAGACCTGTACTAAGGGTGTTGTTAATGTCCTAGAAACTGTGTCCTGGAGAACTCTGGTGACGATCATGTGGATGATGGAGGAAAGGGAAATACCCTATTTCCTCCTTCTAGAACTTACAAAAAAACAACTCTGATCCCTTGACCTTCTCTTTTCTTTCATGCACAAGTCATTGATTTTACATTTATTCTTCAGCAGTTATTGTTCTTCCCAAAGGAAAAGCCATTTGATGAGAACCTGTGTCCTGCCAGAGCAAAGGATTTTGAGAGGCAAACTCAGTGTCTCCTCATCAAGCTAGACACTCTTCTCACCTGCAGACTTAGCCCCAACTTCAAAGTAAATCACCTGAAGCTTGCAAATCTCAGAGCTAGAATTTAATGGAAAAGATTTCCCAGGGGTGTTTTGAGGGCAGCAACTCATTTTTGAGTAAGATTTTTCCCAGAAACGACAACCATATTTTATAGTGGATCTTTCTTAGATGGGATTCAGAATAATACTTTAGCCATCATTAGAAAAACTGAAATTCTCATAAAATATCATCTACCCATGAGCTGGCGTTCAAAACCATCCAGGATATAACAATGTGGTGACTGGTGGTGAAAACCTCTCTACTAGGCTGAAACTATTTGACAGTGTCACCTTGTGGCCACAACTCTTTGCTTTTCTGGATTCCATATTACTTACTCATTTTTTGCTGATGTTTCCTTTAGGGGGACGTTTCCGAGACTTCTTTGCCACAGTGTTCCAGAAGCTAGTTGAGTTCCGCCAGTCACCATTTTATGGGTTTTGTGAGGAAGCAAACTTAAAAAGGTGTTGATCAAAGAGGAATGAAAATATTGTTAAACACCTACCAAGTGCTGAAAGCTGTAGTAGGTGCTTTACATAGTTTGTTGCGTTAAAACGCATATAACATTCGCCTCTTCACAGTGCACAATTCAGTGGCATTTAAAATTCACATTGTCATGCAACCAGCGCTACAGTCTAGTTCCAGAACATCTTCATTCCCAAAGGAAATTCAGTATTTATTAAGAAGTCACTGCCCACTCTTCCATATTCCCAGTGCCTGGTAACCACTGTTCTGCTTCCTGTCTGGGTTTTCCTATTCTGGTCATTTTATATAAATCAAATCACAGAAATACATAGTCTTCTGTGTCTGGTGTCTTTAACTTACATTACTTAACATAATGTCGGGTTTTTTTGTTTGTTTGTTTGCTTTTTTTTATTTGTTTAAAGGTAAGGTTCAGGCAGGGATGAAGGTGAGCAGACTCTCAGGTATAGAGAGGAGGAAGCATTTTACTTATTTTTATTTAGTAGTTTATTTTGGTTGTTCTCCCTGACCTGGTACATAAACCCAGGTCCTTGGATGTATTTAGATGGTGCTTCAGTCGGAGGCAGTTAACCAAATCACTGCTCCACCAGGGCATACCAACATAATGTTTTTAAGCCTCAGCCTTCTTTTTATGACTGAATAATATTCCATTGTATGGACATACTACATTTTGTTTATTCATTCATCAGTTGATGGACATATGTACTATTTTCACCTATTAGCTACCATACATAGTGTTATTATGAATATTTGTGTGCATTATGTTTGTTTGAATACTCACTTTTAATTATATTTTGGGTAATTTGAAAATGGATGTTTTTCACATTTAATTTTACAGATGAAGAAATTAGTCCTTGAAGATCTTACTTGTTCAAGTCATATAGTTAGTAGGTTACAGAATTGGATTATAAATGCTGGTTTCTGTCTCCAGATTCGGGGCTCTTTCTATGGCACTAGAATCTGCTTTTGAGAAGTCAGATATGACCCATCATCTACGATAACCTTGGAGTTTCACGTTCTTACTATCAGCTCTCAACTTGGTAGACGTCTTTTTCAAGTGTTATATCTGACATAAGCTTGTTCTCTCTCACCTACCCAAGAAAAGCAGTCAGACCTTGAATTTAATCAGTGGAGATTTGTGTGAGGATAACTTGAAAACTTTATTATAAAGGATTAGCCGAAGTACAGGTATTCTTTAAAATGTATAAATATACACCCAGAATTGCCATTATATACATAGTTCCTCCCTCATTGTGATAAATGTACATTATCCTTCTTGAATCAACTCTTTATATGCTTCTCAGTGGGAATGTAGGAGTTAGAGTTTGCACTTTTGCAATAAGCCAAACATCGATGACAAAAAGAAACAGCAGAGTTAGTCGTCTTAAGATTCAAGGAAAATGATGGTGAATGATGTGAAAAGGAAGCAAAGGTAAAAACTTTTCAAGAGTCAGTGAGAAAGGATTTGTGAGGTGCCTGAGAGTTACTGGAAGCAAAGAGAGAAAGCAGGTTGCTGCTGAAGACTGCAGGTTTCCTTGTAATCTGACCAGAACCAACAAGGTTGAGGACCAAGGATAGAGTAGCCCATGATTCTTTGGTCCTGAACTGAGAGAATGGCGGTGTGGGCTTTACTGCCAGGAGGAAAATTCCCAGGTGGATTAGGGAAAGTTGTGTCTGAATTTCTGCTAGAAAAATCCCAAATATCCTCAAGGACCAAGTATCCATTTGGGGTATAAGAGAGGTGGGCTTGGATAAGTGAAATATAGTTATTAAGCTTTGGTAGGGAATTTATCCAATTTATCTATTGCTTAAAAAAAATCACCCCAAAGCAATAACTTAAAACAAGAACATTTATTATTTCTTACAATCACTATGGGTCAGGAACTAGGGACAACTCATTTGGGTAGCTTCTGGCACCAGGTCTTTCATGTGGTTATGGTCAGTCAGCTCCAGCTGTAGCTGAAATGAGGTGATGTGCTGAAGCAACAGAAGACTAGCCAGCAGCTCTTGATTTTTCCAGGTGGTCTCAGGGCTTTTCCATGTGGCCTCTCCACAAGGACTAGTTTGGGCTTCCCAAAAGCATATTCACCTTGGGTTTTTTGCATGGTAACTTGATGTTCCAAGTTGAGTATTTCAAGAGAGATGCTTCAGAAGCTGCATTGTTTTTATGACCAGGTCTTGGAGGATCATGTAGCATCACATCCATGATATTTTATTAGTCAAAATAGTAGAAACTCTTGATTTTGTTGAAATAAGCCTTGGACCCCATCTTGGTGGGGGAAGTGGCAAGGGTCTAGAGGAGCTTGTGAGACTGAAAATATTGTTGCAACCATTTTTGGAAAATGCAATTTGTCACAGTAACTGAGTAACTTTTTTCTGTAATTTTCATATTTTCTTATCTATTATTTCATCAAGATTGTCTATGCAAAATAAGATTGCTGGTGAGAGATTTCAGTGAGGGTAGGAGTAGGAGAAAACTCAGTTGCGAACTGGTCATGAGGCTATAGCGTCAGAATGTTTATTGTTTCTTCTTCTTAAAATGGACTTTATTTTTTTATAATAATTTTTATCTTATAGCAAAATTGAGTGGAAAGCACAGAGAATTCTCATATATGTTATTCCAATACATATATGTACACCTCATCAGTAACCCCATCAGACTGGTACCCTTCTTATAGTTCAACCTACATTGGCACATCATTACCAACCAAAATATAGTTAACATTGGTCTTCACTCTTGGTGTTGTGTCTTCTATAACTTTGGACAAATGCATAATGACTTGAACCCACAATTGTAGTTTCAAACAGAATATTTTCTCAGTTCTAAAAATTCTCTGTGCTTTACCTACTCATCCCTCCTCCATCACTCTGATTCCTGATCTTCTTCCTGTCTCCTTTGCCTTCTCCAGTATGTCACATAGTGGAAACCATAGATTGTGAAGCCTTTTTAGATTAACTTCTTTCACTCAATATACATTTAAGGTTAGTCTATGTCTTTTTATGATTTGACAGATGATTTAGCGATGAATGATATTTCATTGTCTAAATGTACCAAAATTTATACATGAAGGACATCTTGATTTCTCCCAAGTTTTGCAAATTATGAATGAAACTGCTACCAATATCTATGGGTACATTTTTGAGTAGACAAAAGTTTTCAAAATCTTTGGGTAAATGCCAGCGAGTAATATTGCAGGATCATATAGTATATAGTATTTTTAATTTCTTAAGAAACTGCCAAGCTTTCTTCTACAGTCATTACACTATTTTGAATTTCCACAAAGAAATAAGAGTTTGCACTGCTCTACACCCTCACCACCATTCAGTGTTGTCAGTATTCTAGATTTTGACCATTGTAATAGGTGTAAAGTATTTCATTTATTCTTTCAACAAATATTTACTGAGTGTCAACTATGTGCCAGATACAGACACAGGTCTCCCTCTTTTATGACTTTTATTCTAGTATAATACTTATTAAGCATGTCCTACCTACTAGACTGTGTTCAAAACACTTTACATCTGGGATTCATTTTTAAAGGAGAAGGAAGTAGGCAGGAATAAAGGCAAGTAGGCAGATGAAGAGAGAGAAGGAAGAAGCATTACTTATTTCTTTAGTTGTTCATTTTGGTTATTCTCCCTCCTCCAGTGGTCCTGGAGTCGTGGCCCCAGGTTCTTGGACATTATGTAGTCTATGCCACCATGACTATCAGATTTAATACCTGAACCACCAGGGCATGCCACACATGTGATCCTATTTAAAATTCACAGTAACTCTCTGAAGCATACAACATTCTCACTCCATTTTATTCTGATCCACTGAGCATGAGTCACACAGCCAGCAGGAAGCAAAGTCAAGATAGAAATCCAGGTATTCTGACTCCAGCGTCTCTGCTCTATGCTATGTTGTTTATAGATCTGGAAGGAATATAAGAGGTCTGTTAGTTCACTCCATGATTATGCAGATGTGGATTCACAGATGCAGATGTGCATTCACAGATGGTGGGATACCTTGCAAGATCAAGCAGCTGATGAATAACAGGAGTGGGATTAGAATCTGGTCTTCTGGAACATGACTCTTTTCACTGTACCTTTAGATTATTTAAGCAACAAAATCTGTGAAGATGGGATGTTAATCGTGTCTTCACTCTCCTTCCCTTCACCCCTTGAATGGTCAGTAATCTTCGTTCTGTCTTCCACTGTAAATGGAGAGTGCTCTGCTTGAGTTAACAAATGGTGTGTTCAGTCCAACACAGGAACTCCTTATCCAGAGTTGTATTTCCCTTCCTCCTGATTTTTGGTGGGTCAAATACTCCATTTAGGTCTCTGGAACCACCCTTGTCAGTTTTGTCACTGCTTTCCTCAACCCTCAGTGAGCCCAACTCTACCCATGGCAACCACCACCCATGCTCACCAAGGGCAAAGAACCATCTCTGTGTATGAGAAACCATGAAGAGACAGAACAGCAAGGATGGTGCTCAAAGCACTTCTAATTTCCTGGTTAGACCCGTCTTAGTCACCCATGGCATCTAAACCACAAGTAACCTTCTGGGCAAAGGTAAGAGATTGGGGCACCAATGTCCCATCCTAGGGGACAAGAGAGCGGAGCTGCAGAATTTCAGTCTCTAAGTTAGAGTTTGGCAGTCCTCCTCAAATTTTCCAGAAGAGTTCCAATTCCATGCCACATAATTATTTTAATAAAGATGGCTCATTAAATAAATATGATATAATTTCTATGCCTTTTATAGGACTTTTCATTTAAATAAATCCACTAATCAGATAAGCAAAAACCTTTCTCAGTGCCGAGGGTATGTGTTTAGGCTTTGGGAATATATTTTCCTTATTTATGAATCATGCAAATTGGCAAGGAGTCAAAGAGTAAGTTGGTTTGGGTCAGTGAAGAGAGTGGGAGAGGTTGAATCACACACCTCTCCTGACTAAGTGTGGGGCATCATCTGTGGTTGTACAGGTTATACACTGTGCAAGACTGACACACATAATCATTCTTACTCTCATTGTAGACATCATTTACTTGTTTATTATATCAATTTCATGACGGATGGGCTGATTTTATTCTAGTATAATCAGTGTATAATATGAAGACAACTTCAAATAGAAGGAAGCATTATGTTTTGAGGGAGGGGTAACTTCTCATTTGTAAATAATATCCTGTAGACCTCTGGTGACCTGAGGTGAATGTGCTACACAAGTAATAAACTTGACATTGAGAATCCAGAGGTAGAGAATAAAGGGAAAATAGAGCAGTTGTTTGCAGGACCTTGGTTAACCTGAGAGGTGTGTAAATTGACATATTATTTTAATGATTCTCAAACTTGGCTATATGTTGAAATTTTGGAAGGAGATTTGAAAAAACCTTAAAAATTGAATGCCAGATTCCACCCCTAGACATTCTGACTTAACTGGTCTGGATAACATGTGGGGACTAAAGGTTCTCTGTAATTCTAATGAGCTACCAAGATTGAGAACCGCTGCATCGCATCTTAGGTTGACTCAGTAACAGATGGTTGGGTAGATAGATGGATAGGTAGATAGATAAGATGAATGGATGGATGAATTAAATGAATGACCTAAGGGACTGGTCATAGTTGTTTATAATATAGTTATCATGTGGTGGCATCTGCTAAATCTCTAGACACATTCTTTTATCATTTTCCAATTCCTTGCATTCCATACTCCAGTCATACTGAATTTTACTTCTTTTAATGTGATAAGTCTCTTTGAACTCTGGACTCTTAGCTTTCCTACTCTCCTTGAGTAGAATGCATTTCCCTTTTCTATCTGCCTTGCCAATGTCTATACACATTTCAGGTCTCTGTTTAATGATCATTTCATCCTGGAAGACCTGGATTTTTCTACGCTGTGGATTCAATGCCTGCCTTCTGTGCTCTCATGGCCTCTTGTCCTTCCACATGAGAACACTTGTCGCCTGGAATCACTGGCTGGCCTCCGAGGGGAAAATGGAAAAATCCAGTGATTCATTTCTCCTGCTATGCTGTGGGGCTTCACTTGTTTATGCATTAGAGGATAAGTGCTTTGAAAGAATCTGTGCATCATCTTCTGAAGGCTAAATAAAGACTATGATGTCTTTAGAGGATGTTCCCTCTCCTCACCTTGCCCTAAAGTTGTCATTTAAATCTGCTACATGTCAACCCAGAGTTCTTTCTCAGAGTGACTATCTTTATGTCCATTCAGATCAGGCTGACAGGATCTTGACTAGAAGAGTTAGAAGGGACTTTAAGAATTTTCTCATCTTATTCTGTACAGCAAAAGTAAGCAAATGGATATTTAAGTGGCAGTGACTTGCCCAGGGGCACACAGTGAATTAGTGACAGAACCAGGACTCAAATCTACATTTCCTGGCCTCAAACCCAAGCTGACTCCACATTCAAGTCACCTTTGGAACATTTCCCAAAACTTAGTTGTCCATCCTTTCTCCTGCATCCTTTCAATGTGAGCAATTCTGAATTACAATCAGCAGTGAGGATATGTGGGAGAAATTGTCAGGCGAACTTACTGTTATACAGTACTCTCCAGATAATCTTAACTATCATTATTTTTTAATTTGTGATGCTTTCTTCTACTATGTTTATATAAATGGGCAACTTTTAAAGATAGGTTATATCTGTAGGGGATGGGCTGCAAAAATATTTTTGCAGAAATTTATCCTGGAGTTCAGAATTGAAAGCTCGTCCTCAGGACATTCTAATGAGACTGATGGTGGTGGAAGGGAAAATCACTGGTAGATATGCTGCCGAAAGAGAGAACAAACTACTAACTAGAAGCTTCCTCTACCCTGGTCGAAGAAAATAAATGGGAGGCCCTTTGTTTTTGAACTGAGATTAAACAACTAACTCATCAATAGAGGAACTATACGAAGATGTAGAGGTTTCTAACAGGTGATCTGTAAACTGTGCCCACTGACACATTTTGTTTGAGAACCATCATCCGCCGCATGGAAGTAAAGAAATTTCACATTAATCATGGTGACCTGGCAACACTGGGTCCCATGTTTATAAGGCATCGACAATAGAGGCGGGACAGTGCTGTCCATTGGGAGGGGCCCCGGCTCCCCTGTGCCCACAGGTCATGCTGCTAATTCGTGGTACCACTTGGACCTGGTGGACTTGTGATGTCTGACCAGGACTCTGGAGAGGTAGTGTGACCAGTGCCTCCCACCCCAATGTCCCACACACATCTGTGTCTGGTTTACAGTTGGCCTGCAGTCTGCTTCATATCACAGATTCTTGCATGTCTGACTCGTCTTGGGTAGGTCTCCATCCAAGCCTTCTGAGAACTGGGACCTCTCTTACTCATCTTTGCAAGCTGAGAGGCCCTGATACTTAAAAGGCACCCGATAAATAAATGAATAATTCAAGGTTCTAAGTTAAAGTCATAGTTTAGGTTTTAATATTTTCTCACATAAGTTATTCATGATCTTGTTTTACTATAAAACAGTAAAAGAAGCTTTGCTGAATAAATGATGTGTAAGGTATTGAAGTCTTCTTGAATTTCTTTTAGTATTTTAGTACAGGCAGGTCTCTTTCCAGTGAGTTGAAGATGGGAAATAGGAAATGCCAGCCCTGAAATCTCATTATCCGAAGTCATAGAACAGGACAAAAGTAGAGGAGTAGAAAGGAAAGTGGGTAAACTTGAAAATGAGACAAACCCAGGGTCAATCTTGGCTTCATACTTTTGACCTTGTATGACCTTGGGCTTGTGACTCTACTTCCATGAAACTCAAATGAAACTCTCTTTAGTTATTTTTCTTTATTTATGAGTTATTTTATTAAAGTAACATTGGTTTCTAACATTATATAGAGTTTAGGTACACAGCATTGCTAGTCATTGTGTGTATTTACTGCATTATGGTCGCCGCCAATATCTAGTTTTTATCCCTCACCATGTAATTGAGTCCTTTTATACAATTTACCCACTTCCCTCTTTCCTTCTGGTAACCACTATTTGTTCTTGTAGTATAGACGCCTTTCAAATTATTAAAAACACAATATAATATATACACATATATGTAAATATATACAGACATGTCTACATATATACATACATATGCACATTCATATAGTATAAAAATTAGAAAGATGTAAAATGAAAAATAAGCCTCTTTCCTGTCACTGAGACCATTCAGCTCCCTTAGCTCCCCTTGTGTTACCAGAAGCTTAGTTGTCCTTCTTGTGTATGTTCTAATGATCCTTCCAAAGGTTGCCTATTAATATATAATATATATGGATATCATATATAGGCACATATTTATACTTTTTATATATATAAATATTCACACTATTCTGTATCTTCTTTTTCACTTACTAGCCCTTGAAGCTTCTTCTGCTTCAGAGAGTCTTCCTCTTTAATGATGACACAATACTGTATTGATGGATATACCATGAATTGACTTAACCAGTCTAGTATTCATAAAAGCTCCCAGCTTTTAGTATTTCAAGAAGCTGAAATAAATGCAGTACACATGCACATTTTGCAGATATACCTGCATCTCTAAGAGAAAATCCAGGACATGAAATTATTGTGTTTTGGACTATGTACAGTTCTATTTTTTCAGACTACACTCCATAGAAGTTATAAATCAAGTGAAAACAAATTTGTTAAAGCTCGTCTATTTTCCTATGACAGGAACATGTTAAGTACCCAGGGTCTTTTTTTGTTGTCTCTGCTTTTCTTCACTGACTTGCCATACGAATCTGTGAAGTGGGAGCAGTTACAAAACTACAGCTTCCGAACTGTTTTGAGAATGTATTGAGTGTGTTTGGCACTACTTTTTTCTGTCTCGCTCAGAAGGTTTCTGAGGAAATTTTCTCTGTAACAGCTCTGCCTGCAGCACTAAGTGCATGAGAATGACTTCCAGGTTGAACTGGCACATTCCTGAGAATATATTATTCTGAGGTAAATGAGAGATGCTCTTCTAAAACCTGTTTGAATCTTTTACAGTGTTAAACACAATCAATTCAGAATTTCACATCAGTAAAAGAAAAAGATAAAAGCGGCCATTCTTTGGAGTAAAAATATTGACATATCACCAGTGAAGTGGAAAATGACTTGTTTCTCAGCCTCAAGTTAATCAAAGAGCAAATACCATTGTAAATTGAAAAATAGGTCTCTGAATGTTCCTACAGTATGATCGGGATGACTCCTGACTTCTTCCTTGTCATCCCCTCTTTTTAACCTTCAGAATAATTTTTGTTGCTCCCACATAAAGGCAGACATATATCAGTGACATTCCAATTCATTTTCTTTTCCCATTTCTCATTTGGGTTACTTCTCAATGTCTTCCTACAAGCAGAAAAAGTGTGGCTCAGTCTGGCAGTGACAAGGGACTCAGGCTCAGCAGTCAGTCTGTGACACTAGGCTGTCAGCTTCCGGACAGATTTTCTAAGTTCAGATCTCCTGCTGGGAGCTCTTCTTTGACCTGAGGGCAGCTGATCAGCACTGAGGAGTCCAAAGAGCTGAGTCAGGGCTCCTTACATCATCTCTGGAAAAAGGAGTACCTTTAGATTCATATGCAAAAAACTTCTGTACAAATAAAAAAGAGTAGTAATTATTAAGAACAAGTATTATCATTTTACAATTTAAAATCTTAACTATTTTTTAGTCTTGATACAAATTATTGCCTGGGGTTGTGGTTTTTATTTTATGGTTTCTTTACAGTTGAACTTATTTACTTAGATGTTTTAAAATTCGTGTTCAAAATTGTATTGAAAATATTGCATTGTAATAGTACATAGGTTTAAGGCGTGCTTCAGTGTAAGTCAACATCTGTTTATACATCCAGGTTGTGTTTTTTAAATAGTGACATGGCTTAGGTTTTTACTTTCCTGTTCTTGTAGTAAACTATTTTTATATTGAGCTTTATCTGTGCCAAAAGTGGTATTAATAGCAAGCAAGGGAAAAAGAGCATATTATGGGCCCATTGACACTGCATGAAGTTCAATTTCACTATTGTTGGGTCTAGAAGAGCAGCCAAGATTTGCCCAATGATACTGAAAAGATGCCCAAGAATGTCTTTCTCATAAAGAAATGACATAGCAGTTTGAGGAAAGTTGGCCTAAAACTAAACACCTGTTCTGTGGCCTGGGGGTAGGGGGTGGGATGCAGGCAGGAAGGTGGGGTTGCTGCCAGAGTGCTATTTCTTAGATTCTGACTGTACATTGGAATCTTGTTGTGGAGGGGGCAGGTTTTCAAACTCCTGATGGCTAGACCAAGTGAGTCAGAAACCTTGGAGGAGATGTGAGGGTGTGGGAAGGAATAGGTGAGATTTGGGAGAGAATGACTGTTAGAAAGAAAAGACACCATCTCTGAATGTCCTATTTTGCCTTGGCTGGACTCAATGGACAGGAGGAGAACGTGAAAAGTTAAAGCAGAGGGGAACTGGAGGCTTCAAACCACTTTGGAGAAGAAACACCCTGCCTCTGGAAGGTTAGGCACCACTCCCCCAAGTGGCAGCATGCTAGAGGAAGCTGAGAGCCCAGGTTCCTGTCCTGGCTAAGGACAGGTCTGGTAGACTATGCGTCTTCTCAGGCTCCCTTTGTATAAAATATATATAAATGTATGGGGATATGTTTATATGTTTTGTATTTTTATGTTTACTTTTATTTAAAATGGTATATTATTTATAAAACATATATTTCATATAAAATATTAATATAGTAAAAGGTGTCACCCACAGTTAGCTTTAGCATATTCCAGGTTTCAAATAGGCAGGTGAAGGCAAAGGTGGTGGCCCCAGATACTTTTCCCTGGGTCTCAGAATGGAGTCCACATCGAGTAGTATGCCTAATGCCTGATTCTGAACATGTGAGGTTGGCTTCCTGAATTTCAAGGTAGTTGTGACTTCTAGATGGACTAAGTGAGCACGCCTTCAAATACATACACTCATGCCTCAGTTTCAGTAGACCAAAGATATGTCTGTCCTGTCCTAAAACTTTGCAATTGGTCTTGGTCATTTTTACCAACTCCAACTCTAATCTTTTGTATCTTTCTTCTGACACTTAAAGTCATCACATACACAATGACATATGGTCTTTATGTACAGAAAGCCACACAATCCTTTATCCCCACTTAGGTAACATGTCCTGCCCCAGAATACTTCACTGCTCTTGCCTCCATTTCCTAACTCACAATCATTCCCATTATCTCTTCCAGATACAAGGTTCTTTACCTAAAACTTTTGTAACCTATGCCAAGTGAAGTGGTCTTAAATCCTTTTGTGGTGATGTCTTAACACACCGTGTTTTTGTGCAATGTGGAGAAATTGAGGACAAATATAGGGTGTCTCAGAACACTTGGAGGGTTGATAGATTTCTTGAATAAACAATGTTACTTCTTGGTGGATCTGGAAAAACTATTGTGCTGAGGTGATGCATTGGTGTCCAGAGCAATGTCACTTAAGTCCCTGCAGACAACAATAGGCAGGAAAAAACCTAAGGAAAGGGAATGATTGGTCCTTGAAGAAACCGTGAGGACCCACCCAGTTTCCTGAAAGTCCCAGTAAGTCATTTTGTGAGGTAGGAGACTTGCTCTTGATAAGATTTTGGGGATAGAGGTATCTACTAAACAAACAAGTAGAAATGTCAGGCAGTTGATATTGGAGTCAGGACCTCATGGCTGGAGACATGAATCTGATCATTACCAGCATTTAGATTATATTTGATGCTACGGGAATGAATGAGATTACAAATGAATTCACGGCCAAACCAGAACATTGATTTCCACCACCTCTCCTTAAAACTTACTCTTCCACAAGACTTCCATTTCAGTTATGGAAGCCAAAGCCCTAAAACTTTGATTCCTGCTTTTCTTCTACTTCTCTTTTTCTAGTCCATTAGCAAGTTCTGATAAATCTTCCTTCAAAAGATGACATGAATATGTACAATCCTCACCATCTTCTCTGCTACCAACCTAGTCCAAGTCACAATCAACTCTGCTGAACTCCAACAAAAGTCTCCAAAGTGCCCCCTTCCTTCAACTTTTCTCACAGTTCACTCTCCAGTTAGAAGTCAGGGTGATCTATTAATAGAATAAGTGGGACCAGATTATTTATCAAAATGATAAATCTCCACAGCTTCTCTTTTCCCTTAAATTGGAGTTCAAACACTTACCCTGACCTAGAGGATCCTACCTGATGTGACCCCTAATATCTTTTTACTTTAGCTCTATATCACTCTCCTTATTCACTTGGACAAAACAAAATAAAACACCAATATTACAGATGTTCCTCAGATATGCCAAGTTCACTACTGCTTCATGGTCTTTGTATTTGCTGCACCCTGTCTAGAACACATTTTCTTGAGGTCAAGAGGTGTTTAGTAACTGCATCCTTTTGTGTAATTTCAAGCGCTTATGCAGGTGATCAGTGTAATGGGGAAGAAAAGCAGACATGGATATTAACATCTTCATTAATATTACCTCTTACCACTTCCACTGTCCATTATCACCCTGGCCATCTCTTTGCCATTCCCTGGGTCATCCTGAAGATGCTTTAAAAAAAGCTCATGTGTGCAGTGCTGGTCTCCTTAAAAATTTTAGGATAGACTTTTTTCCAAGATGTCCAGAGCGAGTTTTCCCACTCTGTGTTACCTTGATATGTGCAGCTAAAGATCAAGCAATTACCTGACAGTCTCAAGAGAAACAGTTATCATTACCTTATGGAATAAAGATGACCTAGATATACAGTCATTTCTAGAAATTATCCTTTTCATCAGAAAAAATTCTGTTAAGGCAGGGCAAATATCTAGAGGCAAAGTTTTGTCATGTAAAAGCATCCCTTCTTGTAAAGAGGTATCTGTCCTTGATGACTCAGGCCCCTATCTTCTTCCTTAACTCAAGATATAAAGTCTTCAGTTTGTCTCATTTACTTTATCATTTATAGACATGTAGATTCTCCATAACTATGTCATTAAATTTGATCTTTTCTCCTATCAACCTTGCTGATGTTAATTATTTGCTTGACCTGCATGAGAAGAACGTCAAGAGGGTTGAGTAAACTTCCTCATTCCCTTACATGTACAAGAAATGCTTGATACTGGAGTTGAACATCAGTTTGACCCAGGAGATGGCAAAGAGATAGTCAAGATGATAGTGCATGTTGGAAGTGGTAAGAGGTAATCTCAGTAAAGTTGTTAATGCTCTTATCTGCTTTTCCCTTTGATCAACTGAGCACCTGAGCATAGGCCTTATGTATTCTTTCTTTCTTAGGTGCAATATCTCTCTAAAGAGGTTCAAACTCAAATGTCTTCAGGGTCTATGTAGATAATGTAATTGAAGTGAAGAAGTAGAAAACAATAGGACATAACAACAAAATGGAACAGAAGGCAATGGCAAACCTAAGAGTGTTTGTTTAATCTAAAGCAGGAAAATTTATTTCCTTTCCACAATATTCTGGGGCCAAATTAAACATTTCCTGTAGCTGAATTTGGCTCTCAGGTGCTCTGTGGGGGAAACTGGGTGCCATGTTTTGAAAAGAGCCATATAGGGTCATACAGGAAAGACTGGGGCTTGTTTCTGGAAAATACGAACCCTTGTTGATTAAATCAACTTTAATGCAGCTCCTTGTCAATTGTCCTGCAAGAGTCAGAACAGAAGAGACTTCACTCAGAAGCCAAGAGCCTGGGAGCTCAGAAGAATACTTACATGTCATTGCCAATATAGGTGAGCTCCTCTTATTAACCTTGTTTACATCTTGCTAGGCTGACAATACATTTTTAAGAGTGCCTGTTTGTTCCTTTTACTCTCAAAATTATCCAGTTTGGAGTGCTAGTTCTCAATTATGCTACCAATCTAAAAAACTCCGAAGAAGGGTTCATTCCACTGTAGCCTCAGAGACTCAAGTTAGTTGAAGCAACATTTTGATACAAGCTTTCACCACCATTCAAGCAATGGGATGGGATTGTGGCAAATTGTACATTGACTTGTAAGACTTCCACTCACATATCATTGGCTGAAGACAGTCACAGGACCACTCCAAATTTTAAAGGTGAAGTGCAATGCCTACAAAATAAAAACTAGAAATAATCTGTGAATAGCACTAATGATTACCCTACTCAGGCAGAAACTGAGCTGTTTTTTTAAAACTACCATGGGACATGTACCTCACCTGGTAAAGAACCATAATCTACATAAAATTTAATGTTCACGACCTTAGGAAAGATTTTGCATCATTAATGATGTGATGATTCAATTATTAAAATAATTTATGACCTCCAATAACTATAATAATGTATGGTTGTATCTTTTCACAGTTGCTAAGCACGGCTATCTTAGGCGTATACCCAGAAGTGTCGAAATTTTCCAAAACAACTAGGCAATGAATGTTTTTATGAACACAGACATGTATTTATCTTGGTGGAGTTGCTCATTTCCTGCTGTGGTTTAAATACCAAATGTGTAAATAAAAAGGCCCGCAGGTTGACATAAAGGGATATTCTATAGAGAAAGACCTTTCTAAAGAATAATGAATAATTGTACATATCCTGGTCTCTTAAACTTGGAAGTCTGTCACCTTATTGCTTATAATCTTAAGCAACTATATAATTACATAAACTGTGTTATTAGAAGGAACAATACAAATCCATAAATAAGATAATAAAACCCTTTGTACCTTAGTCATTCCCCTACTCATACAATCCTTTTTTCAAACTTAGTGGTTGGAAAGAAAATAAGATTGATTTATTTGCTTTCTCAGTCTCAAAGGAGTAATGTCACTGAGAAGTGAAACAGCATCAGAAATAGAATCAGGGAGGCGCTGGAAAGCCTATCACTTGCTGGCCATTGCATAGTTTGCCTTATAGTAAAAACTTGCTCTTTCATAGTGTTATTGGACCCAGTTCTAAAGTAAGTGTGTGTGGTATTCTCTGATACTAGCAGGATGTCCAAGAGTTCAACTCAATTCTGACACTGTTTACTTGGAGATAGCATCAGGCGCCACAGGTTTAGGGCTCAATCTCCCAAGACTGCCCTCCACTTCAGACAACCCAAGCTGTTACCTGTACTTCTGACCAGTCAGCTACAGATTGGAGGCTTCCGACGCGGGAACTACATAGCTCAAAATCTGTAGGGCAATATGCAGATGTGTGAGTAGAAAACTAACTGGCAAACTTGAGACTTAAAAGAGCAAAGACTCCACAGAGCAAGGACCCCATCTTAGCAACTTGGGTCTGGGACACACCCCTAGATACTTGCACTGTTTTTACTCCAGGTAACCTGAACATACCCGTGAAAGGAGAAACTCCCACCTCTCGGATGTATTTCAAGAATCCATCTTGCCTGTGTGAGATGTGGGTAGCGTGGTGGTACACACATGTGTGCATTCATCCTTGATGTAACTTTTCTGGCCCGCAGGGAGGTTACTGTTGTTACTGCTTTTAATAAACTTGCTGTGTAATCTTGACTAAAAGACTCTCCACAGTTTATTTCTGGACCTACCCAGCATCTCATCAACGAGTCTCAGCTCACCCTCCCCAACATCAGTTTCCATAACCTTCTCCAACTTCAGGGGACAGTTACTAGCTCAGGTTATTAACTGTGTTTCTGACTGAATATCAGTCAGTGGTTCCCAGGAGATTCTCCTCAGGTTTAATTAATTTAGTAGCATAGGTCATAGAACTTAGGAGACTAGGCACCAATTATTACAAAGGTTATAACTCAGGAACAGCTAGATGGAAGAGATGCATAGGGAAAGATTGGGGAAAGTGTGTAAAGCTTTCATGACCTCACCACTGTATCACTCTCAAAATCTCCACATGCTTACCAACCTGGAAGCTCCAAAGTTCCTCTTTTGGGGTTTTTATAGAGGCTTCATTATGTAATTAACTCATTGTCTCTTGAAATAGAACACAACCACAAGCCTCTTTTTCCTCTCAGAAATCAGGAGTGAAAGTTGCATCTTCTGTAAGTTGTTTTCCCTGATAATCACTCTCCAACCCAGGTGATTTCCAGAAAGTAAATCATTAACATAACAAGATAAACCTATAACACTCTCAACACTGCTGAAATTCCCAGGCTTTGGGGAGCTCTGAGACAGGAACTGTGGATGAAGACTAAATCTTTATTTGTTATAATTTACAATATTGCAATCTTAATTAAATTCTTGTCCCTCTCTGCATCTTCTGTCTTTCTCTTATCTTAAAGGCTTCCCAGTCCTTTACCTAACATTTACATTTAGAGTTCTTCAACTTCTCTTTGGTCCTCTTCTTTTCTCACATACTGTTTTCTTCTTCTTCAGAAATCATATACATTTCCACAACTTCTGCTGTCGTCTCCGGGTAGATGATTCCCTCAAGTCAGTGCCTTCAGTTCCGACGGTTCTTTGGGCTCCAGGTCCACGTTTCTAACAGCCTTCTGGATAACTATATGTGGACATTCGGTGGACATTTTGATCTCATTACTAGGCAAGTGTGCCTGGCATCTGGGAGTCTGGTGTGGTGTGGTGATACATTATGAGCTTATTACCAATGTTCATGAAGTTGAGGTGGGAGATGTTTAAGGCAGTGTCTTGCAGAGAAACTTGTTTAAGCCATGCATCATTTAAATCACTTATTATTTTGAAGCGTCTTGACAGAGAAGAAGACACTGGATACAAGAATCAATGAAAAAAATAAAATATGCAAGAGAAACAAAATGACTGTGGGAGGCAAAGCTTGGAGACATTTACCAAGGTAAAGCTGTTGGCTGTGATGTTTTCACTGGAGCTTCTGTGCAATTTTATGATCTGCCCCCTCACCTCAATGGGTTGGTAGGAAGTTGGTCTTGAACATGAATCAAGTTCCCAGAACTTCAAACTTGGAATAAGAAACAACACAAAGTCTCTAATAACTGTCTATAACTGAATACTCTGCTAGAGAAGCAGAGAATGGTTAACAGAGAAAGAAGGAAAAAAAGATGTAGCTGCTTGAAATGGAAAAAGAGTTCTTGGAAGCATTCAAGTCCCTAGTTTCAGTGTACTCTATGACTCTACTGTATTATTGCTATTTGATTTTTTTCATAATATAGCACTAATAAAATCTACTCTCAGGTGAAGGCTAGTATAACTTTATCCTTGAAACCAAAAGAGTTTTAATAAATACAATTTTCGAATCCTACTGAAACTCTTTAATGACTGGGTTGTATATTTCTACCTTTTCATTTCTTCTGCCAGATAATATGTCTCTGGGGTCATTTATCTTCATAAGGGTGTCTTATTTATCTTCATATCCCTTTTAACCTAGTACAATGCTTAGAACAGAGAAAATACCAAGAGAGCATGTATGAGATGATTTCTTGCAACACACTCCAGTAGTCCACCTGTGTTTCTTATTACTAATTACTCATGATATGTAGGGTACCTTGAATGGAACATAGGAGTGAAAATGTGAGCTAAATAGCTTGGGCTTGATTTTGGCATTGGTATCAAACAGCTTTCCATCGTCACATTTGATCCACATTTCTCACAATTCCTTGTTCACTCTAAAATGATAAGTCTCTTTCCTTTCTATCAGCTGTTTCTTTCCAATAGATTGTTTAGATAAGACAGTGAAAATAATTTTAAAACTCAAAACTACAACCTAGCATGTCATCTCAGCATGTACCTTGTGAAGAAGACAGGAAATCTGGGGAAAACAGGAAGAGGAGAGGATACAGGCAGGGTGGGCTCTTTGAATAACTGTCAAAAAGACCCATTGTCTCTGTCAGGCCCCTGCCTTCTGTTGACCAGAAGGTTGAGTTCAGCCTGTGCATTTCTCTGACACTCCCTCCTCTTCTATTTCATTCCAGGGCATTTAAGCCCAATTATTTGTTTTGGAAATGCTATCATTTGTTAGCTTAGCTTTTATCTCAGTTGGATGCCTTTCCTGTTCCACAGCTTTTCTTTCAAGGAATCAGAGCCAACACTTGACTTGGGGAGTTTTATTCAACATACCCCTGTGGTTAGATGAAGCTAAAGAAACTTCGATTAACAAGCCTACCCGGGTTCCATGATGGCCTAGGGTGTGTTTCTGCCACCCTCTAAAACCAGAAAGAGAGATGAAGTGACTGGAGCTTCTGTTTGGAATACTAACCTGGTAAATAAATCCCAGCAGGGTGGGACCAGAGAATGAGCCTGTGGTGTCTGTGCGGAGCAGCCTCTGCCATTATCAAAGCGATTCCAAATGGTGATGCTGGAGTTGTTACTGGAATTCTAGGATTCCTGTACTGCCCAGGACTCTGTGTCGTAAAAAATAAATTAATTAAAAAAAATAAATATTGAAGTAATATTGGTTTATGACATTAATAGGTTTCAAGTGTACAGGCTTATTAACAACTGTATATATTATGTTCATTACTAAAACTACTGTACTTCACCATACAATTAGCCCATTTTACTCAAATTATCCCACTACCAGCCACCCATCATTCTCCTTCCCTTTGGTAACCACTACTTTGTTCTTATAGTCTAAGATATTTTTTTGTTTGTCTATTAATTTTGTTTATCTTCCATATAAGAGTGAAATCATATGGTGTCTGTTTTTTTTTTTTTGTCTGAATTACTTTACCTAGCATAGTACCCTCTAGGTTCATCTATGTGACTGCAAATAGCGGAGGTTCATCCTTTTTTTTTTTGTAAGTGAGTATTATTCAATTGTGCATATATACCATATTTCTTTATCCAATCATCTTTTAATGGGCACTGAGGTTGTTTCCAAATCTTGGCTATTGTAAACAATGCTACAATAAAGGTGGGGGGTGACTATATCTCTTAAAGTTAGTGTTTCCATATTCTTTGGGTAAATTTGTAGAAGTAGGATAACTATATCAATTGGAATTTCTAACTTTGGGGGAAATCTCCATATGATTTTTCCATAATGGCTGCACAAATTTACATTCCCACCAACAGTGTATAAGGGTTTTCTTCTCTTCTCCTTCTCTTTAAGGTTTATTGTTTCTTGTCTTTTGGATAATAGCCACTTTCATAGGTTAGAAGTGATACTTCATTGTGTTTTTTCACTTGCATTTTCCTAATAATAAGAGATACTGTTGTGCCCCAAGTCTATTTTTATGCAAAACAGGTCTTATCAAGTGATGCAGAATTCTTCATTGGGACTCTGGGAAATTGAGAGATGAGAACAAAAGGGAAATTGGGACTACAGAGATGGCATGATAGGAAGAAGTACCTAAAATATTTGGCAAAAAGTAGGGCTATTGGAAATTTTGATAATCATCACTGCCGTCATCCTAAAATGTATATTTGAGTAGTGTTTTATAAATTTTTAAAAAGTTCCTTTTTTAAAAGTTACTTTTGCAGTCATTAAACTACTTGTTCTCACAATGCATTGAAGACTAGAACTACTTAGGAAGAGGTAGTCCATGAAATAATGGCATTAATAATCTACATGTAAATTAGAAATCTCTGGTCATTAAACCAGGTTCACTATAGATAGAAAGAAGAGAGTCTAAGAGCTAAACTTAAAAACTAAAGCATCACAGAAGGGAGAGAGAAGGAAGATGGCAGCCTGGTAGGGATGAGATTCAGATCCCCCTCACAGGTCAGTGAGAAATTCACCTATTTTCCAGAGGCAAATACTGAAGAAGGGCAGACACAGTGACTGTAGAGACGGAGCAGCTTTCCTGATGACAAAGTGTAGGTGAAAACCACCCAGTATGCAGCTAAATGGCAGTTCTGGTACTTGATATAAGAGAGGTGGTGGTGGAGTGGAACTGCTGGAGGATGAGAAAAGGCTGAAAAGATCTGGTGCAAAGGCAGTGAGGAGCATGCCCAGGGAGGCCAGGACACAGAAGTGGGGAGTCCATCTTGGTGCTGGGTGGAAGGAGAGCCAGTGCCCCCTGGGACTGTAATCCAACCTTCTGCTGCATTCAGGTAAGCCAGCTTGCTTCAAAGCATATACAAAAGCTCAAAATCAATGGTTGGAAAACAATCGTACAGTCTAATGGCAACCACAAAAGAGCAGGGACAGCTATACTCAAAACAGATAAAAGACTTTCATCTAAGCAGCATAAAAAAAGATAGAGATGGACATTGTATAATGATGAAAGGGTCATTTCAACAAGAAGACATAATGTTTATTTACATACATGCACCAAATGAAGGAGCATCAAAATATATTAAGCTAGAATTATTAGATATGATGAGAGGCATTGACAGAAACACAATAAGAGTGGGAGATTTTAACACCCCACTTACTACAATGGACAGGCCAACCAGAAAGAAAATTAACAAGGAAACGACTGCTTTAAATGACCATCTGAAACAGGTCTAATAGATATATACTGAACACTTCACCCAACAACTACAGATTTCACTTTTCTATAAGTTCACATGGAGCATTCTTAAGGATAGCTCATATGCTGGGACACAAAACATCTCTCAACAAATTTACAAAGATTGAAATCATACCAAGCATCTTTCTGATCACTATGAGTTAAAACTAGAAATCCACCACAAAAAGAAAGCTGGATGACCACAATGAATGGGAAACTAAATATTTGCTTCTGAATGACTATTGGGTAAAAGAGGAAATCAAAGAGGAACTTAAAAAATACTTATAGAGACAAATGAGAATGAAGTCACAAGCTATCAGAATCTCTGGAATGCAGCAAAAGCAGTAAGAGGAAAGTTCATTGCAATCCAGTACCACCAAAATCAAGAAAAATCAAGAATAAACAACCTAACTCTATATTTAAAATAATTAGAGAAAGAACAACAATTAAAGCCAAAACTCAGCAAAACAGGAAACAATCAAAATTTGAGCAAAAATAAATGAAATAGAAAACAAAAGGACAGTCTAGAAGATCAATGAAACCAAAAGTTGATTCTTAGAAAAAATAAACAAAATTGACAAAACACTGGCTAGACTTACAAAGAAAAAAAGAGAAAACTCTCACAACTAGAATCAGAAATGAAAGAGGAAAAGTCACAACAGATACCACAGGAATACAAAACATCTTAAAAGACTACTGTGAATAACTCTAAGCCAGCAAAGTAGACAACCTTGAGGACATGGACAGATTTCTAGAGAAGTCTAATAGGACTGAACCAGGAAAAACTGGAAAACCTGAGCAGAACAATCACAATTAAAGAAAGTTAGGATGTAATCAAAGGCCTCCCTAGAAATAAAAGCCCCGATCCAGATGGCTTTTCCAGTGAGTTTTACCAAACCTTCAGGGAAGAATTAATACCTGTTCTTCTCAAACTCTTCCAAAATATTGAAGAACAAGGAATACTCCCAAATACTTTCTATGAGGCTAGCAACACAAAGATACTAAAATCTGATAGAGATGTCACTAAGACAGAAAATTACAGACAAATATCTCTCATGAACATAGATGCAAAAAATACTTAACAAAATACGAGCAAATTGAATCTAACAGTGCATCAGAAAGCACATCCATCATGATCTATTGGAATTCATCCCAGGGATGCAAGGATGGTTCAACATATGTAAATATATTAATGAAATACACCATATCAACAAAAGCAAGAAGAAAAATGACATGATCATATCAATAGACACAAAGAAAGCTTTTCACAAGATTCAACACCCATTTATGATAAAACCTTCATAAAATGGGAATAGAAGGTATGTACTTTGAGTTAATAAAGACCATCCACAACATACCCACAGCCCATATCATAGTCAATGGCAAAAAATTGAAAGTATTTCCTCTAAGTTCAGGATAAAGGCAAGGCTGTCTACTCTCACCACTGTTATTTAACATCATACTGGAGGTCTTAGCCAGAGCAATTAGACAAGAAAAGGAATCCAAACTGGAAATGAGGAAGTAAAACTGTCATTGTTTGCAGATGACATGATCATATGTATTGAAAATCCTTAAAATTCTGTCAAAAAACTTCTAGAACTCATCAACAAATACAGTAAAGGGGCAGGTTACAAAATCACTGCAGAAGAATTCATTGTGTTTTTATACACAAACAGCACTCTAGAAGACAATGAAAATCATACCATTTAAAATAATAAAATGCCTGGGCATATACTTAAAGGAAACAAAAGACCTGAACAATGATAATTACAAGTCCTTCTTAAAATAAGTAGAGGAGGACACAAAGAAATGGGAAGATATGCCCTGCTCATGACTAGGAAGAATCAACATCAGTAAAACAATCATCTTATTCAAAGCAATATACAGATTTAATGCAATCTCCATTAAAATTCCATGGGTTTATAGGAAGTATAATAGAACAAAATAGGAAATAGAATAAAAAAAATTTTTAAAACTTTTGTGGAATAATAAAAGATCCCCAAATAGATAAAGAAATTATTAGAAGGAATGAATCTGGGGGGATTACATTCCCAGACATTGAGCTTTATTACAAAGCAATATTGATCAAAATGGCATGGTACTAGAAAAATAGCAGAGGCACAAGTCAGTGGAATAAAACTGAATCATCAGAAACTGACCCACTCAATACAGTCAGTTAGTCTATGAAAACGGAGCCAAAAGCATGCAATGGATAAAGGAAAATCTCTTCAATAAATGATTTTGGGAAAATTGAACAGCCACATGCAAAAGAATGAAGCTAGAGCACTCTCTAACACCTTTGAAAAAAATTTACTCAAAATGGACTAGAGACTTGGACATAAGACTAGGAACCCTTAAATTCTTGGAAGACAGCATAGGAAAGACTTTCCCTGATATCAGTCATAGAGAGGCCTTTGGGGATGCAACACTACTACCGAAGGAAACACAATGAAAAATAAACAATAGGGGCTACATGAAACTAAAGTATTTTTTTCACAGTGAAAGAAAACATCACCAAAACCAAAAGGAAACCTACATACTGGGAGAGGATATTTGCATTTCATATTTCTGAAAAAGGCTTAATATCTAAAATATACAAAGAGCCCATGAAACTCAATAACAGATAAGCAGACAGTCAAAAAAATGTTAAGAGGCATTGGAGAGACATTTTTCCAAATAGGGCATACAGATGGCCAACATTTGTTGGTTTACATTTTTGGTTATCAGAAGTCCAAACAAGTATCACTGGACTAAAATGAAGATGCTGGTGGGTTGTGTTCCTTTCTAAGGCTTTAGGGGAGAATTTGTTTTGTTATTGCCTCAGCTTCTAGAGGGTATCTGCATACTTTCCTCCTGATTCCTCTACATTGTCAAAGCCAGCATTAGCCAGTCAAGTATTTCTCTGACCTTCTCTTCTTCCTCCCATTCCACTTTCAAGGAACTTTGAGGCTACACCGGCTACTCTCAGATAATCTAGAGAAATGTGTCTGTATTTCAGGTCAGCTGATTGCTAACCTTAATTTCCCTTTGCTAAACTAATATATTCACAGGTTCCAGGTATTAGTATGGAGACATTTTTAAGAGGCCTTTATTCTGCTTACAACAAATACATGTGTGCAAACCCACAGAAAGATGAAAGGACATATACTTAACTATATAGTGAATGAAACAGCAGTGGCTGCCTCCAAAGAGGCTAATAGAAATTGAGAGAGAAATAAGTGAGAGTTGTCATACTTTCTGAGAATTTTCACTTTTAGGTAATAAGTCTAAACTAAAAATTAATGAAATATTGAATTTTGTTTATTTATATTCATCGATTGAATATAATGCATGTGATATTGTGATGTAAGGAATATATATTTTGATCTTTATCACTGACTTCTAGTCAGTTGCTAAAACCCTTGCTATTTTCTAATTGATAAGAGCAATAATAGTGGTAGGTTCATTTGCTGCTGACCTGAAGAAGACAAAATTTCAAAGAGAATTTAAGGTTTATTAAAGTATGGGCAGGTGGGCCATGTTCAGAGTGAAGGCGGCACCCATTTAGGTGGATGGAAGTCTTTTCTTCTTAGGATGGGGGAAATGTCTCTTTTGGGGGACCTTCAGTGGGGGTTCGTTCTTAGGCCATTAGTCACCAAAGGCTGTTCTGGAATATTGGTTGATGCCATTCTTCCGAGGTGATGAAGCCAGCCTGGACACCTGAGCCAGTATGTTTCATATAACTTGCTGGCGAGACATGGTTGAGCAATGCCTTGCAATTGTAAAACCTGTGAGACAATCCTGCAATACATTCTGATGTTATCTTTGGTCATTATGGTTGAATGAAATGTGCCCAGGAGCTAGAAATTCCATTTTGAGCCTTGGAAGTAGTGTCTTTTGCTATATTTGCTATAATATTTGATCTTTGTTCCCAGTTCTGATAGCTCCAGATTAACAAGACAGAAACATCTATTTTTCTTAATTTAAATTAATTTCGTTGAAGGAACATTACATCATAATGTCATATAAATTTATGGTATGCATCATATTAAAAGCACATCTGTGTACATTAAATTAGGTTAATCATTATCTCAATTCTTCATTAACTATAAAATTGATTTCCTAGACCCGAATTGCCCACAGGCCTTCTCTTTCTGCATCCACTAGTTTAGTTTTATTGACTCAAAAGGAACATCTTTTATTATTCATAGCAAGTCCCTTTCAACCGCACTTGTTTCATGTTAGTGAGGTGACTGTTGGACAGCCCTGCTGGAGAGGGGGATTGCTTGGTGCTGGGGGGAGTCCAAGGAAAATTTCCCCAGTTTGTCTGAGGTTCTTCATAGGCTGGACAGATGAACAAATTAACATTAGGCACAAAAATGTTGGAGAAATGCCTGGATTTAATAGTAGTACATGTATGGAGAATTTATATGGTAGTAAATTCTGGGGTTGCTGAGACAGATCAATGAGTTATATCCTGTGATGAACATGGAAAACAGACCTGGGTTCTCGGTTGAGGGAGAATTTCCATATGGCAAGTAGGAATGACTCATCTTACTCTAAAAAAATAGATAAATAACTCCCCTTTCTACATTCTTTTGAGTATAGGGACAAGAGCACATTTCTTCATTAGAAGAAAACTAGAGGCCCAGGGAGTGGCAGGTGGCTTCTTCCATTAAGGGAAAAGCTACAGCGTTAGAAGAATAGGAACTTCTTCTCTGCTTCTGTGACTGTCTTCCCCTGTCCTTGGTTCTTATGTTAGAATGGATTACATGCAGGAGAACAATTATGAGAAATTTGGGGTGTCATTTTATTTCCATAACTTGCTAAAAGAGCCAATTATATAGAGGTCTGAAATTTTTAGTCCTACTGTCCAACATCTGGAGTGGGGAGAGGGGCTGGTTGAGTTAATCATTAATAGCCAATGATTTAATCATTCATGCTACATAATGAAGGCTATATAAAACTCCTAAAAAATGGTGTTTGGAGAGCTTTCAGGTTGGTACACAAAAACATATCCATATGCTGGGAGAATAAGAAATTCAAACTCCACAGGGACAAATATTCCTATATGTGGGACTCTTCTAGTCCATGCCCTGCATGTATATCTTTTCATATAGATGTTCCTTTTAATAATTTAAAATATCCTTTGTAGAGTCGAATCTTGAACAGGGACCAAATGGTGACAGAAGACATTCCTTACTCCACTTTCAAGAGGGAAAATTAATAATTAGAAAGAAATATTATACCACTGAGAAAATCCCACAGCACAGTGATGAGGCTAAAGTACCTCAGAGGTCAACACAAACTGCATTAGAGGGGATGCCTAGGAAATTTGCCTATTGGTGTGACAGAAGTGGATGGAGAGAGATATGCAAAGCCAGCCTTGGCCTGATGGCACTGAAATAGCAGGGCTACTATAACAGTTAGGGATCCTGGGGAGGGGAAGGCACAGAAAATGGGACAACATATGCCCTTGCCCAAGTGAGCCTAAAACAGAAGAGCCAGAGTGTTCCACATAGGTAGAGACCCAGGTATGGAAGTCAACAGAGATTGGCTCTACACTGCACTCCTCTATCCCACACTTCAGGATCTATACTTACATTGCAAAATATACCAACAGTGTTTAAGATGGTCAAGTGTCAGATATTGGAACCTAAAGAGGATTGTTAACAAGGGTGTCATGAACATGAATTAGCCTTGTCCCCCCTCATCACCATGGCAGTGACTGTATTCTACGCACACACCCCTTCCCAACCTTAGTGATACAACTACTTGCTCACTTAAGCACCTAAAGCAACAGCAAGAGCCAGAAATTAAAAGAAAAGAAAACCATAATGCCTCCACTTGCTGGAGAAGTAAAAAAAAAATAAGCAATTCAATTCTAAGTTGCTGATCTGAAGTCTAAATGGGAAGAGAAAAGAAGACAATACAGGATCACTTGAAGCCTTGGAATATTATGACATCACAAGTAGACAATGACAGCTTTAAATACAAGGAAGAATCTTTTGAATGGTTAAAGAATTCAGAATTGCAATCATAAAGAAACTCAAAGAGATATAAGAAAACTCAGAAAAACAATTCAAATAGATAAATGAGAATTCAGAAAAAAGAGTCAAAGTGGTACAAAATTACTCAGAAAAGTAAATCAATGAGCTCAAAGGTAAGTTTAATTAGCAGAAGGCAGAAATGGAAACTTTAAATAAGAAACTAACAAAGATTCAGAATATGAAGACCTTAATAAACAAGATCAAGAGTACTCTAGAAAGCTATGAAATAATATAGCCCTAATGTGGTAATTGACAAGTGATCTTGAAGATAGAAACCGAGAGATTACACAAGTGGAGGAAGAGAGAGAAGTAAGGTATATCTTCTAAAAAATGAAGAAACACTATGAGAACTATCCAACTCCATTAGGAAAGACAACACAAAGATAATGAGTATGAAGAAGAGAGCATATTAAAATATAATACCTGAAAGCTCGCCAAACCTGGGGAGGAACTGAATATAGTTAACAGAACATCTAGTTATTAAAGGCAAAGAACATACATTAAAACATATATTAGTGAAAATATCAAGAGTTTTAAGACAAGGAAAGACTATTAAAAGTGGCTAGGAAAAAAGCAGTTGTCTTGTAAAGGTACTCCCATCTATCATAAGACTTCTCAGCAAAAATTCTAAAGATCAAGAAAGAATTATATATTTAAAATACTGAAAGAAAAATATTTCTAATCAAAATCCAGTTAACTTTGTCTAATATGAGGGAAAAATTAAGTTTTTCCTAGATAAAATTTGAAAGAGTTTGTTATCACTTGTCCTCTCTTGATACAAATGTTGAAAGAAAGTCTTTTATCTAAATTGGAAAAAAAGAAAGTTCACAAAAATTAAGCAAAATGAAACCAGAAAACAAAGATAAAATGGCACTAGAAAGCCCTGTATCTCAATAATTAACAAATGTAACTGGACTGAATTTGCCAGTCAAAAGACATAGAGTGGTAGCATAGATTGAAAAACAAAATCCACCTATACACTGCTTACAAGTTGCTTATTTGTACCATAGAGAAGAACATAGACTTAAAGTGAAGGGACAGAAAGTAGTACTCCAACTCATGATGAAGACAGATGCAAAATTCCTCAACAAAATACTAACAGACAGAATTCAAAAATACTTTTAGGAATCATACCCAACGATTAAGTGGAATTTATTCCAGCGATGTAAGGATGGTTCAACCTACACAAATCAACAAACAAGATAGAACAGATCATCAGAAAGACAGAGAAAAAAATGGCTATTTCAATAGGTGCAGAGAAAGCTTTGGCAGGAGTCAACATTCTTTTATGATTAAAACAAATAAAATTCAACAAAATAGGTATTTATGGAATGGACCTCAGCATAATAGAGTAATATATGGCAAACTCACATACAGCTTCATACTAATGGGGAAAAATGGAGAGATTTTCCTTTAATATCAGGAACAAGGTAAGGTTGATCACTCTCATACTATTATTCATTATGGTGTTGAAAGTCCTAGCTAGCACATTTAGACAAGAAAGGGACATCAATGCTCTCCAAAGTGTAATGGAAAAGCTAAACAATCACTATTTGCAGAGAACATGCTAATATACGTAGAAAATTGCAAACACTCCAATAAAAAGACATTAAAATGATAAACAAATGCAATAAAATATCAGGCTACAAAATTAAGATGTAAAAATGTGGTATTTCTGTATGTATGTAATGAACTAGCAGAAAGAAAAAAATCGCTTTTACAATCCCATTAAAAAGAATGTGTACCCTGGAATAAATTTAACCAAAGAAGTAAAAGACTTTTATGCTGAAAACTATAAACATTGTTGAAAGAAATACAAGACATAAATACATGGAAATATATTCTGTGCATATGAATTGGAAAAACATTATTAAAATAGCCTAAAGTAATATGCATATTAAATAGAATATCTATCAATATTCCAATGGCATTCACAGAAATAGAACATCATGAAATTTATTTCAGCTTCAAAAGACCCCTAATAACAAAAACAATTCTGAGTAAAAGAAAGAACACAAATGAAAGCATCCTGCTTTCTGGCTTCAAACTACACTACAAAGCAATAGTAATAAAACCAGCATGGTATGGAATAAAAACAGACACATAGATCAATGGAATAGAATTGAGAGCCCAGAAGTAAACCCACACATATATAGACAACTAATTTATGACAGAGGAGTCAAGAGAATACAATGAAAAAAGAAAATTCTCTTTAATAAACTGTGTTGGGAAAACTTGTCACTTACATGAAAAAAAAATGAAACCAGAGCACACTCTAACACCATACACAAAAATTAATTCAAAATGAATTAAAGGCTTGAATGTAAGACCTGGAAACATAAAATACATAGCAGAAAACATAGAGGATAAACTCCTTGCATGGGTCTTAAATATGTCTTTGGGAGCTCAATTCCAATAGCAAGGGAGATAAAAGCAAAAATAAACAAATGGGACTACATCAAACTGAAAAACTTCTGCACAGTGAAAGTAAATATCACCCAAATGAAGACACAGTACTGAATGGGAGACAATATTAACACATGACACATCTGAAAAAGGGTTAATATCCAAAATATGCAAAGAACTAATAAAACTCAATAACAAAAACAAAAGAAACAAAAATTTTAAATAGGCAGAAGTTCTGAGTAGACATATCTAAAGAAGACACACAGAGGGCCAACAGTCATATGAGATGTTCAGCACTTCTTACTATTAGGGAAATGCAAATCAAAACAAGAGTAAGATAACACTTTATGCCTGTGAGAATGACTATTATCCAAATGACAAGAAATGAAAAACATTGGAGAAGATAGAGAGAGAAGAGAACCCTTGCACATTATTGGTGAAAATGTAAACTGGTGCAGCCATTATGGAAAAGTTTCATGGAAATTTCTCAGAAAATTAATAATAGAAATTCTCTGTGGTCCTATTATCCCACTTCTGGGCATTTACTTGAAAAATGCAAAAGCTTGAGTTTGAAGAAATAGCTGTACCCTCATATTCATTGCAATGCTATAATAGTGAAGAGCTGGAAACAACTTAAATGCCTATTGACAGACGACTGGATAAAGAAGATGTCATAGATACACATAATGAAATATTATTCAACTTTTTTTTTAAAAAAATGAATTCCTGCCATTTGCAACAACATGGATGGACCTATAGGGTTTTATGCTTACTACAGTAGATCAGACAGAGAAAGACAAATGTTGCATGATTTCACTTATATGTGGTATATGGAGAAATCAAACTAATAAACCTAATAGTAATTTCTAAATATGCTTTTAGACTGTAAGACCAAATTAATGGTTACCATAAGGGAATGGGAAGGAAGGTGGGCAAATCAGGTAAAAGGAATGATTTATATGAAGTTAGAATTGGACTTTTAGTGCTGATCTTATTGTTATTTATAAAGATGTTGATATATAATAATCCATACTTGAAATTTGCAAAATAATATAATAAAATGTTAATTCAATAAAAATTTTTATCAAAAACAAAATGAGATAAGCACTGAAGAAAAAGATCTTGTATAATAAATTAGTAATAGTAAGTAAACTGTTTCCCTAGGTTATGTGATCTATTCTAGCAAATTGGTGAACCTGGAGGGTGTGATGGGAACCCCCAATTTATAGCTGGTCATCAGAAATACTGAGGACAATTTGGGACATGCGATGGTATCTAAACTGGCATAGTACTCTTGTCTGACTCAACCCTTAACCTGTGAGTGCTGTACTAACTCAGAGTAACCAGTGACAGAATTGAGTTAAAGTTTAGGATACCTACCTAGTCGATTGAGAATTGGAGAAGCACCTACTATGAAAAACTCCACAATTTGAATTTTGAAGTGCTGTTAGCTTAGAGGAATCAGTTTTGTTTTAATGCACAATTAGAGTTCTAATATAAAACCTCAGTTTATAGTAAATACTACTATATTTAATGATTCAATAGTAGAATTATTGAGAGATAAGTAACTTAATAAAAACAGAAGTACAAGCAGATTCTGTTAACAAAATTGACTCTTTTGATTTGTTAATAATGTTGGATCAGCTTCCCCTAAAATGTTCAGTGAAGCTTTTTCAAGATGTACAGAGAAGACATTTTCCAATATATGTCACCTTAGCAGGTAAAGCTAAGGTCAATTGAAGCCCTATGGATCACAAGAGAAACTGTTTCCGTTACTGTAAAGAATGAATATTATTCAGATTTAGGGTCATCTCCAGAAATAATCTTTTTTACGAGAGAAACCTCTCTGAAGGCAAGGCAACATCCTGAGGCAAGCTTTTGTTATATGAAGTCATCTTAATCTTATAATGTGAGACCTCCTTCTCGCTCCTTGATGCCCCATATCCCCTTCTCGTTCCTTAGCTCAGGATGTAGGCCCTCAGTTTGTCACATTTACACTAGAATTTATAACTATGTCCCCTACTTATGTAATAAATTTGGTCTTTTTCTTCTACTAATCTGTGTAATAATTTGCTCAACCAGCCTGAGAAGAACCTCAGAGAAGTGGGAATATTTTCCTTGTGCCCTACAACAGTTTCTATACAAGTGTTCAATGTATAAAAAACTATCTTTTTCTCTGGGAAAGACACTATGTCAGATAGAATGAGATCAGTGTTGATATTTACAGAAGGCTGTTATTTAACTATTCATTTCTTTTATCTGGATTATAACTTGGAAGTTATCTCACCAGGTGCTTCTATTTCATTAGTCTTAAGTCATTTCACACGTTTTCATTTTTATAAATCTTTGTTTCCAGTCTTTCATTTTCTTCTCTTAGCTTGCTTGCCTCTCATTTAAGCATTTCTTCTTTTTCAACAATTTTTATATTCTTTAAATCATCAGACCTTTGATAAATATTCTAAAGACCATATAACCATTTGAATAAAATATGCCCACAGATGCATATAATTAAAATATTCTCATGATTTCTTTAAAGTAAGTGACACTAACTGAAGGTTACACTTAAAGATGGTCTAAACTGACTTAAAAAAAACTGAATACTTCACTATATGTAGAAAGAATATGAGCAACAACAACAAAAAATCTCTGTTAGATACAAGAAATAGATTGGTGGTTACCAGAGGGGAAGGGGGTTGGGAGTGGGTGAAATGTATAAAAGAGGTCAATTGTATGGTGCTGGATAGAAACTAGACTTTTGGTGGTGATATAGAGACAGTATTATAGATGTTGAATTATAGTGTCATGCACCTATAATTTATATAATCTTGTAAACCAATGCCACATCAATAAAAATTATTTAGAAATAAATGTTTGATTTCATTAAAAATGCTTGAACAAATCTAATTCTTCTAAGGACTACCAACTTTGCATCTATCAAGGTAAATATTTATAAATTAAAATGTATAGTTTCCACATCATAACAGGATGCTTGAATATTCATCAACTACAGTGAGCACATGAAATATATCAGACTAAGCCTTAATCTTTTAAAATAAACACCCACACACATATGACTTTCTTTCTGAATATATGTGGAAGAGATTGAGAAAGAGAAGACTCAGAGTTTGGAATGGGTCATTGTGTAGTAAAAGTAGAGGATAAAGACCGTCCCACACTAGCAGATGAGGTTGGAAATGCAGAGGAGATGATTAACATGGTTTTGGAGGATGGTCTGTCTGAGTAGGCCTTTGCAGCCATCCAGCGGAAACACTGGAAGACCTGCAGCAGAGATCAGAAAGGCTATGACTCAGAGAAAAGCATCCTGAAGAGAGGGATATTTTATTTTTGCCAAAACAGAGGGAACAGGAGAGAGATAGAGTCTCCCATTTCCAGAAGAGTCCAAGAGAAGAAAGGTCCTTTCAGACCCTGTCTGCCTCTGGAGGGAGAGGCATATTGGTGGTCTTAATGAGTGGCAGCAATTCTGATCAGAGCAAAACCTCAAACCTTCCTGCCCCAAATTGCCTACTGGTATATTCAATTGTCAATCCATTCATTCTGTAAATATTTTAACTTATCTACTCATTTATAATTACAGCATGCTCCTTGACAGTTTTTATGTTTGTTTCATTATTATTTTCTATCTGGAGTTGTCTTCTTTAGGGATGAGCCTGTGTTTTTATAACGTCTTATGAATATGCAACACAGACCATAGATAAAAGCTTTTTGAAAACAAGGCTTGGGAAAAGACAAAGAGAGAGTTTTCATACTCAAAATATTTAGAAAAATCTTTGAAAAATGAAATTTTGGCAAAAAAGAGCAGAAAAGTTTCTGTTGTTGATATTATTGCTGTTTCCAATTTCCAGTAAAGTATAAGTCTTGTATGCAGTACAAATTTGAGTAACTTATTTTAGTTAAACAAATAAAATGAAATGGAGTCATCTTTTCAGGAGTCAGAGAAGAAATAAAGAGTCTAGATAAAATTCCAAATAGAGATGCTACGTTGAACATAATTCTATTATTTCCAAAAATCCCATTAAAACATCAATAAATCCAGCAAGAAGACACAACACTTATTAATATATATGCAACAAATGCAGAGCATCAAAATGTATTAAGGATTATCAGATCTGATGAGAGACATTGACAAAAACACAATAATAGTGGGAGATTTTAACACTCCACTTATAGCAATGGACAGGTCAACCAGACAGAAAATTAGCAGGGAAACAGCTGCTTTAAAGACTATCTGAAACAGATAAATCTAATAGTCATATACCAAACACTTCACCCAATAATTACAGATTTCACTTTCTTCTCAAGTGCTCATGGAACATTCTCAAGGATAGGTCATATGCCTGGACACAAAACAACTCTCAAAAAATTTACAGAGATTGAAATCATACCAAGCATCTTCTCTAACCACAATGAATTAAAACTAGAAATCAACCACAAAAAGAAAAGTAGAAGACCACAATTAATTGGAAACTAAAGAATATGCTTCTGAATGACTCTTGGGTAAAAGAGAAAGTCAAAGAGGAACTTAAAAAATGCTTAGAGAAAAATGAGATTGAAGACACAAGCTACCAGAATCATGGGCTGCAGCAAAAGCAGTACTAAGAGAAAAGTAAATTGAAATCCAGGCCCATCTCAAGAAACAAGAAAAACTGCAAATAAACACACTAACTACATCTAAAACAATAGACAAAGAAGAGCAATTAAAGACAAAACTCAATATAAAAAGGAAACAATCAAAATTTGAGCAGAAATAAATGAAATAGAAAACAAAAAGACAATCCAGAAGATCAATGAAACCAAAAATTGGTTCTTTAAAAAAATAAATAAAATTGATATACCATTGGATAGACTTACAAAGAAAAAAAAGAGAAATCTCTCATAACTAGAATCAGAAATGAAAGGGGAGAGTTATAAAAGAGACCACAGAATTTAAAACATCATAAGGGACTACTATGAAGAACTCTATGCCAACAAATTAGACAACCTTGAGGACATGGACAGATTTTTAGAAAAATACAGTATGCCAAGGCTGAACCAAGAAGAACTGAAAAACCAGAATAATCAAAGCAAAGAAATAAAAGAAGTAATCAAAAGTCTCCCTAAAAATAAAATCTGGGGCCAGATGACTTCTCTCATGAGTTTTATCAAACCTTCAAAAGAATCAATACCTATTCTTCTCAAATTCTTCCAAAATAATGGAGGACAGGGAACATTCCAAAATACTCTTTACAAGATTAACATCACACTGACATCAAAAGTTGGTGGAGATGCCACCAAGAAGGACAATTACAGTATATTTAATGAACACATATGTAAAAATTCTCAACAAAATAATAGAAAACCAAATCCAACAATGCAGTAAAAATAATCATCCATCATGACCATCATGATGCAAGGTGGTCCAGCTCATGAAAATCGATTATGTCATACACCATATCAACAAGAGCAAAAAGAAAACCACATGACCATATCAATAGATGCAGAGAAAGCTTTTGACAAGGACAAACACCCACTTATGATAAAAACTCTTCATAAAATGGGAATAGAAATACATACCTCAACATAATAAAGGCCATATATGTCAAACCCAAAGTCTGCATCATAGTCAGTGGGGAAAAATTGAAAGCATTACCTATAAGGTCAGGAACAAGGCAAGGCTGTCCACTCTCATTACTACCATTTAACATCACATTGGAGGTTTTTTGTCACAGCAATTAGGCAAGAAAAGGACATAAAAGGAATCCGAACTGGAAAGAAGGAAGTAAAAGTATCATTATTTGCAGGTGACATTATTATATATGTTGAAAACCCTAAAAACTCTGTCAAAAAACTTCCGGAATCCATCAACTAATACAGTAAAGTGGCAGGCTACAAAATCAAAGCACAAATATCTGTTGCATTTTATACACAAACAACATGCTAAAAGAAAACTAAATCATGAAAATCACATCATTTAATATAGAACTTGAAATAATAAAATACTTGGGCATATACATAACAAAGGAATTAAAAGACCCGTACATGAAAATTACAAGTCCTTCTTAAAAGAAATGGAGACGGATACAAACAGATGAAAAGAAATCCTCTGCTCATGTTTGGGAAGAATCAACATCATTAAAATGACCATATTACCTTAAGCAACATAAAGATTTAATGCAATCCCCATTAAAATTAGGCTTATTTCCGGGAAATAGAACAAAAATGTTAAAATTTGCATGGAACAGCAAAAGACCCTGAATAACTGAAGTAATTATTGGAAAAAAGAATGAATCTGGAATGATTGCAGTAGCAGACAGTGAACTATATTATAAAACAATAGTGATCAAAACAGTATGGTAGTGGAATAACAACAGAGGCACAGATCAGTGGGATAGAAATGAATCAACAGAAACTAACACATTCACATATATTTAGTCTTTGACAAAGGAGCCAAAAGAATACAATGGATAAAGAAAAGTCTCTTCAGTAAATGCTGTTGGGAAAAGTGGACAGCCACATTCAATAATATGCAGCTAGACCACTCTCACCATTCACAAAAATCAACTCAGAATGAACTAGAGAACTGGACATAAGAATGGGAAGCCTAAAATTCTTGGAAAGCAACATAAGAAAGACTTTCCATGACAACAGCCATAGAGAGACCTTTAGGGACCCAACTCCAGCATCAAGGGAAACAAACAAATGAAAAAACAACTGGAACTACATTAAACTGAAGAGCTTCTTCACAGTGAAAGAAAATATGACCAAACCAAAAAGAAACTTACTAACTGGGAGAAGACATTTGAATTTCATATTTCTGAGAAGGGCTTAATATCTAAACTATATAAAGAACTCATAAAACTCAATAACAGAAAAACAAGCAATCCAGTAAAATAAATGGGAAGAGGAACTGGAGAGACATTTTTCCGAAGAGGATACAGAGAGCCAACAAACACATGAAAAGATATTTCTACTTGTTGACTATCAGGAAATACTAATTTAAACAACAATGAGATATTACCCTACACCTGAGAGACTGGCTATTATCCCAAAGTCTGGAAACAACAAATGTTGGGGAGGATGTGGAGAAAAAGGAATACTTTTACACTGCTGGTGGGAGTGCAAATTGGTGCAACCATTATGGAAAACAGTTTGGAGATTCCTCAAAATGTTAAATGATCCCACCATTCCACTTCTGGGTATTTAACCAAAAGATAGAAAAACACTTATTTGCAGACATTTATGCACCCTCCCCCCATGTTTATTGCAGTCCTTCCTAATAGCTAAAAACTGGACTCTACCTCAGTGTCCAATGTCAGATGAATGGATAAAAAAATGTGGTATACATGCATAATGGAATTCTACACAGCCCTTAGAAGAGATGAAATCCTGTCATTTAAATCAACATTGATGAATCTAGAGGCGATAATGCTAAGTGAAATAAGTCAAAAGAAAAAAGATAGATACCAGATGACCTCACTCATAGATGGAATGTGAATAGATAAAACAAAGGAACGGGTGAAACAAAACCAACCCTTGGACACTTGCGGTAGAACTGAGGTTACCAGTAGGGAATGAGATGGGAGGAGGTGAGTAAATGGTGGTAGAACCCGCTGGATAATGGTGAAGAACAGTTAGAGATTTGGTGGAGGACAGGGTGTGTTGACATATATCTAAAGAAGGGAACCTATACATATGAGGTTATTTTAACGTGTAAAATAAGTTACAATAAAAAATAGGAAAAAATCATCAATAAAAATTTTTTAAAAAAGAAGCATAAACTCACGAGGGAAAGAAATAGAAGTGATCTCAAACAAAAGGAATCAGATATTCCATCAACAAAATGGGTTTATTTGGAAATAACAAAAGTGGCAGTTTACTAAGTGCAGAATCATGGCAAGACTCACATGAGCTTTCCCTAATCAAAGACCGGATTCCTTTTATATTTCCTTGGAGGGGCTGTTGGGTGACAATTCCTCCCTTCTTTCTTCCTCTGAGACAAGAAAACTGCCCTTCCTGTTGGAGATGGCAAGGCATGTTGAGTCCTGTAACTGGTTGACTGCATTCCTCTAACCTCCTCACCTCACTTCACCTAAAGAAGATCTTTCTATATTAATTCTCGTGGAAGAGAAGACTATATCCACAACATTTTGGAAGATGGGAAACTAAAGGAAAGGTGAAGCAGGCTTTAGCAGATTGAGAAAGCTGACTCCTGAGCTGACAGAAGAAAATGATGAGGGAATAAAAACCCCAACAAAACCTCGTAGATTCCTCAAAGGGCTCAAGGTTTGATGGCACCAAGATCTCTAGAATTAAAGACAAGATTGACAGAAAGTACATTAAAGAAGCAGTTAGATTCTGATATCTTCTCCACAAATCCAAATGGCTGGCATTTGCCTCTCTTCCATCTTGGATGAAGACTGGAGATTTATTTTCTGAATACTATAATAGAGGGCCTCCAGTTAAGAGGAGTCTTAAAGACGCTGATTATTGTAGATAATATTGCTCCACAAATACCCACCCCCACTCAATAGAAAGCCTAGTGGATTAGACAACTGTTTCATTATGCACATAAATTCTGTGAATCAATTAATTCAGCAGTGCGCAACAAGGACTGTGTGTTTCTGCCCCACATGTCTGGGACTTCTCAACTGGAATGACTCAATGTTTAGGTGCTAATTCTCTGAGGTGTCTCTACTTGATATGTACAACAGTTGGTGCTGTCAGTTGGGCCTTAGCTGGGCTCAGTTGGTCAGGGCACCTCCATGGGACTTCCAGTGTGGTCTCTGCCTGCTGTCTTCCTTACAGTATGTGGCCGTACAGTCTGTGTAGCTGGATTCCCATAGTAGATCTCTATGAGAGCAAGAGAGAAATATATGGCTTTCCTGCAACTGTCCTATTTAATGATATTCAAAGAAACCCAGAGTACAATTTTGATTATGTGTCTCTATTTCAGAACAATGATTAAAAAAAATATATCATTACATTTTGTTCATGGTGAAAGGATTGTGCTTTTCTCAAAAGCTACTTTTTTAAAAAATTTTATTTCAGCTCTGACAATCATCCATTTGACTTGAAAAATAATTTTTGCAGAGAACTTAGTTCATGTGGACACTTTCAGAGTTCAGTGGGAATAGTTTTCTTACAGTGTGTTAAGTTCAATCTTTCAATGTTTTGACCTTTATGAGACTGATATATTATTATTCTGATAGATATCTATTGAATACCTTTATATAGGTATTCAGTTTATATAGGTTAAAATTTATCTCAAGATTTCGCTATTTCCAACTCCTTTACATAATGTTCCAAATTTGTATATCCTTCCTTGAGGTCACTTGAGGTATCTTAGTTTTGGTTGGAGAATCTAAATAGCCAGGAAGAGAACTGAGAAAGAAATCCCATAGCCAACATCGTATAAAATATAATATTACTAAAACACATATATGAGCTTTTAAAAACACTATATTTAAGCATGATATTTGCATGGAGCAAGATTTAAATAAATACCTATGTGTATTTTGGCATATTATTAGCTTAAGCCTCATTTTTTTTTGAGCCCTGAAATTTTCTGAATTTTTGTATTTATATTCCTGTATTTTCTATATACTTTCTGTCTTCTTTCTCTTCCCTTTTTGATTTGCCATCAAGATTTCTCAATTTATATGAAGCTTAAGTCTGCAATTGATTAACACTTCCTACAGGACCCCACAGTTGCTCTGTTATTTTAGTTTTGCTGTCATTCATTAAACTGAGAATGAACTGTGAGTGGGGTGAGTAAAACAAGCATCACTTCTCCTTCCCTCCTTGGAGAGGCACCTCTGTTTTTCTTCCACAGAGCAAAACCTGGAGAAATAACACTATGGCGCCACTAGTCACAGAGCTGTGTAAAAATCTTTTTTTAATCAGAAAAAAAAATTCTTGAGAAGCTCTCACTCCTCCCCTCAATTCATAAACAACTCCTCCTTGGAACCTGAGGTGATGTTTCCAGCAACAACCATAATTTGTAGATGAGTTTCATCCTCACCAAAGAAAAACTGTCAGTTTCAAATCCTAAAATATTTTGAACTTTATTTCTATTCATTTTTGAATGTTAATTTAAGAATTGTATGAGTTTTTAAAAATCACTTTTAATTTCATTAGCTTATTTTCCTCTGGATGCTGAGTGCTGCCTGGCTTTCTTCTAGCTTCTGCCTTCCCTTTGCTAAGAGTACCGCCAAGCACTGGTATTACCCCAACTTCCCATCTCCCACTGATTGCAGGGTCTCTTCTGGGCCTTCCAACCCCATTTCCATCCATAGAATCACTGTGGTCAATGTTCGTGAATGAGTGAGGTGAAAGAAAAGGAGAGAATTGTTTCTATCTTTCTAGTCAGGGCAATGGCAGAACCCAAAAAAGAGGCCATGTCACATCTTCTAGTTGTCTGAGTTGGAAAAGATTGAGAGAGTTTCCTTAAGCCTCAGCTCACCACCTCCTAGGAGAATACATGGATTTGGTGGACACAACTTTGAAAGAGAAAGGAGCTGAAGATTTCACACTTGATCTAACCCAGTGTGGGGGTGATGGTAGGTGATGAACACTAACTGCTAGAGGGCTCACAGTGGACAAAGACTGGAAATTTGAGGTGTTGTGCTGTTCAGTGCGGACAAAAGCTTCTAGCTCAGCCTCTGCTGAGAGGAGCATTGACAATGCCATTGAAAATCTTGCCATTTCCTGAGATGTCCTCAAGGACCCAGAATTCAGAGTCTAGGAGACTGTCAGGTTGAGATCAGTCTTTCAATAGGCTTTGAATTTTAGCAGGAAAAAATTCCAGTATTAAGTCACACCACTTGCACCTCACTGGAGTGCCAAAATGAAATCAGGAAAAATAACTCCTTATTTTATGCACCAGGATCACTGTTCTTATAGTAATGGATATTAACTTGGACAGGGGTATGTGATGAGTGAGAAAATTTTGCCAAATTGAGGCAATCTTCTCCCCGTGTAGGTGTCTGCCATAGCCCTCATTTCACTCTCTTCCAGTTGTCAGTTAGCCTGTACTTCTCCATTTGGCCATGACCTCTTTGAGGGCAGGTACCATGTTTAACTCATTTAATGTGGTGCCTATGTCCCTCTTGCTCCAAGGCTGATTCTCTACTCATGTTTATGAAATGAAAGTTTGATGGCTGAAATTAAAGAGGGTGAGAGAATTTGTCTCCTACAATTTAAATTTTGTGAGGCAGATATCTTGCTACATATAAAATAATTGCTTTTTTTTTGCTTTTATTCTCCCAATTTAGAGTGATCACTTTTAAAAGCTCTTCCTCTACCCGAGCAGACTCTTCTTCACTCAGCCTGTTCAAGGAATCTATCAAGCCCAAACATGAAATTATGGGTCCTCTGCAGTTTAGAATTTGCAGAACTTAGTGAAACAGGGCTAGTTTTTAAGAGCTGACCTCATTCACAGAACTGAGGGACTGAGGAAGAAGAAAGCCAATGAGGAGCCAGTGAAGTGTGAAGATCTTTGTGTAACATAACAACCATGGAATTAAGTTAGACAAGTGAGTGTCAGACTGAGCCTGTCCAAGTTTTGTATGCCTTCTCCCTCTCTTACACGGTCAGTTTCTTTAGGCAAAGAACAAGTCTCCTCTGCATTCCCAGTGCCTTGTGCAGTATAAGCAGAAACACCTAAAGATAGTTCATGTTTTGAGACAGAATAGGACTGGAATAAGAATATTCAGGAATGATGAGAAGGTAGGGTTCTTTTCCAGATGATCCCTGAAAATGGTGACAGAAGGGAGGAAAAGAACTTTCGTTGAGCACTTAACTGTGCAAAACATTGTATAATATTTTACATACACTTCAGAAGGCAACATTTTACAAAATTTTTGAGAATTGATTTGTCCCTGATTAACAATATTTCTGAAGTTTGGATATCTTAAGTTCAAAGAACAAAATAAAAAATTTTTTTTCTAGGTTATAAAATATAGTAATAAACAAGCATATTTTAAAATAATTGTGTTTCAAAGCTCTTTTGTATAAATATATCTTACACATCAGTTGAAGTGCAGTCTATATCCCATACTTTGCATAGAGTACAAACATCTGGATATATCTGAAAAGGAGGAAAAAGAGTATGCTATGTAAATCCCTAAATCTTTAGGCATGTTAGCATGTGTGCAAATATAACACAGTCTATTTATATCTCTCAATTAGAATTTGCAGTACTCATTCATTCTCTTAAAACTGTTCTTATAAGTGCATGTATATGCATGTAAAAATTTTATTTTGAAAATGTGTACTGATCTATGGCAAATTCCTGTATCGTTGGGAGTTGATATAATTGCATTTGCAGAACCAAAAGAGATGATGCAATAGCTCTTTTGAGAAAATTTCTCTGAACCATCTGCTTCCTCTAGCAGAAGCATTTCTTTCTCAACTCCCCTCTCAGTTTGAACAGCTGGAATACGAAGCCTATGAGGTGTTCATACTGGCACCCATCCTAGGCAGTGCCATTTTGACCCATCCATCAGCATTCCTTCTCCTCTTCTCATGAACCGTAGGGGTGCTAACCTGCAGCAATTGACATCAGGGATCACAGCATCACACCACTCCCCTCTGGAAGCCTCCTCTGCTGAGACTCTCCAGTAAATAACCATCTACCTTATTTTACTAAGCTTTACACTAATTACCATTTTACAGGTGAGTCAAGTGATACTCGAGTTTAAATACTATTAATTTGTCCACCATCACACATCAAATAGGGACTAGAGGGAGGATACTTAGTATGTTAATCAAATTGTCTGATTCAAAACTGTGCTCTCTACTTCACCACTCTGGGGGATTTGTTGCTGAGAACATGATATTGATGGGGTGGGGGTGGTCATTGAACAATGAGTGCAACTTTCAGTCTACAAATTTTAGAAGAAATATCTGTTTTACTTTTCTGTGAGTTGGTAGAATTTGTATGACAGAAGCTCATTCTATCAGAGGTAGAACTCTTAGTTAATTCAGATTATCTCTGTTCTGACTTCCCTGACTCCATCCAGGCTCTAGGAGAATGTTGTGATGGAAAAGAAGCATCAGTTCTCTATTGTTGTCTGCTAGCAATGGGAGCCACTAAACCATCCATCTTCCCATTGGGTCATGCCCAATATTGTTCTATCTTATAACACCTGCCTCTTATACCCTGCATGGATAAGATTTTTCTCTACTGCTCTCATGCTCCTCTTAGACACATAATACTAACCCCATAGCACCCATTGGGGTCATCTGGAACCCTTCTTCATTTGTGAACCATACTAGGCTTGGGGGACTCTGTGAGGCTCTTTGAAGCTCTTCCTGCCTACACATATGAAGTAGGGATTTCTTCTCTGGGACATTGCTGCCTCCCATGTCATTGACCTACATAGCAGGCCAAAGATCTTGTCAGATTCCATCTTCTGTCTGAGGGTTCTCTCTCCTCCAACAGATGGTGAAGTAAGCTCTGTCTAGGCAGGGATTGTGTTGAATTCCCCTCTGAATTCTATTGTACACCTGGTAGGTTAAAAGACACCCTATAAATGCTTTTTAAATGAAGATTCTCATCTTCCTAGTTGCAAAGTCCTACCTTCATTATCTTGTGTTATAGTCAGTTTTCTTAGTTTTTCCAATAGTCAATATATAATAGGGTAGAAAGCATGAATCTCAGATCATGAATATCTTCTTTTAAGAACTGACTTAATGCAGCTTAAAGCAATAACCAAACTCCAGGAATTGTGCTGTGTGTTTCATAAGGGTAGACTATAGCAGATGCTGTTGGCATCTCAAACATATGCCCTAATGCTCTACGGTGCATCACAGTGGATTTCCAACCACCAGTGCTTCTATTATTTTACTTAAGGGCTTTTGCTGGTCACTGAGGCCTTTGCTTTCTTGTTCCACAGAAAGTGCCAGGGTATTAACACCCTCTAGCAAGGGCACTTAACCAGTGACTAATCTGGTGAACAAATTACCAGAGGGTGGGATATCACTGAACCATTTGTTTGGTTGGACTCTAAGTGGGTCTCTCAAAGGATTAAGCTCCAGTTCCCCATAGTGGTAACTGACTTAAAAAGGCATCCTTATGGAGTTTATTCTCTTCTTTATTACACTTCCTGGACTTCTTAACTCTTGCACTTGAATCTTTGTCTCATGTTGCTTCTTGGGCAACCCAGTTTAGGAAACAGATTACTGAAATATTGAGATACCCTTTTGTTCTGGGTCTATGGGATTATTTTATCATTTATTTATTTTTAGTGTTTTATGGCAGTAACTTTGTTTTACAAATTAAAATAAACTCATTATGTGTAGGTTCCCCATATATGCAGATTTCCTATTCCTTAGACATAGATATATATCAACGCACCCTGCCCTTCACCAAATCATCAGGTGTTCTTCATCATTGTCCTGTGGGCTCCTCCACCACTTGCTCTTCTTCCCTCCCAAACCCCCCACCCCATCCCATTGATCCATGGGATTATTTTAGAAAGGGAGAAGTATTGAGGGAGGAGAGAATGAGGTTAGAAGATCACTGTGGGTTGACTATGAAGAAAAATGCCCAGCTTTCTTGGGTAGGCATTGGAATGACTTAAGGAGTGTTTCTTGTAGGCCTGCACTTCCTGATTGCTACACACACACACACACACACACACACACACACACACACACACACACATGCATATCTTTCCTTCTAAAGATATAATCTGAATGTAAGCAATAATTTTTATATATTTCTATGAAGTGAAATATTGCAGACAACCCAACTGAAGATCGGGCTAAGTAAATTTGATACACAGTGGCATGCCTAAAAAATGGAATATTATGCATGTATTTAAGATGCATATTTTATAACATAAAAAAATGCTAATAATGTAGGTATGTTAAGGACATTTTCGTCTCTCTCCACTGCTAGGAGCAAGGGCCCTACCTCTACACTTCTACCAACTCTTTCTATGGAAAAACTGATTTAAACATCATAAATTAAGGGAACAGAAAGAGAATTGAAGGGAATTGCTTTTGGTGAGAACTTCTTGCTATGTCTGCAACCCTAATTCTAACAAAAGAGTGATTACACATCTACCCTTTACTGTATGTCTGTTACCTGACACACAATCCTAGGTATTTTAGAAACTATTTCTTTTTAAACATGAAAAGTAAGGATCAGACTGGTGTAGGCACCAGCTTATAATCAGTCAACTATTATGCAGAATTCAGACTCTGATATTTCTATTGCTTAGACAATCAGGGCGATTGAGAGAAAAATGACCTTTCTTGTGTGACCAGGAAGTGATTACCAAATTCCAAAATAAGATCAGGGAAATGTGCAGCTGCAGGAAGTTAGGAAGAAAGTCCTTCTAATCTATGCAGGGTTGGCTCCTGGTGAGGCCACCTACAAGGTGACCTTGTTCTAATCTTGTTTCTTTTAATTATGACAGTAGACTTGCCACTGAATAAGCACAAAAACTTGTTTTTTTCCTACTGTGAAGCCAGTTCTCAGGGCGGCAAACAATCAGCAAACAGGAATTCCAACTGAGAGGTGTGCTGGAGGTGTCTGCCTGTGTGGCAGGAGGTTTTCTCTGGATCTAGAGAGGCACGGGGAGCTGGTTGAGTTGTCCCTCCCTGAGAGCAGATTGCGTGCATCTCTTACCAAGTCTGCTCAGTGATGTCCCGAGGGCAGCCTGAGGTCGCTCATGGTGTAGATACATGCACCATGGAAATGGCAAGCACTGCAGATGAGGGCTTTGAGCCTAGAGAGGCAGTTGACTACTGGGCATCTCCCTTGAGAACCAGAGGCTGTACTTTAGATACTGCTCTCTTTCCTGATGTGGAAAAGATGAGGTAGGAACACAGTGGGTAATGTATCCTGAGATTCTACAAGTATGCCCCTTTCCCCTGGCCCAGTTTTAAACCAACTGGGATATATGAAAGTGTCAGGCAGATAAGAGTCCAATGTATCAACCCCCACCCCTGCTTTTTTTTCTTTTTTAAAAGAAAGGTGCAGGCAGGTGAAAGCAAACAGGCAGGCAAGTGGGAGGAGAGAAGAGGAAGCAGCATTTCATTTATTTTTATTTAGTTTTACATCTTGGTTGTTCCTCCTGGCCTGGGACATGAACTGACAACCTTGGGATGTAGGCAGACTGTAGTTCAGCCAAAGGCAGTTGATCAAACCATGACTCCACCAGAGTGCGAGCTATCAGTTCTTCTGTTGGTGAAGGTTAGCTTGGCGAGTGTGGTTCTGGTGCAGCAAGAATGAGCTTCCTAATACTGCATCCCCGAGTCACGCAAACTTACTTATCTGTTTCACAGGCACACCTGGACAGTCACTGACCTCCGCACAAGGTGCTTTCCTACTATAGGATTCACAGCACTGAGAATGGGAACACAACATTTGCTTTCTATGAGCAGGTGACCCCTCAGGGGAAAGAGAGGAAAGAAGACTGCTCCCTTTGCCTAGTTCCTCTTCCAAAGTCACCAGTAGGAACAGTTATTCCTATGAGAGGAATCAGGCAGGAAGCAGAGAGACGACATTACTAACACTGAGTGCTTGCCACTTGGAAGGAAATCAGAGCAGAGAATAACCATTGTCCTATAAACAGCCAGGTGAAAAGGGGATGAGAAATATAAATTGGATCCTGCAGGTCTCGGTCTGGACACACAGCATATTGCCCAGTACTGGTTTTCTAAAGCGTATGAAATTCTCCTATATCTTGAGGACTATACAGCAGTTCTCTTACACACACACACACACACACACACACACACACACACATACACACACACACACACACTTTCTGATGATGACATTGCAGATGGTGTCTACGAAAGCCACTGTAGTCCTTAAAAGCAATTTGGGGTACCCAGAGTGCCCTCCAAGTCAGAGGCACACAGTGTACTTCAAATACAGGTGAGAAAATTTGGTAGGGCCTACCTGAGAGTATGTAAGTTGCCTTTCCCTCTATACTGAAGGGTCTTTACCTAGAAATCTCTGGGATACTCAACATTCACCCTGATGCCACTGCCTTCCACTCTCTCTACTGTGAACTGGTAAAGTTTTACCCCAGCTTGTCAACAGGTAGTATGTGGGCAACATTCTGTTGTGTGTCTACAAAATTTTTTTTTAGTGCCTATTCCCCCAGTTCTCATTTTGAAAATACAGAAATATCCTACCCTTATCAGTTCCTTCATATCCTGCCTGATAGAGCAGTGTAGACGAGAGAAGCTACAAACTGTGTGGATGAGCTGATTTCTAGACTTAGCTCTTAGCTCTATTTTCAAAACTGTGATACTGCGCAACAGTAGATCTCCCCTTGGAACAATGAAAGGGATATAACTATTGCCACAGATCTTTAGTTTGGTGATAAAGACAATAACTCTTTAGTTATTCTTGTGCTTTTGTATACACGTCTTAGTGCATTATTATTCAGAACACTTGCTAGACAAAAAAATCAATGAAGATTTGCTGTTTGGGACATGAAGTAAGACTATGAATCCTGCGGGATTTCTCTGGTACAAGTTGGGTCATGATCTTAGTCTTCTTCCTCTGACCTCATGAGTCTCCTTCTGTCAAAAATAATCTATAATATCAGAAGAGTCTAATTATGCTTGGAATATAATTTCTAAAGCACTGGAGTTCAATTTAAATTAAAATGGGAATGCACTTTAGATTTTATGGGTAAAGCCTTGCTGATTAATTGTATCATATTGCTAATACCTGCAGAAGAGTTTCCTATTTTATTGAAGATAGGCCTGGATTTTACACTAAAACTCAGCATTTGCTGTTCATTAATTCAGCAACTGCTTTTGGAGCGCCCATGATGTACCAGGCTCTGCGCTGGGCATCAAGGGTTAATGTACCCTCAAGGAGTGAAATGAAGAAAAAGGTATCCTGGAAAATCATTGTAAGTTAATGAGTGTTATAAAGGTGGAGTATTAGAAGCAGTGGAAGGATAGAATAGACATGTGAGACTGAGTCACTTGAGCTGAACTTGAATTAGAAGTAGATTTTCAAGATATAAAATAGGGGAAGGGCATTCTAGGCAGAGTGGAAGGCGCTGATGCCGTAAGAAACATGACATTGCGGGGAACTAAGAGAAGTTCCAGGTCATTGGAGTGCAAAGGGTAAAGGGAGCAGGGGTAAGGCTGACAGTGTACCAGACACTGTTCTGACGGCTTCATATTGATTATCTCTCCTAATTTCAACAACACAATGAATGTAATACTATTAACCCCATTTTATGAGGAAACTGGAGTTGGAAGGGTTGTATAATTCAATTTACTGACCTAGTAGGTATTAGATCTGAAATTCTACTTCCATATAGAAGTGACATCATTAATCACAAAACTGCCTCCCTGTATTTATATTCATACTCTGGCTTATAGACAAACTTTTTTGACTTTCAATCTCTTCAAGTAGCTGCCAAAGTCCCTGTTTTTACTCAAGATATTTTTATCTATATGTTTAGCAAAGAGAGCTGATGTGTGGAATGCAGCCATTTTACAACCTCAGTACTCCTGAACTAAAAGGAATGCGTATAAGCCCGACTCCTCCAAAAACAACAATTACTGCATCATAAAGGCATTTCAAGTTCAAATCTAAAGCTGAGTACTTACCCACTAACAAATTGTAGAATCTCAGGCACATCTTTAAGTAGCTTTAGCAGGGTTTGAGTTATGGTGGGAGTTTCGAGAGACCTGTTAGAAGTTAGCAGGTTGAGTATGTTTATTTAAAAACGCAAGACAATTGATGCTTGTTACACTCTCACCACTGTTTCTCCCGAATCAATTCATTCCCTAAAACTCTCATCTGTGCACAAAGAGGTAGCCTGGCACAGTGGAAATCCCAGTGAACCTGCAGACTCAGATAGTAAGTGTGGTTACTTAAGACATTATGGAAGTTTGGGCAAAAATCTTTCTCTTTTTTTAATCTCCTGAACTGTAGAAAAAAGTGTAGGTTCTGGGGCCAGACGTTGAGAATAAAATCATAGTTTTGCCATTCCCCACCTCGGATTCCTTGGGCAAGAAACTGACTAGCTTTTGTCTTGGTTTTCTGCAAATCAGGGATAGTAGAAGTACTTAGCTCACAGGACTGTTGGGAAGAGTAGCTAGATCATTTCTAGGAAGAGCTTAGAACTGTGAGTGACAGAGAAAGAACACGGTAAATTACCTTTCATTGCTGCTTTCTTCTACGTTTTCTTGGCCCATTGAAAGCTAATTGCTTCTTCCTGGAGAAAATCATTCCTCTTTCTCTTTAGATGTGTTTTCATCTTAAGGAAAGTCAGCGTAAACTTCTGTGTATTTCCTATGTTCATAGCAACACAGTTCATAATAGCCAAGACATGGAAACAGCCTAAATGCCCATCCACAGAAGACTGGATAAAAAGCAGTGATATGGAATTCCATTAAAAAAAATGAAACTGTGCTCTTTGCAACAATCTGCATGGAAATGTTCAGCAAAATAAGTCAGAAAGAAAAAGAGAAATACAGGATGGTTTCATTCATATGTTGAATATAGTGAAATCAAACAATTAAACCCTAGCAAAAACCCACAAGACACAAGAGGATGATGACTGTCAAGGGCAGTGGAAGCAGGGAGGGTGGAGAGAGGGAACAAGGAGGCGGTAAAGGGCGCTGGAACTCTGGTGGTGGATGAAGTATACAATACTCACAGATTGAGAAGTGAGTTCAGTGTCTTAAAATGGGTATGATTTTGTAAACAAAAGAAATAATGATAAAACAGTCTAACTCAAGGATAGGAAAATCATAAATTCCTGTGCATTATAGCACACCTGCTGGTATTAGACCAATGCTCTGATCCGAGGGAGACAGGCCCCAGCCCTGGGTTGGTGTGTCTGGCACTCGGTGTTCTTGTTTACTCCGGCTCCTCAAGACAGACAGAAATCCATTTTCTTCCAGACAAACAATGGTGACCTTATTTCTTATTTGCTCTGTGGTGAGAGTTATTGTCTCTTTGCCATAGCCAACTATTATGATCTTTCTTATAAGGCAACTAATTCTACTGGAAATAAGTTCTATTTCTATGGAAACCATGCCCAAATCACCACTGAAATGTGGTTGCTATATGTGTTCTTTGACTGTGCATGTTTTAAGCACTATATTTTAGCACATATTTGACTTCTATTCTGTTTCCAGAGTGTTTGATGAAAGCCTGGCTACTGATCCCTTCTCTGTTCAGTCTTTTAGGATTCCTTGCTATCTTTGGGATGTTGACTCATGTGGTAGAAACCACAAAAATCTTATGATTAGTTCTGGCTGTGCTGCTTCTGTCCATGTGTCCTTAGGCAGGTGTTCTAGTCTTTCTGAGCCAATAAAATTCTTTAGACTACAGAAATAAAGAAAATAGCTCACAGACTTGGATGAAGCAACATATGCATGGGTTCTCAATCTAAAATACACAATAAAGGTAAAACAATTTCACTTCCAGAAAAACTACTCACTATATAAATTATATATACCCAGTAATCTTTGAGTATTTTATTTCTTCCTTAGAATTTGGTCATGCTAAGTACTAAGATATAAATTTCGGGAGATAAATGCAGACCTACTACAAAAAAAAATTGCAACAATTTATTCACTACCCGTGGAATCTTGGGTAGGTTACATAATCTAAGTTTCACTTTGGATGAATTCATCTTTAAAATGAAAATAATCACATTTATACTCAGAGTAATTGAATAGGTTAGAAAAAAATTAAATGTCAAGCACAGTGCTTGGTAGGTAGTAAGCACTTAGAAATCATACTTATTGCTAAAAATAATGGTGCTGTGCCTAAGCTGACATCATTAAAGAAATTCCAAACTACGTACCAGTTTGATACTGGCCTCTATCAAAGAGAAAACCATTTGTCAACACCTGAAAACTCATGCCCAGTATTTTTTTTTTTTTTTAAGAGAAGAAGGAAGAGAGAAGAAGAAGTATTTAAGGAAGGACCATCTTTATTTAGTCTTTCATTTTGGTTTTTCACCCTGGACCCAGGTCATAAACCTGGGCCCTTAGGTTTTTCCTGGTCCACATACCAGTGAATAATTTGACCAATAAGGAAACATAAAAGAGGGTTTTGTGAGAGTAAAAGATGGAGAATGAGAGGAAAAGATAATGCAAAATTCCAAAATATCCTTTTTGCTTACCTTTTCCTCCTTGAATCACAACTTTTAATTTTTCTCTCAACATAGACCTCCTGTATTATACCTGCTGAAACTAGAATCACACACATACATACACTCAAAAGTGCACACACACACACATATACTCCAACGATTCTTAATTCATTTATGCCTAGAAACTCTGCCACTGACCCATGAATCAGGACTGGGTAGAACTGAATCTCTGGTCATCTCTGGTATCAGTTCTCTAACATTACAGACCCAGCAATCAATCACATAATTCTAACACAACTTGACTCTAATTTTCATTTTGCAAGTAGATCTATTTGTGTACTCAATGTACATGACATTCAACAATCTTTATGTGGAGGTCTAGTCCTTATGTGAAAACCTAGAAGATAAATCTTTTCAACTCCCACATGACAAAAGAATAATCTTTCAAAGTGGGGTGAGCCAAGAGAGAGCTAGGATGCAGATCTGGTTGCAAGGGGCAGAGTCAGGATACCAATCTGAACTATTAGAGCTGTAAGATCTAGCAGTTAGAGAGGGAGCTAAAGAAAAAGGAAAGAGTTGGCCTCAAGATCAAGGATGGAAAATTCAAGATAATGGACTTGAAGATAAGAGAAAACACAAAATTCTTGGCTTTGTTTATTCATTTGTTTGTTGAAAAAGATACAATTCTATGAACTGAAGCAGAACTCACTGCCACCTGACAGTACTTCATCTGGGGAAGAGGGGATTTAAGAATTTTTACTTAGTCACCATAATTGTGACCAGTCCAGTCCTAGGTATTCAAATGATGAAGTATAGCCTAGCAGATAGTGGACAATATGAGCAGTCATTCAGTCCTTGACTCCTGTGCTAACTCAGTCATTAGCAGCTTGTATGAAATTTGGCAAGTTGCTTAACCCACTCCATATCTAGTGTCCTCGTTTTCAAATGGGAGTTATAACAGATATTTATAAGATGGCTGCTAGGTTTGGGTGGGATTAAGTGTGGAACATCTGAAACATGGCTTCTTCCCAATATGTGGTAGCTATTTACTCTAGTTGAAATCTACATCACCTCACAGAGCTTGACATGGACCTCATGAACTCCTAGGTATGGAGAAGAGTTCAGGACTGGGTGAGCAACCTTCACCAACATTCTGTCTAAAGGCATTTCATAGAGTTAGAATTAGACTGCCTGCCATGGTTTTATAAGAATGGCAAATGTCTCTGTTCCCTACAGCTCTACTTCAAGATCACTCGAGTAATAGGAACTAAAGAGTAAACCCCCTCAAACCATCCTCTGGAGAATTCTAGATACAAGCTGGTCTAGTTTCTTGCCTTTTCACTTTGTATACATAACCCCCTGGCTTCTCTCCAAGAGTCTGAGGAGCTCTGAGAAACAATAAAATCTCTAAGGATGGGATCTTATGTTCAGCCATTTCTTTCTGCCCATAGTGGGAATCTTAATCTCGGGGGCAACCCTCTGAAACAACTGTGCTCCAGTTTTACATTCTATTTTATACTAGATAAATTCTTAGCTCATTATTGACTTTCCCAATCTATCTACTGAATGAATTACGGACAAATGTGCTCTTAAATCATGTCTTTGAGATAACCTAATAAAGTGGAATGCTTTCAGCACTTTAGAATTAAATAAGGAAATCACCATCCTCACCCAACAATAACCAAATGGAAAGAAAGTAAAGGATCTATATTCAGTAGTAGGCCATGGTCATACCTACAGCAGGTTGAACGAAACAGTAAGAAATAGAATGCAGCATATAACTGGCACAGTATGATTTTTGTGTGACAGGCAATAGGCTTTTTAGAGATACCCAGATTGCACTCAGTTTCTAGGGTCGAAAGGCAGCAAACCAGGGTCTGGTTTCTTATTCCAAGCAGATAACAGTAGCCTCCAAACCTCTGGCACAAGAAAGCTATATTTACATATACCCTTGATATTGATATTTTGTTGGTCTATTAATGCTTTTTTGAATCTTCGTTGTCTTTCTTGCCCAGTCTTCTAATCCCACTGCAACCTTTGTGGATGGACTAACTCAGGAAAAGAAAGGCTTGGGTTTACTTTCCCCCTGCCATTTGTTGCTCTATGATCACGGGCAATTATTTGGCCAGCTAGCCTTAGTTTTATCATCTACAAAGTAGCACACACTCCAATGAATTTTTTCTGAGCATCAAATGTTATAACACAAATGAAGTTTCTAGAATACCCAAAGAAGGAGATGCTTAGTAGTTAGTTCTTTCTACTTCTTCCACAGGGAGTCAGGTGACATGACCCTGAGCCTCATCTATAAATTGATCAGAATACCTAGTTTTTTATTCTAAGAGCTACCTTTCTATTTAGCATCTTACAGTTGGCAGTGTCTCACAGTCTTAGGTAGCCAGAGAAGAGCTGTGACATGGCTACTATTGTGTACAAGTGTGTGCGTTTATGGTTATTCCTGATGGCATGACTGGAAAGCAATAACCCTCCTATTTGAGACCTATTTGAGAAGGGTTGTGAGTTCTGGCTGTGCGTGGAATATTTTCCACAACTTTCCAGAAGATGAGAGAAAAGATTATATATAAAGATTCCCTTTTATCCTTGTCAACATATATTTCCAGTCTTTTGGATAATAACCATTCTTACAGTTGTGAATTGACAGTTGTGAGTTGTTTTTATCTGAATTCCTAATTCCAAGAGATGGAAGCAACTTTTCTCGTTCCTGTTGGACAGAGGAGGGGATAGAAAAGATGTGGTATATATGCACAGCTATTTTAAAAAGATGAAATCCTGCGTTTTGCAACAACATGAATGGGCCTAGAGGAAATTATGCTTAATGAAATAAGTCAGAAAGAAGAAGATAAACATATGATTTCACCCATATGCGGTATATAGAGAAACCCACCAACAAATTAACCAAATCAAACAAAGATACACTTTTAAACTCTAGATCCAAATTAGTGGTTACCAATCAGGAAAGGGGAGGGTAGAGAGCAAATTTGGTAAGAGGGGTAAATCATATAATGAAGGATAGAATTGGACTATTGATCGCAAACTTAATGTATTATATGCAGATGTTGATTTATGATGATACACAACTTAAACATACATACTATCAAATGCAATGCTCCTTCAATAAATATAAAATACGTATTTTAAAAAGAAAAACAATATTGCAGCATAAAAACCTGCAAAATGGGTATCAGCATCATAAAAGAAAATAAAAGTAACAACAGTGGAGCACTTTTAAAGAACAGCAGAATCACTCACGTTTTTGATGGCCCAGAGGATGACTACAAATGCAAAAATAGGGGCATTCTTGGAGAACCCAAAAAGAAAAGTAATTCAGAAGACTCTAAAAGTGAAGAGGTTTTAAGAGTTCTTTAACAAATTGACTTTGCTATATTTGTCTTTTAATGCATATAAACATGATATGTAGTTAAAAATATATCTGTGTAAGCCTGACAGATGCTTTAATATATGCAATAAAAAGCTAAGTGATAAAAGAATATGTATCAGAATTTAATTGGCAATAATCTTTCAATCTTAGTGGTACATAAAAAAATGGCTCAGTTTACTAGTGGCATCTAAAGTGAAACATTTTATAGTTTGGGACAAGAAACAAATGAGACAGAATAGGTGAGGATACCTGGCATGCAGCAGTGAGCCAAAAGATGCTAACTGAATCTCATTCTGAAATGGCAGTCATAGACTCTCAGAGTTAACTTTGGTCAGAAGTCATTATATTCTTCTGTCAGTTACACTGTGTCTGTGTACACAGACCACTTTGAGGTGTTTCTGAAATGTCAGTATTCATGACACTGACTCCCTGGTCACATGTGCTTGGAGCAGAGCCTGGAAAAACTCTTAACCAGAACAGTCGCCTCCGTACTGGCATTAGAGCTCAGCTCAACAGACATGCTCTGTGATTGGTAACTGAATGGAGATCCCTAGACTTGGGACATTTGAGATGCACAGAATCAGCCATCTGGAGAGTAGAGAGAAAGTCAAAGAACTTAGAAAAGGACACAGACAACAGAAACCTCTGGACAGTGGAACCCCAAAAATAAAGTGGCAGAGGAACAAGACAAAGTAAGAGAAAGAAGCAGAGATAGAGGCAGTCTTAAAAAGTCAATTCACTCCAGCCCAAGAGTTGGGATTCAGTGTAATGCTTTTCTTAATTTCCCATTACTTGTGAGATTTTTACAAGAAAATAAAGATATTCTTTAACTTATTCTTTTTTCTTGTCAACTAATTCCATGATCTTTCTTCTTAAAAGCGTCTATTTAAAATCTAGAGTTATATAGCCAGTTATATTGCCTAGGGAAATTCAGTAAAATATTGAAAACATTTTCATATATACAATTCACAAAAGCATCAAAAGTACTGTAAAGATTACATTTAATTTTCAGCAAATTGTCTTAGGCAGCAATTCTCTTGCTTATGAATTTTGGGAAATGGTAATGTCCTGTAATGTATGGTGTATCCACTATAATTAAAGGCATATACATTTTTGTACTCAGTTTAAGTTTCAAAAAGCACAATCTATATTATATTGAAGTTGCATTTAAAGAATGAAACACATTTATATTTAAACCTATGTACACTTTGTGTATACAACTCTGCATCTGAATAAGGCGGGGAGGGAGTTACCCCATTGAATCATACCTTGAACCAGGCACTGAGATAGGTGTTTTATATTTATTATTTCTGTTTTCACAAAAGTTATGAGAAATTTGTTTTTCTTTTACAACCTTGGTTATATTCTTGATTTTTTTTTTTTAAAGAGGAAGGAAGGAAGAGGAGGAAGCATCTTAAGGAGGGAAAAGGAGAAGGAAGCACTTTTGTTTATTAGTTGTGGTTGTTCCTCCTGCCCTGGGCCTTGAACCCAGCTCTTTGGCTTTACCTGCTCTAGGATCCAGCCACTGGCACAGCACCTAAGACACAACCGTGTATCAATTCCTTGATTTTTTTGTGAACTGTTTTCCAGGTCTTTATGAAGCTATTTATAAAGGCTAGAAAATTTTTGGTCAAATTATTATGATTACTATTATTACTATTATTGTCATCATTTAAATGGCAGAATCCTTTACAACTGTTTCCTGCTGGCCAGGAAGTATGTAAGCTGAGGCCAGCAGAACTGTCTTTGAGTTACTGCAGTAATTTGCTTAATTCTGAGCAGGACTAAATTGGAACCAATTACCTGGAGAAGAAAGTGCAATAGACCATTATTCGTTCCTGAAATCATTCAATTACCTATTTGGATACTTTCAAGTATGTGTTTGTTAAGGCTTTAAATATCTGAATTTTCTAACCAATTTAGTTGTTCTTTATACAAGGACTCATAAGAATAAAAGGTGTCCAAATGTTTTTGCCCATTAAAATTTTTAAACTTATCAAGTGTTTACCATACTACATTTTCAAATTTTATACCCTCATCACTCATCACTTCTTAAGGAAGTTTGCCCCTCCTATCAATGTTTTGAAACACTTGCTTCTAAAGGTAATAAGTTATTAACTTGCTTAAAGTAACAATCCTTTATATTTATATATTATAATGTCTTAGTTTCCAAAGTATTTTTACATATTTTGTATGATTTAGTCCATCATTCCTGTGAGGTAGAAAAAGCAGGTATACAATCCCCATTTTGCCACTAAGGAAATAGACAAAAATTAGACCTTTTCCATTTTTGAAATAGAGCAAATGGTGAAGAGAATAGTCTTTCTGATTTGATTCCCCTCCTCTGTTATTCCTTTATCCTTGAACATTGACCTGTACACACCTTATTTATTATTGACTTAACATCTTCACTAATTAGTAAACTGTTTGGCATCTTGTGCTAAATTTTACTGGGGCAGGAGAGCTAAGGGTGGTAAGGGTGCTGCTCAAGCATAAATAGGAGTATAATACATATATTTTACCTTCGGGAAACTTTAGTCATGTTGGGACTACATAACCACAGAGTGAAAAGGCTATTAATTCAAGGCAGTCTTTGACACAGTGTGTGAAGGCTTAAAGCAATAAATAATGCCAGTTAGGATATAGATGAATGGAAAAATATCAGTCAGGGTCCAGGAGGGAAGCAGATGGCGGATTCAAACTGGGAATTTGAGGAGGCTCATTATTTTAAAAGCCTACTTCCAAAGATGAATGTTGGATGGAAGAAAATTGAAGAGAGTTCAGTGCTTGAAGAACAAGAGTGTCAGTTCATGGCACTTTCCAGAGCACAGAAAAGGGGGCGAGGATGGAAAGTGGATCCAGAGGGGCAGACAGAAGGCAGGAGCCCTGAAAAATCACCATGTGCTGGAATGTTTTGGCTAAGGCTGCAAAAATAAACTTCAACTTTGAAAGAACAGAAGTAGAATATAAGCAAAAGAGGAGCAATCATGACATATTCAGAGTGAAAACAGGGCAGAAAGGTTCAGGTTGGAAATAGACATATGCTGAGGTGACGGGGTCAAGGAGTGGGGTGAAATATTACAAAGTAGAATTATAAATGAAAAAGCCCTTGCATGCCAAGCCAAGGAGTTTGTTCTGATCTGAGAACAACAATGAAAAAATTTTAATTATTAATAAGCTGGCATTTCAGGAAAATTAATCTACATCAGTGCAAGAGCTAGCTTGAAAGAAAGAATTACACGCAGAAGAATCTTTGATTTAGATACAATAACCCAGAGAGAGGTGATGGAGGGCCGTGGGAACCGAAAAGGGGAAGAAACAGACAGGAGCCAAAGGAAGACACAATTCTCTTAAAAACCAAGGCTGCGAATCTGCTTCTGGGATGTTGTTCTTTTCTAAATGGAAATCCTGATTGCTATGTACCTTCAGTAAGCTAGGAGAAATGCCCTGTGCAAGTTGTCAAAGCATCTCCCAAGCTGGGTTCACAAATACAGGAATGTGTCACTTAATTGGAAGGATGGTTCCAAGAAATGATTAGGCAATTTTATTACTGTGGGAACGTCGTAGGGTGCAATTACACACACCTAGATGGAGTCGCCTACTACACACGTGGGAGCATGTAAGGACCACCGTTGGATAAGCGGTGTCTTGTTGATTGGAATGCCATTGTGGTGCATGAATATATGGTGCTGGTTGGAATGTGAAAAAGGCTTCACCTGGACCCAGAAGATGTCATCTGCATTGCTATTCTGCCGTGAAAGAACAGTGTCTCCTTGAGCAGCAACCTGGTCCCTCTGAGTCTCCAATTTCCATCCTGGGAGTGAGATGCTGATACCCATTGCATAAAATGGTTATAGAAATTCAGCCAGTGAGATTTGTGGGAGGGGCTGCTCCTGCTGATCTCGCTGAAGACTTCTTCTCTCTGGGAAAGGAAAGCAGGAAGAGATTTTGTCAAATCATTGAATTAAGCCCCCATTCTCTTTACCAAAGTTGTGATGTGATCAGATTTGATTGGTGATGTAAACCCAGTCTCCCAATCATCCTCCCATTACTGGGTGAAGCAGTATATTTACTCTGAAAAAGTGGGTTTAAAAAACAAAGCAAAACTGGGTTTAACGTCCCCCTGTAGTTCAGGTGGCTTAAGGCGCAGACTGAAAGCCATGGGTGCAGGTTTGAGACCCAGGACTGGGGAAAAAAAAGAAAAGTTTTTAAAAGGAGTTTCTGACTATTCAAGATCTTTTAGAGAAATATGGTAAACATAGGGAAAAATAAGAATTTATTAGATTAATATCTGAATAAAGGAACATTAAAAACAATATCTGTTTATTGATACTTTATGACAGGCATTGTGCCAATCACTTAAAAAATAATTTAAAAAAAACCTTGGTTTACTTTCATTCTCCCAATCCCTGGCCCCAAGGTTTATCTTCTGTTTTTACCCTGAGCATAACACTAATGCTAGTTTGGGCTGGAGATCATTTTCCCCAATACTCAGCGTTTTGGCCTGAGTATTTAACATGCTGAAATGCAGACTAAGGTGAGGCACCCATTTAAAGAAAACGCGAAATTTTGTAGTTTTTATACTTGTGAGTCTTTTGATTATTTTGTTGTTTTTTTAAAGGAAAGGCAGAGGCTGAAATGAAGGCAAGTAGGCAGGCATGCAGGCAGAGAGAGGAGGGAGAATCATTTATTTATCAGTTTAGTTGTTGTTCATCTTGGTTGTCTGTCTCAGCTCATAATGGACTTTCTAGTTCCTGGGTGCATTCCACTCAGCCATAATGACCAAAGTTAACATCAGAATGTATTGCGGGACTGTCTTACAGGTTTTATAACTTCAGGGTTTTGCTCAACCATGTCTCACTACAATATGTGAAACATTCTGCATCAGCTTTACAGACTGGCTCCACCAACTAGGAAGAATGACATAAATCCATCAATCTTCCAGAATGAGCAGTGATTAATGGCCTAGGAACAAACCCCCACTGAAGTTCACCCAAAGAGTCACTTGTCTCTCCTGAACATATAAAAGGCCTACCCCCACCTAACTGGGTCCCTCCTTCACTCCGAAAACAGCCCACCTGCACATACTTTAATAAACCTTAAATTCCCTTTAAAACTTTGTGTCCTTCTTTGGATTAGCAGACGAACCTAACAGTCTGTCCCATCCTGCCTCCGAGGCCCCAAGATGTGAACTTGGGTCCTTGGAATATAAATAGCTTGTGCTGGTCAGAAACTGTGGACTTAACAGCTAAACCACCAGGCACTCCTACTTTTGAGGTTATGAAGACAACTCTGTGGATTCCCAAATGAAAGCACTGCTTTCATTTTTAAGCAATTTTTACAATAATCGTCTTCTCTTCAGAAAATGTTTACCAATATGCTAATAGCTACAAAATAACATGGCTTCACTGAAATATATATTTATATATAGCTGACTTGTCTCATCCACCAGCTGAACTCCAAACTATTAAGTCCAAACTTGTACTTTCATAAATTACAATCTCCAATCATGGCATTCTATTTGAATAATTGAAACAATTGCTTTAGTTTCTAAGGCCAGGCTTCCTCTCTTGCTTATTCCAATGGATTGGCAATAATTTGTGGATGGAAATAATGAAAATAGTAGTATAGTAGAAAATCTAAATCTCATTGCCTGATTTGCTAGATTCCTCAATGGTTGTGATAAGGAACAGCATAGGGGAAAAGGGGACACCCTGAAAACTATAGAGCAGAATTGCAGATATAAAAGCAGGAAATATACTGGCCAAGCTTAAGGCATGCTAAAAAGAAACGAGGACTACTCAGGTAGGCCAAAGACATAATGGCGATGGGCTTAAAAAAACATTTTCTTAGTAACTGCATTCTTAGCCACATCCCCTAACAACTCCCAACTAAACACCAGGCAGGCTGGGAAGGGCTTGTAGTAACTCATAGCCATGCCCTTAGTTATAACCTCCAAGAGAAAAGTTCCAGGGAAAGGGATTCTCTTAACCTATACTTTCTCTTTTTTCTGTAGCTTTCTTATCCAAAGAGAGCTTGGGTTCTCTGTGCTTCTTCTAATCAACATGGTGCAGTCATCTCTCTTTGGATTCTTTCTGGGTAGACTGCATCTCTTCAGTGCCTGAGTCCACTCACTCAGCTGAACTTTTCATTCAACACTTATTCATAAACATGAATCTAGATTCTGTTAAACCTACAGCACTGTTTGATGCTTACAGAGAAAGGCGAAGACTTAACAAAATATGACTGTTCTCTTAGTGCTTGTGGGAAACATAAGCCCCAGGTAATACTGATGATGATTATCTTCTGCCTTTGTCTGTCACTTTCTCTGTAATCATAACCTTGACTTGGCCATTTCTTCTTTCTAATTCTCAGACCTGCTGACTTGATATTTCCAGGTCACTTCCTCTAATACTCCAACTCCAACAATTCTTTAACCTCACGAGAACCTACAACCCATCCCTTTCACTGTCCCTTACCCCTGAAAGGCCTTTACTTGCTCGGCACCTCCACTCAGCTTACATTCTGTGGCCCAGTATTAGCAATCCCTCACTAGCATTCACTATCCTTATTTACCTTCTCTTGAGTACCTTTTCCTTATTTCCTCATTGCATCTGCCTGATAAAACCTTGTTTAAATCCAACTCCACTCCTGCTCTATACCTGCACCATAGCAACTCACTGTGATTGAAGAGATTCTCCACAACCTTCCAGACACGTCTCAGTTTAAACTCATGACTCCCAGCTTCAGTGGACCTTAGAGCTGCAGGCAATCCTTCTATATCATCAAGATCCTTTCAATCCTATACTTTTCCTGATGTAACTTCTTTACATGTTCTCCTCTCCAAATTTCCAGTACCCCCTTCATCTTTTTGCCTCTTTCTATTTCACTGGTAGGAAAAAATAGAAACTTAAAAGAGAACTTCCCTACGTTCCCAACTCCCACTTCTCCCAGCTCACTGTATCTGTACAAAAACATCCTGCTTTCCCTTTTGTTCTGCATGAACTAGTTGGATTCCTATCTAAAACCAAACCTTTCCACTGTGCACTTGATTCCATCCCTTCTTGCCTAACCACAAACATACTTACAGCAATTATCTTTTCTCTTTCCTGATAAACAATATTTATTTTTCTATTGGATAATTTCCAACAGCATACAAGTGTGCTGAATTACCATCCATCTTACAAAAACAAAACCTTTCCCTCACCCCTTGCTCTCCTGTAGCTACTGCTCTCCTTTAGAGCAAATCTCCTTAAATGAACTTCCAGTTTCACAGCTCCAACTCCTCTCTCTTCACAGTCTTTCTTAGATACCTTCTTGTCAGGCTTTCATTTTCAAAATTGCTCCTTCCCCCAAACTGCCTTTATCAAGATCTTCAGTGACCTCTGGGTTACCAAATCCAATGGCCACTTACCAGTCTTCCCTTACTCAACATATTAGCATCATTTTATATAGCTGCTCATTTCTTCTTCCTTCAAAAGTTTTCATCACTTGTTTTCCAGGGTGTCACTCTCAGTTTTTCTCACTGGTTGATCCTTCTTAGTCTGTTTTCCTTATTTCTTCTCATCTTCCCAAATCATAAACTCTCTTTCAAGGACCTCTTGTCTCACAGCATTAGATTGTATTTATATGCTTTTGACTTCCAATTCTGATTTCAAACATAGATTTCTTCCTTGAACTCCAGATTCACATCTCCACCTGCCCACTCAATCTCCGCTTAGCTAACTGGTATCTCAAATTCAACAGATGCCAAAACAAACAAGTTACTCTCTCCACCCAAAATCTGCTCCTCCCAATCTTCCCTGTCCTCCATGTTATTTAGATCAAAGACCCTGGAGTCATCGTGGACTCTTTCCTTTCTCTCACAACACATTCTTGATTTAGCAGAAAACCTTTATTGATCTTTTCTTAAAAATATATCCAGACTCCAAGCACTTTTCACCACTTCCATTATAATCCTCTTGTCTAAACTACCATTGTCTTTTGCTCTGTCCTCTGAAATCTATTTTAACACAGCATATGGAGTGAGTCTTTAAAAAAATCTAAGTAATGTAACTTCTCTGCTCAACTTCCTACCATGTTTCTCACATCATTCAGAGCAAAAATCAAATTCCTTCCCAATATCTACCATCTGTCTGTGGCTCACTCTGCTCAACCACGCTATGTGCATTCTAAAGCATGCAGACTTCCTTCTGCCTCTGGGCCTTTGCACTGGCTATATCTGTCAGTCTGAAATTTCAAACTATAGATTCCTCATGACTTGTTCCCTCTACTCCAATATCACTTCAGTGAGGCCTTTCTTGACCACCTGATTTAAAATAACATCCCTTCTGCTCTGGCACGCTCTTATTGCTGTATTTTATTTTTCTTCATAGCACTTTTTATTATTTGACTTACTACATATTTACTTATTGGATTATTTATTATCTCTCTCCTCCTACTATAATGTAAGATCAGTGAAAGCAGAGACTTTGTTCACAGCTGTATTTCCAGTACTTAGAACAGTGCTTAGTATAACGTTGGTGTTCTAGATACTTGTTAACTAAATGAACTAATTAAAAAAAATCCAATATTTATGGCCTTGATAGCTATTTCAGAGAAGGTAGAGTATCACAGACTGAAGTCAGAAAAGACCAGGAAACTCATATTGTGGAATGGGCAGAAATTTTGATAGGGTTAGAAAAACATTCATGGGAGGGAATAAGTTATAAAGTAAAAGTCAAAGAAAGCAAATTACATAAATATCAAGACCTACTATATGCCAAGTATTTTACATTTATAATCTCATATTATCCTCATGAACATTATAGCAAAGAAATATTACTAAACTCATTTTACATTATGAAATTTTGTTTCATGGATTTAAAAAAAACACCTCTCCTCAGAACTTACAACCAGTAAGTTGCAAGTCATTGTTGTTTAACTGAATCCAGAATCCATTCTCTTTGTATTGCTTTGTTTTCATCGTTATTACTAGTTTTATTTCAGCTTAGGTACTCTTTACCTCTCATGCTCCCTCCCACGCTACATGATTGATGGTGACAATTGTCATGACATTGTTCTTGGTCATGTGACTTGATTTGGCCATGACATGAGGATGAAATAGGTCATGTTTGAGTGGAAGACTTAAGAGCTATGCTTTGTTTTCAACGGCTCCCTTGTTTTCCCATGCCCATGGTAACAACTGGAGTTGTGAATAACAAGGAATTAAAATAACATCTACCTTATTTGTATGCTGTTAAGGCATACATGAGATAGAAATACTAACATATATATTCTCACATTCTTGTCCTTAACTAATAGTTGAATTTCTTTGAGTTTACTTTTATTGGTGGTAATACAAACCTTGAATATGTGGCCAGCATCACCAAGCCATTTCTCTGGTGCTCATCTCAGCATGATATGGCTGTCCATTTATTTCTTTGCTGGGTCTGAATAGAATATTCCATCCTAAAAAACAAACTTCAAGTTTAAAATTGAAATCTCTATTCCAGTCTGGCAAATTTGTCTTATCCTTAACAATTTGGAAGGAGGTGATGATTCTGCTGCCATCAGCTACAAAATATTGCACACCCACAGTGTAGCAGATCAGATTTACATAGATTCCAGGTGAAGCTGATCCAGTGGCTGAAAGAGTGAGTAATCAGATAATTGCTATTCTCTTTTCTCCGGAATGTCTCTGATATGGAAAAAGAAATTGAATATGAACAGAGTCAGAAATTCAAGTAAGGTCTTACTCATCTCTGAAATGAATGAACTGTCAGGAAATACAGGACTTTTTTTGTTGTTTTTTTTCCCAAATCCTGCCTGCATTAAAAAACAGAAACAAAAAAACATTTATTAGTTTGTTTGCTGTAGAAACAAACCCCCAAATTTCTGTTATTTATACCAACAAAGTTGCTTTCTTACTTATGTTGCACATTAGCTATGGTTCTCTGTGGGGTCATCTGTGGGTCTGCTCCATAAATCACCTCCATTCCAGAATTCAGCTAAAGAATCAGTTCTTCTATGGAATAAGGCACTCTGGTGGCAGAGGTGCAAGAGAAAACAAGAGAGCTGTTGAAAACAGAGACTAGCTCTTAAGTCTTCTACTCAAACATTCCGTGTATCAGTCTCATGTCATGGCCAAATGAAATCATATGACCAAGTGTAATGCCACAGGGCAGAATGTGTACCCCTGCCTCAGGAAGCACTGGAAGTCCCAGGGCAATGACCAGAGTTATGAATAACTAGGAATTACAATAAAATCTACCACACACTCCTTGTCCTTTGCACTAAAACCCCATAGTAGATCCAGCCTCATGAATCACATGTGCTGTCTTATCTACTTTGACTATATCAATTAATAAATTTCCCCTAAACACCACCTACCTCAGATCCATGTCAATTTCCTTCACTGAAAGTGCAATTTCTTCCTTTTCTGCTACTGAAATTACTCTTATCCTGCAAGTTTCAGCTCTGTTTTCCGCTAATTTATTTATTTTTAGTATATATTTTTATTGCGGAAACATTTTACACATTAAAATAAGTTCATCTGCAGAGGTTCCCCATATGTGCATCTTCACTGTTTTTCAGATATATGTCAACATATCCTGCCTTCCACCAAATCACCAACTGTTTTTAGACCTTGTCCAGTGGGCTCCACCACCACTTGCCCACCTGCCCGCTGCCCCATCCTATTCCCATTGCATTCCCTATTGGTTCTTTCTCTAGTTGTTTCAAATGTAGAGTTAAGTTGTTTATTTGTGTTTTTTCTTGTTTCTTGAGATAGGCCTGGATTGCAATGAACTTTCCTCTTAGTACTGCTTTTGCTGCATCCCATTGATTCTGGTAGCTCATGTCCTCATTCTTAATTGTCTCTAAGTACTTTTTAAGTTCCTCTTTGGTTTCCTCTTTTACCCAAGAGTCCTTCAGGAGTATATTGTTGAATTTCCAAGTAGTTTGGGGTTTTACATCTTTTTGCGATTGCTTTCCAGTTTTAGGCCATTGTGGTCAGAGAAGATGCTTGGTATGACCTCAATCTTTGCAAATCTGTTGAGAGATTTTTTTGTGTCCCATCATATGCTCTATCCTTAAGAATGTTCCATGATGCTTGCAAAGAAAGTGAAATCAGAGATCATTGGGTGAAGTGATCGGTGTATGTCTATTACACCTATCTGTTCCAGATGGTCATTTAAAGCAGCTGTTTTCCTGTTAATTTTCTGTCTGGTTGATCTGTCCATTGCTGTAAGTGGAGTGTTGAAGTCCCCCATTTTTATTGCGTTTCTGCCAATGTCTTTCGTCAGGTCTAGTAATGCTTGCTTCATATATTTTGATGCTCCTTCAGTTGCTTCTTATATGTTAATAAGCTTGACCTTTTATTTTTAGGGAGACTTTTTATTAACTCTTCAGTGAATTTCCTTGTGATTGTTCTGTTCAGTCTTGGTAGACTGCATTTTTCTAGAAATCTGTCCATATCCTCAGGAGTGTTTACTTTGTTAGCATAGAGCTGTTCATAACAGTCTCTTAGATGGTTTGTATTTCTGTTATAAATTCTCGCCTTTCATTTCTGATTACATTTATGAGCGTTTTATTTTTATTTTTTAGCCAATGTTTTGTCAATTTTGGTTTGTTTTCATTTATCTTCTGGGTTGCCTTTTTTATTTTATATTTCATATATTTCTACTTGAATGTTGATTATTTACTTTTTTCTACTGATTTTTGGCTTTAATTTTTAATTTATTTGTTTTAAATGCAGGATTAGATTATTTATTTGTTATTTTTCTTGTTTCTTGAGGTAGGCCTGGGTTACAATGAACTTCCCTGTTAGTACTGCTTTCACTGCATCCCAGAGATTCTGGTTGCTCATGAGATTTCCTCTACCTTATAAAGTATATTTCAATTTCCCAGTTGAAATCAAACTCTTCTTTGTTGCTTATAGGGCAGCTTGTTTGTATGTCAATCGAGCTCTATATTAATCTTCTTTTTAACTATTTTGACTTATTTATAATTCTTTTTTTGGAAATCTGCATAAAAAGCCTCTGGAGGGCAGAAATCTGGAATTCTAATGTGCTAGCACTTCTCTCCATGTCCTTGGGGACAGAGTCTTGACTATAATAGATGCCTAATGACTAAAACCCTAAAATTCACCACAACACTTAACCACCATGTAAAATTATAAGGCTTTTCTGTAGCAAGCCTATATGTGTAAAACCCATAAAGGACACTTTCGGGTATCCTCAGTAAGAAACAGTCATGAAGATTATTCTGTCAGTTCCACAAGCTAGATTCTCTCTCTCTCTCTCTCTCTCTCTCTCTCTCTCTCTCTCTCTCTCTCTCTCTCTCTCTCTCTCTCCGTGTTTTCCTTTCCTTCCTCCCACCAATAAAGTACTATGGGTACCATATTTTCATAGCCTCATGCTTCCCTTGTCAGTGATTCCTGTGTTAAGAAGTGGTACTTCTTTTCCTTCTTTTTCACTGAAGCCCCAACCTCTGACATTTGACATGCTGTGTGATACACTTATCCACGGCAGAGATGGGGTAGTAGAGAAAGAAGGGACTGTGGGTGGACTGCTGTGACACAACAGCAAAAAACAGTATTTATAGTCAGAGAACCTGAGTTAGATGTTGTCTCTGTTCCTTACTTTGTGACCTTAGGTAAGTCACTGGATTCTACTGTTCCTTCAATTTTCTTGCTAAAACAAAAAAGAAAAGAAAAAGAGAGAAAGAAATATGAGAGTATCTGAGGATATTACATTTGTACCAATATGTGAATACATCCTAGCACATGTAGAAACCCAATATCATCAAGGCATGCTTTATGCTTTACAAAGCAATGCTATTTGACTCTCTTATTCAGTAATAGATCATTCACACACTTGGTATTTTCACGCAGGTAAGTTTGATGTGTTGTGGTATGAAATGGGCCTCTTGTTCTTAACCAACTTCCTTGGCCTCATCCTAACAGCTTACCTTAATAAATCCACAAGTGGGTGGTTTCAAACTTGATGATTCTCCTCCTACCTCATGTGACATGTCAGTGAAAACCAAGGATAACAACCCTAACTTTATAGTTCATGGGAAGAAAACCAGACTTCATTGGGACATTGGAAAGAGACTATCGGTTTCTGATCTTCCAGCTCAACTTAGTGTGAATTGTCAAATCCAGCTGATGGTCAAAATATGAAATGGCCTTGATCACTTCAAAACCTCCGTCTTCATCCTACTCCAACTATCATGTACTGGATTTTATAAAAGAAATTTGGAAGTTCCTTTGAATAGTAGACAATGTATGCAAAGCTTTGTTATCTGTTCTACATATAGACAGATCAAAGATTTTTATCACATTTCAGAACCATCTAGAGATATCTATTTTAACAACTCTCTCTCTTCTTCATAGTACTACTCAGGGTTTCCAGAGGGGGTGGGAAGGAAACTAACAGTTTAGATAGTTATAACTATACATTACCATACATGTCTATGTCTATATATGTAGCTATGTCTAGTTGTATCTATTGATCTAGATATAAACATGTCTATAGATATATGGATAGGTGGCTAAATAGATAAAGATTTGCTATATGAAATTGGCTCACACGATTGTGGAGACTTGGTGAGTCCAAAATCTGATGGAATAAACTGGTTAGCTGGAGACTCAAGAAAGAGTTGCCATTAAAGCTCAAATAGAGATTGCTGGCAGAATTCCTTCTTGCTTGGGGGAGATACATCTTTGTTGTATTAAGGTCTTCGCTTGATTAGATGAGGCCCACCCACATGATAATGAACAATCTACTCAAAGTCCACCAATTCATATGTTAATTTCATTCAAAAGCACATTCTTAGAAATATCTAGAATAATGTTGAATCAAGCATTATTACATTAATCATGGCTTACAAAATTGACAAATAAAATTAGCCATCACAGTTTTATAAAGAGAAAACAACTCACTGACATGAGAAGTGGAATCATAGGAACTGAGAACAAAAGGGGATCATTGAGAATCTCTAGTCTGACCTCAACCACCTAACAGATAAGAAAACTGAGATTCAGAGATTATATACTTCTTAAGCCAGAAAACTAGAAGTAGAGAGCAGGTTTATAGCTTTCTATGACTGTCAGATTCAATCTTGGTGGTTTAATTCAGCATGAAATACAATTGAATGCCCTCTCATGAAAATTAGATAGGGTCATTTTTAATTTGGGGTTATTTGTATAGCAACTGCAAAGCAAATGACTGTTAGACCCATTTCTTTTCTTTGAGTAGGCAAGCAGGAAGAAGCACTTTTTTCTTTAATTATACACCTGAGTTCTCGCTGACCAAGGAAGTAAACCCAGGCCCTTGAAATGTATGCCGTCTGTGCTTCAGCCAGAGGCAGCTGATCAAATCAATCCACGACCAGGGAATGCCAAATTTCCCTTTTTTATTTAAAAAAATTTTTGTAACTACTGAACCACTGTAATAAAGGACTATAAAATTTTTGAATTCAGGTATAATTGTCATAAAAGGTTGTTTTCATTTCACTTGTACTGCATACAATTGAAATTTGTAAATATTACAAAACAATCACTACAGTAAATGTAGTTAACATCAGTTACCGAGTTTTCTTCATAGTACAATATATAAAAATGTAATTTGTGACAATAGCAAAATAAGGAGGTTGGAACATATCAAGAACAGAGCTTTTGAGTATTATTGTAACTTATTAATTCAACCCAGATTGTTATAAATTTAAAATATAATTGGGATCTCCTTTTTGTATGGTTGTCTAAGCCATTCCTGGAAAAGGCTGTGAGTGGACTCTGGGATTGGAAGCATTTTGTCTAAAAGTATAAGAAAAAAGATTATAATTCATTGGAAAACTTTGCCTTGTCGAAAGCCCACACTTCTGAGTTATCTGCTGCTACTCAGAAACAGTAGATAACTGAGAGCAATACAAATGAATTTTTGCCTATAAACGTGCAAATGAATTCTGCTTAAGAAAGAGGGGCCCTTCCCTCACTCCAAGAAAAAGGCAGTTTTGTTTTCATTTGCACATTCACTTCAATATTCCTTTACTCCATATAAATTTGGAGTATAAATTTGTGTTTCTTTGACTTCACCTTTAATCCTGTTATAACATCTACTTAGTCCTCCCACTTTAATTAATGAGACAAATAAAAAATTTAGCACATGTTATGTAGACAAAAAATATTCTTGGGACCCTCTCTCCTGTGAGAGAAATGTGCACAAGTGGAAGTCAAAACAAATATTGCCTAATTCTGTGAAAAGACCCATAAGCATGTAATAATTTAAATAAGCAGGGACCCCCCCTCAACCTGTCTACAAGATAAGCTGAGAGAGATGTCTTTTTAAATACTCCCTAAGGCACTGGCAACATTAACATTTTAAATCGCCCATTTGCTTGTCTTGCTTTAATATTCAGACTCAGGGACCTGAACACAAAGCTCTTTAGTAACAAGTAGGTACAAATTAGACCCGCCTACTCAAGAGCCATGATATTAAAAGACAGCCCAAAACCTTCAGGTGGGCAGTCTACACAGGGTCATCAGTCTGACTGTACCTGGATTTGAATCTTCATACTTAATTTAGTGATGAACAAACTTTCACAATTTCAGGAAATGCTTTATTTCATTTATCATTCCTTTTATATCTCCATGAGAGTTATAATTTTGCCTTTTTTGGAAAATTATCCTTTAGTGAAATTCCTGTCTTTTCCAGGACATAAAAAGAATGCTTTGCTGAACTGAAATGGACCTTCTGCACAGAAGTTATCCAACTCCATTCTGTTCTCAATCCTCACATTTAGTGGAAAAAAAACACTGTTAACTTTACACTAGGCTTGCTGCTTTGAATATGGAAAAAAAAATATAAGTGGAAATAGAGGCTGACAGCTACAGAAAATAGGTCGGGAAGAGGGAAAAGAATATAGATTTCATAACACTTAGTAAAGGAGCTGAGAAATTAGACTGGGATGGGAGAAGGTGGATAGAGGAAAAAGCATGAATAATTACCCAAAGCAATTACTTCTGAGTCTCACCCAAATCATCAATTAGCTCTCTAATGAGTGGTTTTACTCCACCTCACACTCTACATAAACTCTTAAAATGGGTTATTAGCACTTGTTTTGGGCTCCATTCATCTTGATAATGTTTAGCTGGGCACAGAAAGCTGGGTGTTAACGCCTTCCAGGAAACAGCCAGTGTGGATCTGGGTTAGAAGTTCTCAAGAAGAGGAAGAGGAAATAACTCAAACAAACCCCACCTCCCAGAACTCTTCCTCCTCCTCTTCTTTGTAGCCTGGATCCCCCAAAACTTTATATGCATGTCCGGCGAGGGGACAATGTAAGGAGATATACAGAACACATACTTCAAGTTAGACCCAGGAACCCCACATCTGCCTCTCCCAGAAGGTTTGAACAGCTTCCACACTATCTCTGCTATTACAGCTTGCCTGTTATGTTAGTCCCTGCTAGGTCACTGTGCTCCCAGATTCTTGATGGCCTTCCTGGATGTCTATTGCCATGACTACTGCTTTTCCTAATGATGCCTCCACTATCAGCTCCATTACCTGTTTGGCTACTCACTTGGAATCCTGCTGCTCATTTCGTCTCAACAGCAGAGCTTTCATTTGATTTCAGAGGTTGCCCAACTCCTTAACTCCTCACCTTCTCTCTGATGAGGAATACAGGAAAAGTTCCTGGGCATTCACTTTTCTGTTCTTTTCCATTTACCTTTCTATTCTATCCTTTACAGGCACATGCCTAGTCCAGATTCTCATCATCCCTTTTCGAGGGCATGCAACTATCTCCTAACCCAGGTTGGGAAAACAAATAGGTCCTAATGTTCTGATGACTTAATGCAATAAAAACAAATTCTTGTTGCAAGGTTAAGAAGGCAATTCCCCCTGAGCCAATCGTACCAGAGATTCTGAGTGATGAAGATTTGTCTGTGTTCAATATTTGGCTTCCATGTGTGATGTGTTGCATGGTTGTTACCTCAAAATGGTTAGAATAAAATTAACATATGGCTTAGGTGAGCTTAATTTTAGGAAACTGCTGTATCACCAGAGCTGCAAAACTGGCCAGGTTACAAAGGACACTGTTAGTTACAACCATAGATTAAAAAGGTGATTGAACTGTCTTGGTTCTGAGAAGCACAAAAACCCTAAGAACTGCACTGCCAGAAATTGGGGAACATGACAGCAAAGATGATACAAAGATCAAGAAAAAGGTTACATTAAATCCTCACCTCTACACCATGATAGCTCTGGCTCCAACCAAATTAGAACCAAAAATAGACATGATCCCTTGTTCCTAGAATGCTCTGTCCCTTTTCAGGAAGTCTGCAGATGTATGAGATCTGAAACACACCCTTTCCTTCCCCTTTCTTTGTAAAACTATGTAACTTTCTGCTCATGTGCCCTGGAGTAAGGAAGGACTTTACAACAGAGCTCCCTTTCCCCTTCTTTGACCAAAGAAAAGATTTCTTTTTGTCAGTTTCTACTGGTGCTCTTAGCTGGTGTGAAAGCAAACTTAGAGGATATTGATGTCACAGGGACTCTCAGGGCACTGACAATTCAGTTGTTAGGTAAGAGTTGAACTGGAGTGCAGGGGAAGGGAAGCTAAGCAAAGGAGTAATAAAGTGGTATCAGTTCAGTTTAAAATGCAGCTAGACATGAACCAGAAAGCTCAGAATGGAATACTGTTGCTCAAAGTTATGGCTTGCACAGCCAAGGAAGCTTAAAATACAGATAACCATCAACCAAGAAGCTACATGCTGATGGACTGTTGGAGGGGACAAAGAAGATAAATTATAAAGCAGTGCCAGTTTGAAGTCCTCCTATGTAATTTAAAAGAAACCATACAAAAACTTATCCCACCTTAGAATTCTCCTGGGTAGGGAATCATTTAAAATAAAGATCCTCTAACCTAGGGGCTGTTTTCCTTTTCAGAATGGCCCATTCCCACATCTATCTGGGGATTATTTTTCCTCTTCTTTCCTCCTAACTAAACATCTTGTTTCACTTTTGTGTTTTATCTCTACTTTCTTCTCTGGTGCCATGCTCTGGAGCAAATTTTCTCTCCAGAGACAATGGATCTACTATTGAGGAAACTGAGGCACACACGCCCTGTTGTTACACAGCTGCAAAGGAGAATGAGAATGGAAAAATGTGTCTGGGGGTTATTAATAGGCCAGACCAGGAACAGGAATTCATTTTTTTTTTGCTTTCATTCAAGCAGAATAAACACAATCAAATAGCCACACCTAGTTCTACGGAATCTGAGAAATGGAGACCAATCACGTTCTCAAAGAAAGGTAACATGGATTCATAACCACTGGTGGGCACCTCAGGTTCCCCTGTTTCAATCCTGTTCCCTTCCAACCCTTTATACCAGCTGCAAACCCAGAGACTGAACATGTGCGACCTCACAGTTAATGTGTAGTAGAGCCAACGCCTTGTCTGATTTTGGACAGGTTTGTGCAACTCCAAAATACTGTGCTTTCATTTCCTCTCTGAGACTCCTGCAGTAGCTTTCCCCTTCCAAGCTTCACCTTGTCGTGCATTCTCTTCTTTAAATTTCACCATATTCTCTAAAGTTTGGGGGAATAATTCATTCTCCTTTTATTACCCAACGTAAGCCTGGGCATTAGTGTGAAAGTCCATTTTCTTTTTCACATCTTCTCAGCTATTTCACTCTGCCTGTTTTCCCAAGTCTCTTTACAACTATTTTACCACTGCGTTCTCAGCTGTGCCAGTTCCCAAGCTGTTACTGACTGAGACAAAGTTTATTTAGAACCCTAGTGACTGACAGAGAAGTCTCCCTACTGAGGTCCAGTTTTGCCTTTCCTATACTACATTTTCCTATACTATAGTCCAGCAATAGGAGAGCCTAAGAGTATAATGGAAAATACTCCATGAGGTTATCCTTCAAACCCAAGGAGTCCTTCAAGATGTTAATCATTGAATAACCATTGAAAAGTTGGTCTCCCATTATGTCCTGACCAATGCAGTTCTAAACAACAGACTAGATAAATACTTAAGAGTGTTATGGCAGAGCCTCCAGATGGTGAGAAGACTGACAGCTGGCACTCAAGTAGAGAAAAGCACTTTATTGTACTGGTACTGGCTTAGGGGCATTGTTACCCAAAGCTGAGCAATGGGGGCGGGTGGGAGGGGTTTAGGGAAGCCCGTTTTATACTCTGAGGTAGAGATTCACCTCCTTGGCTGCGTGTGGTTTCTACTGGCAACTCTTATCAGTTATGTACACCTGCAGGGTAGGGATAGATGCCTGTGTAGCTACAACCTCTGTAGTACCATGGGAAATTCCTGGTAGACTAACTTTTAATTGGGGTCAGGGAAAAGGTCTTCTATCACACTCACTCCTCTTGATCCTCAAGCTGATTTTCCACCTTGGGGATTATACAGGAGCCTCTAAGCTGGAGATGGAAACAGGGGCAATGAATTCTTCCAACTATTTCCTGCTGAACGGGATGTTGCGGGGTTCAACAGCCTGAGTCTTCTTCGCCCAATGGGTTGTAATGGTAGTTTGGTGACCTGGTCTTGAGTAACATCTGAAGGTTCAAGGTCTCTAGGTGAGAGGAGATAAAATGGGTAAGTAGGTTCAAGATGCAGGGACCAAACATGTAACAATACAAGGAGGGGCCCTGACGGGGACAAGAGCCATGATAACCAGATGATGTTTCTGAACCTGGAGCTCCCGGGATCAGATGCATTTTCTCAAAGTTTCTTGACTCCTTTCCATAGTTGACGGGTTATGTCTCTGACAATTCCAGACCTATTGGTATAGAAACAGCATTTTTATTGGTTGATATGATATACCTATACAGTTATGTTTTTGGTAATGGACAGTCTGCCCTCGTATGTGTTGATTTGTACTCATCACATATATTTCTCCTTGCTATTTACAGTATGTGGCAAATGAATAATAGTTTGTGTTATAATCTGTGAAATTCAGGTTTTGACCCTTGTTAAAATATTCACAGTTTTTTTTTATGGACTAATTTTGTAGGGTTAGTATCCCGTTCTGCCAGTCGAGATTGGCTGAGAAGCAACAGGCCCACATAAGGGGCTCATGGAGCTGGTGAATAAGAGCAAAGGGTAGGATCAGGGCCCAGAACAAGAAGAGAAGGATAAACAGGGTCAGGCTCGGCGTCTGCTTACTGGTTAGGTGAGTCATTTGTCTCCACAAGTCTTTTCCAAATGCATGTCAGCTTGAGACCTGCAACCTTAAGAGCTGTGGGGGTGTTTAGTATGATCGAATAGGCCCCTTCCAGGTTGGCTTCAGGGCTTCCTTTTTTCAGTTCTTTACCCACACTTGGTCACCTGGTTTATAGGGGTATATAGTTATTACTAAGGGGGTGGGTAGTCTGTTATCCATCTATGTACTTCAAGAATTGTTTTTCCTAGTTTTTGTAGCTATTCCTGGATCTCTAAGTTTCCTAGTTCTTTTAGGTCTCTTAGGTCTACTTAAGGGGGTTGTCTACCATATAGAATCTCAAAAGGGAAAAATCCTATTCTGGACCTAGGGGCACAGTGTACCCGTAGGAAGGCTGAGGATAATATGACCAGGGTAGACTAGTTTCCTGACATAACTTAGCCATAGCCTGTTTGAGGGTCTGGTTCATGCGTTCTACCTTTCCTGAGCTCTGGGGTCAAGAGGCTGTGTCTAAGTTCCGTTGGATATCTAGGGCCTTAGCTACCTGTTGCATTACTTCTGCTACAAAGGCTGGGCCACTGTCTGATCCTGTAGTCAATGGCATGCCATATCATGGGATAATGTCTCTTAGTAGTTCTTCGGTTACCTCTCTGGACTTTTCTGTACGGGCGGAGTATACTTTGACCAAGGCTGAGAAGGTGTAGACAAAGACTAAGAGATAGTTATTCCCTCTGCTTGGTCCTATCTCAGTAAAGTCTATCTCTAAATCTTCAAAGGGAGTCTGGTCACACTGTTGAATTCCTGCTGGCTCAACAGGATGTTGTTCTGTGCACAAAGGAGGCAGCGCTGTGTCACCGAGGCACAGAGGGATGGCAGTCAAGCAGTCAGGTAGTGCTGGCTTAACAAGGTTTCTAGAGCAGTTTTTCCTAGGTGGGTAAGTTCATGCTGCTGAAGGACCACCTGGTATGCTAGTTGCTCTGGCACATGATCCTGTGGTCTGGGAGCACCCACCATCCTTCCTTTGTTACCTTTCCCCCTTCCTGTTATGACCATTCTTTTTTGGGGGGCCGTGTATGTTGGGGGTGTAGGTGGTTCTGCGACTGGCGTGATCCTTGACGGTACCGTCTGTTCTTTGGCTGCTTGTTTAGCTGCTGTGTCTGCTTAGCGATTTCCCTTTGATATTGAGTTCTTTCCTTTCTGGTGCCCCTTGCAGTGTATGACTGCTGCTTCCTTGGGCTCCCAAAGTACCTCTAGTAGTTTGAGGATTTTTTTCTTCATTTTTTCTTCATTTTCCTCCTGCTGTCAAAAGTTCTCTTTCCTTATATATAGCCTCATGTACATGCAGAGTGGCAAAAGCATAGAGTAAATTGGTGTAGATGTTGACATGTTTATCCTTGCTGAGTTCTAATGCCCTGACTAGGGCCCATAGTTCTGCTCTCTGGGATGACCATCCCTCAGGCAAGGCTTCTGTCTCTATAGTCTCATAGTCCGATACAACTGCTTACCCAGCGCATCTCTTGCCTTCATCTATGAAACTACCATCTGTATAAGAACGAGGTCAGGGTTTTGCAAGGACTTGTCTGTCAAGACTGATCAACTAGAATAGACTTCAACAAGAACCCCTAGGCAGTCATGCTCTGGGATCCCCACAGCAACAGGCAAGAAGGTGGAGAGGTTTAAAGTTTTTGCTGCTTCCAGTCACACCTGTGGGTTTTCTCACAGGAGCCCCTGGTACTGGGTCATCCAGGCATGAGTTAGCCAGTGTTGTCCCTTGACATCCACCATGAGCATGATGACAGAATGGGGCACCTTAACATTTAGGTTTAGTCCTAATGTAAGCTTGTCTGCCTCTTTACCTAGCAGCATAGTGGCTGCAAGAGCTCTAAAGCAAGCTGACCAGCCTGCTGCAACTGGGTCAATCTGCTTTGACAGGTAAGCTACCGGTCTTTGTCAAGGCCCAAATTCTTGAGTTAGTACTCCCAGAGCTACCCTGCTGTTCTCATGTACAAAAAGGTTAAAGTCCCTGCCACATCTGGGGCTTTTAAGACTGGTGCCTCAATGAGTTTTGTCTTTATAGTCGTGAACACTTTTTCTTGTTCAGGTCCCCAAACAGGAGGTAGAGGTGCCTTCTCCTCTCCTTTGAGGGTCTTATACATGGACTTTGCCAGCTCTGAAAACCCTGTGATCCATATGCGACAGAATCCTGCTGCTCCTAGGAATTCTCGGATCTCTCTCCGAATAGTGGGAACTGGGGTGGCACATACTGCCTGCTTTCTGCTTTCTGCCCTGTTTCTTTTCGGTGATTCTGAAGCCTAGGTACTTGATTTTTTTCAAGCATATTTGAGTCTTTTTCTTAGAGACCCAATAACTGGCTTTAGTCCACAGCTGCAGTAGGGCCCTTTTTCCTTCCCAGCACTGAGCACAAGTGGGCTCATAAGAGGTCATCTACATATTAGAGTAAGATGCACACTAAGTTCTGACCTGGAAACTTGGACAGGTCAGATGTTAGTGTACCACTGAACAGGGTTGGTGAGTTTTTGAATACTTGAGGCAGCCTGGTCCAAGTGAATTTTTCCTTAGCCCCTGTGTTTGGGTTCTCCCACTCAAAGGCAAACAGGAGATGGCTACTGGGTATCAGTTAAAGACCAAAAAAGGGCATCCATAAGTCTAAACAAGTAAACCATTCTGCCTCTGATGGTATGAGTCCTAGTGGGGTATATGGGTGTGGCAGCGCTGATTGTAGGGTGATGACTGCTTCGTTGATGGCCCTTAGGTCCTGGACTGGGCACTAGTCACTCGTCCCTGGTTTCTTTATGGGTAACAGTGGGGTGTTCCACAGTGACTGACACCCTTCAGCAGCCCCATCTGAATAGTCGCTCCAGGTGAACTGGATTCCTAGGGGTCACTCCCTTGGAACCATGTATTCGCGGGTCTTAACAGTGCTCTAGGCTTTAGGTCAATGTCACTGGGGCTTGGCTCTTTGCCCGGAGGATTCCCTTCTCCTCAGACTGATGAGAATTCAACTTCTAACTCTAGGGCAACTAATGGTTCTTCTGTCAGCAAGGTGTATAACTGCTATTCTTCCCCTCATGGCCTCTTTACCTAAATGCAGTTGTGCTGAGCTGCCTGGGGTGCAAGCTATGTCTACTTTCATTTTAGCCAGAAGATCTCTGCCCATCAGAGGTGCTGGGCAGTCTGGCAGATACAAGAACTCACAGACTGCTTGGTGGCTTCCCAACCGGCACCTGCGGGGGCCATGGAACAGTTTGCAGGTCCTGGTATCCCCAGGTATCCCTGGAATCCCCTATGATAGTGGCCTCCTGCTCTGAGAGGAGTGCTATCTTGTGAATAACAACTGCACGTTCAGCCCCATTATTGACCATACAGTTCACAGTCTGGCCCCCAATTTTCATTTTGACTGTGGGCTCGTGTGGCCTAGTTGGAAAGAGCCTGGTCTGTCGTAATCAGACTCTGTTTCTGCCAGCGCCATCAGGTCTGCTTCAGGTGACTCAGGCTGCTAATGTCTAGGCAGGTTGGAAGAACCCAGTTTCCCTCTCTGGCAGTTTGGACGTTCTTTTTCCAGTGCCCCATTTTCTTGTAGTAGGCACACAGGTCCTGACCTAATGGAGCCTTCATCCCTAATACAATAAAGTTCTTTTCTCTACTTGAGTGCTAGTTGTCAGTCTTCTCACCATCTGGAGGCTCTGCTATAACATTCGGTACATGAGCCGGGAAGACCGTCAGCCATTCTGGCCATTTTTTGCCACTGCTGATGGGGGCCAGAGGTGAGTCCTCCTGCCTGGACCCAAGGCAGAGGGATGGCGCCACCAGGCTTTCTGGGTCCTAGTCCGTATCGGGCCCAGCGGGGTGAATTTCCTTTAGTACTCCAGTGGACTTGGCAAAGGAGAAAAAAGCTTTTCAGGACCAGATACTTGGCTGTTTGATGGTTAAGTGTTCCCAGAGACCCGGTTCAAGGTCAGGCCCACCATAATACCCTGAAAGAAGAGCTTGATGACCCCTTAGCAACTTCGTTGCCTCTGAGACTAGGGACTTTCCTGGGTGGAAGTCAAACTTGTTCTGACTGATGTGTGAATGTGAGAATGAATGTTTGTGCTCCACAGTGAATGCTTTGGAGTCTGTTTAAGTCCCAGTCTGCAGTTCCATGATTACCTCATATAGCTTAACGTGCTGTCAACACTTGGGGAACTGAGGAAATTCAGTTCCTCCCTGCAGTGTCTTTCCAGGTCAGGGGTTTATACTCACGCACTTTCGAAGCTAAGAGGCATCTAAGTCTCTGTGAGGAGAGTGGCCAGAAAGACTGAGTAAAAGTTTCCCTGTGTTTGTCTTGCACCGCCATTCACTGGGAGGGACCTATTGTCCACAATTATGGGAAACTGTCCTTAAAATGAATGTATACTAAAAAAAACTTTAAGAAAGGATTTATAAGTGATTATAATGTCAAATTGGCCCCTTGGAAATAATGCCAATTATGTGAATTCGAGTGGCCAGCCTTTGGGGTAGGATGGCCATTAGATGGGATCTTAAATCTCCCCACAGTGAGGGCTGTTTATAAAGTTGTAACAGGAGACCCAGGCCACCCTGATCAGTTTCCATATATAGACCAGTGGTTAGAAATTGCCCAAGTTAAACCTTCTTGGGTCTGGCTCTGCATTCATCGGTCAGGGACAGTGTAAGATTTTAATCAGCCAGGGAGGAAATAGATGCCTCAAAGGAAGCAGAGGCCATTAATCTTCAAGGGAGAAATCAGTTGGAGAGATATAGCCAGGCTTTCCTTCAGGGAGTCTGGGCAGGAGCTAAGAAGCCCACTAACATGGCTTAAGACCTCAGAGGTCCTCCAGAAACCAGAGGAAAGCCCAGCAGACTTTTATGAGAGACTTTGTGAGGCTTTTAGGGTCTATATTCCCTTTTGTCCCAAGGCCCCAGAGAATCAAAGAATGGGTAATGCTACCTTTTCAGATATTTACAGCTATGTACAACTGCAGAGTAGGGACAGATGCTTGCATGGCTACAGCCTCCAAGTACTGTGCGAAATTCCTGGCAGACTAACTTCTACATTGAGGTCAGGGAAAAGGTCTTCTACCACAAGAGGAAGAAGATAAAAAAAATCTTCGACTAGGCTAAGTGTTTCTGACCACTCCTCCACCTCCCCACCTCCATGTATAAGTCACAAGGTTAGTCTAGCGTTCATGTGGGAGAGTAAGTAGATCACCTCTCCACAGGAGGAGTGGCAAAGAACTGTGACCATCTTTAATCAGTCACAAATCACAAATGTAAAAAAAAGAATGATAATAGACACAGTGTAGTGTTTTGATGCTATGTTTTTATAAACATTGTCTCTTTTAAAAATTTTACTTCCATTGTTCCAAATGGGAAAAATCATGGTGTAGTGGAATTAAGTGACTTGCCCTCTATCACTTGTCTAGGAAGTGACATAGCAAGGACCTTATATCAGGCCCCACTGCTGTTGATCTCATGCTTTTCCACTACTACTTGTTGCTTAATTCTAGTCCCAGAGGGACTAGTATTCTTTTAATTTGTTGTTTACATTTATTTTGGCAATCCCAAAGTAAAGTACTAGACAGCTGGAGAGAGGTTGAAGAGATAGGAAAAATAGACTAAGGAAACAGGTTGACCGAAACATATTTTTAGGACCCTAAATTGTGACTTCTAGACTTTACTGAAATTATGCTGAATAAGTTACAGCAAGAAACACAGTCCCAAGAAAGTTATTAACTTCTGTGAAGTATGGAGGTCACTTACTCTGACCATTAGACTGGAGATTTGAAACTAGTGAGACAAGTGGTAATCGTGGAATTGTGGAGTTGTGACTGAATGCAGTAGGTCTGTTTCTTTGGTGAGTATTGGCCAGAAGAAACAAATCAAAATTTCTTTAAACAAGGACAGGTTTATTACTTTCAGCAAGTAAGGCGACAGCAAGATAATCCTTAAAGTACTACTTTCCCAAGTGCTTTGCTCAAGAAGCCATTATTGGGGCTTAATGGAGCAAGTGGGTGTTAATTGGTGAGCCGGTGACCAGGGAAAATGATTTATATTTATCAAAGAAATGATTACTTACCTTTCAATGGTGGAATCTCACAGGAGAAGGGTACATCTGAGTGAAGTTTCTTTTGAGCAGATGACCTGCCAAGTTAGGTACAAGTACACACATCTCTATATTATTCTGAAACAGAATTTTGGTGGGCTAGACAAAACTCCACTGACCTCTCCAGCTGACAGTGAGAAAAGAAAGAAGAAATAAAGGAGGAGGGAAGCAGGAAGAGATGTCAGAGCAGCTTAGAGAAGCCCAGGTCGGATCCCACTACTCAAGCAGTCTGCAAGTCTGCCAACCTCAGTGCGGTTGGAGCTCTGCAAAGAGCTGCCCTGGACAAGTAGTTCACAGAAGGGGCCTTTGGGGGCTGAAGCCAGCCTGCATGCCACTTTCTAATCATGTACTATGGGCAGACTATGTCTATTCAGGGTGGAAAGGGAAACTTTTCTGTTTAACTCAGAGGCACATCCCTTTCCTCCTATCATGTACTTAAGGAGTTGCCTTTTTCTGATTTGTCACGAAGGTAACTTAGTGCTACCAGGGGGTCCTGCCCCAGCAGCAGATGAGCTGCTTATAGCAAAGCCAGTTTAATGTCATAAATTTTAATAACGTAGTCAAGCATTGCCCTTTGAAAAACCCGTTGTTCTGACCTGAACTCACTTGCAGATCAATTAGTCTGTGACGTTGCAACATGAAAATCCACCAGCCTTGTCTGTGATTGTTTTACTAGATCTTCCATAGGTCAGTTAGCTTCCTGTGTTCCTCCTGTCCCTATTTTTGAAGTGAGAAAACTGGACCTGGTGACATTGGTGTCCATTCCCATAACACTCCATAGCTCATAATTCTGTGAATGGCAACAAGTTTTGGAATGGGATGGATTTGAAAGTTCATTCTGGGCTTTTTCCTAAATCACTTTACATTTTCTTCTTTCTGGTCGTTGTGTTAGTCCTGATTAACACTGACTGGCGGACTACAGGTATTCAGAGAAAAATTCAGTTGGAGATAAGATAAAGACTAGTAAACACAATCAAACCTTGGGTCTCTTTCTCTCCCTCACTTCAATTTATCCTAATACACATGTATACATGTGTGTGCAGGCATGTGAACACATGCTGAGTTTAGAATAGAGCTTCCTTCATTTCAAAGCATGAATAATATGCTATAGTTAACCAGATATAATTATTAAATGCATTTTAATTTATTTCTTTAACACCTAGAAACAATTAAAGTGCAGAGAATCTATGCCTGGGGCATTTCTATTTACATGTACAATAGGAAGTAGTTCATATTAATAAATGAGTTGGTTTGCTTCCCTAGCTTTCGTCTCACAGTAAATGCTATCAAAAATCTCATAAATCATGCCACATTTCCCAGACTCATCTTTGAAGCACAAAAGAAGCCCTGCTTCACTCTGAAATCTTCTATTTATCTCTCCACTCCATGCATTTCCATTTGTTATATTTTTCCATAAAGCAAATGATTCCTTCGGCCACGAATGGCAGGAAGATAGATGCTTCATTTGTTGTGCTGATGGGTTATAACGAGTGGGAGAGAAAAGAGTGGAGGTGGAGAGGCTGAGTGGAGAAAACCAGGCTTGTGAGATTATGAAATGCATCAAAATGAGGAAGAGAAAATTTGAGGGCAGTGAGAATGCAGATTGGATTAATATTGATTTAATTCTTATCCTATAATTGTGTGTGCCATTACCTATTAGTACATTACCTGGATGTCCCACAGGAACCTAGGAATCAGTAAAGTCTCAAACTGAACTCTGCTTTGCAAACCTCCTCCTCCAGTCTCCTACTCTGTGAATTATTATCCATCCAGTGATTTTCGCATATTATCTCATTTTATCATCCTATCTATCCGAGAGAGAAATGATCACTCCTAGTTAACAGATGAGAAAACTAAAGTCCAAAAAGGTCAAGTGTGACAGTCTGCTAGGACTTTCATAACAGAATGTCATGGACTTCGTGACTTAAACAAGAGAAGTAAATTTTAGTTCAAGAGACTTGAATTTCAAGATTAAGATGCTAAGGGTTGGTTTCTCCCGAGGTCTCTCTCTCTGTGGTGTGTATATGTCCACCTCTTTTTTTCATGTTGACAATAGTTAGGGTTTTTTTTTTTTCAAATAAATATTTATTAAGGTAACTTTGATTTTAAAATAATATAAGCCTATATGTGTAGGTTCACCATTTGTCAAATATGTCTACACACTACACCCACTACCAAACTGACAAAAGCCCTACTCCACTGTTCATTAGATACTCCCCCTCTACCACTTGCTTATCCCCCAACCCCTTGCTGGTAACCTCAGTTCTTTTGTCAATATTCAAGGGTTGGTTTTTATTTTTTCTGTTCCTTTGTTTTGTTTCTTTATATTCCACGTGAGTGAGATCATCCAGTATTTATCTTTCTCCTTTTGACTAACTTCACTTAGCATAAACCCCTCTAATTTTATCCATGTTGTCACAAATGACAATATTTCATTTTTAGGGCTGTGAAGTATTCCACTGTGTATATAAGCCACATCTTTATCCATTCATCTGATGATGGGAACTTAGGTAGTTTTCAATTCTTGGCTATTATAAATAATGTGGTAATAGACACGAGGGTGCATGTATCGCTGAGATTTAGTGTTTATGTGTTTGGGGAGTAAATACCCAGAAGTGGGATTACGGGATCATATGCAATTTCCATATTCAATATATTGAGTAATCTCTATACCGCTTTCCAAAAGGTTGTAACAATCTACACTCCCACTAACAGTGTTAAAACCTTCCTTTTTCACACATTCTCACCAACTTTGGTTGTTTCCAGAATTTTGAATGATGTGAAGTGATATCTCATTGTTGTTTTGACTTGCATTTTGCTAATAACAAATGAGGAAGAACAACTTTTCATGTTCGTTGATCACCTGCATGTCTTCTTTGGAGAAATATCTATTCAATTCTTCTGTCCATTTAAAATTTTTTTTCTATTGTTGAGTTTTATGAATTCTTTATACATTTGGGATGTTAAGCCCTTGTCAAATGTATTATGTGCAAATACCTTCTCCCAGTTAGTAGGATGTCTTTTAGTTTTGACGATAGCTTGCCCACCTTTTTTTTGTGCCCTCATTTTGGTCTTCTTTTTTTTTTAATGCACCTGAATTCCTGTCTCTTCCTCTTCTTGTAGGAATACCAGTCTTATTGGATTTGGGTCTGCCTATATGAACGCATTTGATTCCAATGAACTCTGTAAAAGTGCTCTCAGAAAATGCAGTGCTATTCTGAATTACAGGGGTTTAGTTCAATGCATGAACCTGGAAGACACATTTCAGTCCTTAACATCAAAGAACCCATCCACCAAAACAAGGGCCCATGGAAGTCTTTTCATTCCAAATCCAAAGCATCTTTATATGCTCTTATTTACTAACTTACCAGGATAAAAAGTAGATGGTAAATTGAAAAATGTTGGGAATTCCAGAGCTTCGAGGATTCAGTCTGATAAGCACATCATACTCAGGTCTGAATATAGTAGTAACAACTTATTTATTTATTCTGCCACAAATATTTATTAAGAGGCTATTAAAATTCCAGGCACTTTTCTAGGCATTGGCGATACAAAAGTGAACAAAACTACACCGGGTCTTTGCATATGTACAATTTGGTGCTTATGAGGAGTATTAAATCTACAAATAAATGAGAAAAAGTACAACAAAGTACAAAAAAAGTGTCCACTGTGGGGAGGACTGTGGCGAAGGGGTGGTGATGTCATGGGCGTGTAGTCCATCAGCATCAGGGAGGAAGTAGTGGATACTGTGGTGCCTCCTAGTTCCATCCCAGCAACTGGTGTTGGTGCTGCTGGCTCTCTGCTCAGTCCCTCTGCAAGAAGTGCTTTCAGACAAAGGAAGTCTCCTCACCCGAGGTGTCCTCTTCCATGTCCAATGACTGATTGGTGTTGGGAAGAAGGGGCGTTTGTCATAGAGATCTGACATTGCCTCCTTATTTCCTTATACTTAAATGGGACAACTCTGAAGTGCCATCCCAGAGCTACCTTGTAATCAGCTGAGCTCTCAGTTGTAAACATATCATCGTTCAACTCCTCCTTCTGTCACTCCCCACAGGTGTCTACACCAAAGACATGTCCCACTGAACTTGCTGAATGCAAATCTTCATTTTGGATTCTGTTTTCCTGAGAACACAGAATTCATTTGCAATGGCTGCTGTAACAAAGTACCACTGTGTATCTCCAACAGGAGAAATTTATTGCCTCTCATTTCTGGAGACTAGAAGTCTTAGATACAGGTGTCCACAGGGTTGGGCCTTCTGAGGTGTCCTTCCTTGGCTTGTAGATGGCTGTATGCACTTTATGTTGCTTCATATCATTTTCTGTGTTGCTCTCTGTTCCAATGTCTCCTTTTTATGAGAACACCAATCACATTGGATTAGGGTCCGACCTAATGACCTTATTTTAACTTGATTACCTCTGTAAAGTAGTTATCACTAAGGTCACATTCTGAAGCACTGGGGGTTTAAGACTCCATCATAGGAATTTGGGTGATGACAATATAACCCAATACTACCTAAGCCAAAAGACTTTTCTGGAAGAAAGCATTTGAAGACTGGAGTTGATTAGATGAAAATAAGGGCAGTGGGCAGGGATGGCGATAAAAGAGCTTTAAGGAGAAGCAACATGGGTGGGGGAAGAAGCTGGACACAGACAAGCACAGTTCACAGGGGAGGGACCTAAGGTTCCAGGAAGGGCCCTAACTAGTCACCCACAAGCCATTCACAGATCAGCCCTCCAGGGGCCGACTGCTCAGGTCCCAGCAGAATATCAGGGGTTGGTCAAGCAAAAACACTGTTTGTTGCAGGTGGTAGGTTTGTCTCTGGGTGCATGACAGCGGATTGCTGCGCTTGGGTCAGAAATAGTGAACCTTGTTTGGAGCCAGGATATACAAAGGGAATATTTGAATTCTAGAGTATGCAGAGCCAGGCGGGAGTCAGTCATGAAGAGACATTCAGAGTAGAGACCAGTACCTAGAAGGACGGGACGAAACAGGAAAATTTACAACAAAGGCTGAAAACACCAGGGTTCTCATCCACTACAATCCTGATTGGGGTGGTATCCACAGGAAAATGCACTACAAAATATCAGCTTTTAATCATTAGGCAATGAGAAGTTAAGTGTTAGAAGAGGCCCTGAATAAGAACTTCACCTGGTGAGGGGCTGGGTGTGGCACTCAACAGTCTGTCACGTGGTAAAAATATAAGGAATACTTGGATATTTGTCTCTTTGGTTAACCTAAGAGACAATTCCAAAGATATCAAGAGTTTTCAGGTAAATCCTAAAATTCTGTCTCCAACCTGGGAGAACATCCTCTGTAAAAGATGAACTTAATTGCAGCTCACTACTTTTTAAAATCTTTTCAATGCTGATTTTGTGGTTGATATATTATTACTGCCTGAGGCTTTTTTAGTAAGGAGACTGAGATCACACAGAGCATGGATTTTGGAATTTAATAGCTCTTCTCTAAGGATTAAATCACTCTTTAAAAAAAAGTATAAATTATGTGACTTAATTATATAAGGAGAACATGCTACATGGGAAGATGTGGATATTTTTAGAGTATGTGTTTTGAATTTTATATTTTGGTCCTGGCTATTCACCTGGCTAAGTCACATTTTTTGCTTTCCATATTTTCTACTTTTAAATGCAAGCTCCTTGTGTCTCTGAGGAGGCTTGCTTAGCAGAGTACCCAGAATGCGATGTCTTCCCATCATTAAACTGCTGCACTATTTATCAAGCCTTCTGTTTGCTGGCTTTTGTATTGAGTGGTGTCGTAATACCAAGAAATTGTCAGACAAGCTGTATGACTCACCCCCAAAGGAATAGCTCTGAGGAAATGAATTATAGAGAAATCACTGGGGACCACTGAGTGACTTTTTTCTTTTTTTTGCCTTTCTTCTAAAAGGGGACTTTTAGACAGTTTTGGTAGAAAGCAAAGAGAAAGGGTCTCCTTGGTGGTCTCCCAAGGCAGAAAACGTCTGATGGGAGTCGGAGCTGCTGAGAGGTCAGAGTACGTGACAGAGATGAAAGACATGTTTAACATTGCCATCTAAGGGACAGGTGGGAATAATATGGAACAGGTGGCCCAGAACTAAGAACATGGACTGAGAAGGAGGTATGCTTCATAATTTTTGACTAGAAGTCAGACATCAACAGTTTTACCGTGTCAAGTGCCAGATATTTTTGTTTACCTACAAGCATTTGTGAGATTTGTTCAGGTACACAATTAACTCACTGAGCGACAGTTTGATTCTGCTAGGTGGGACCAGAGAAGCATTTCTTCTATAGCTATTTTTGCTCCTCTCTTGAGGCAAAGACCTTTTCAATACTATCTGATGACCTGTAAATGATGAGGTTTTCCACTAGAGCTGGTGGGTTCAGAATTGATTTCTGAGTCTGTGGGAACCCCAGTTATGTTCACTTTAATCCTTTTGGTTGGTTCACTTACCAGACCCAGATAATTTCCTCTTGCACATGTGCCAGTCAGCACAAAGCTGGAGATGCCAGGGAAACTTGTGTATCTGTCTGCAGTTCTCTGGGTGTGCAGCTTTCTCTTCTCTACGACTCTGCCCTGAGAACTCTCGCTGACCTGGTCATCTCAGAGTCCCCATCCACCTCCCCCTCAGAGGAGACACTGAGCTCAGCTGCACTGTCACCTTCGTGAGCCCCAGCATGGACGGTTTCTCCAGGTACCAAACCCAGGCAATCATAATGCTTCCGGTTCTTCCTTGCTGATTGTCCATTCTCTTGGTCGTTTCATAATTTTATTCAAGTTTTTGGGCTTTTTTTAGTTTGTTTTTTTTCAGATGTGGAGATAAATCCTATTGTTATTACTTCTCTTTTGTCAGGAGTAGAAGTCAGCATAAAGGGAAGAGAAAAGAAATTCAACTTTGTGACTAATATTTACTACACCTATACAATTAATCTTGATCTAGTCACAATTCTGGGGCCATACCTCACTTAATTTTCTTCTACATACCAATTCCTGCTATGATTTTTGAGTAGGTATCACAAATATATGGCATATCTGTTAATTATCCTTCCCTCTTTCTGTGGCAAATATTTTCTCTTCCCTTTATGCTCAGGCTAAGGAAATAACCATCCTCCTTTGGCTATCCTGCCATCTACAGCATGCACCTCTAGTCTTTACCCATCAATGGTGTTCTCTACCATTGCACGTTCAGTCACCCCTTATTGTCATCTAACTGAAGTCTCTCACAGCCCTAAAAATAAAGTAAACATTTGAACTTCCTATCTAATTAAGCTATTTCTTCCTCATTCTCCTTTTCACCTGAAAACTTTTTGCAATTCTTTACTATTGGCCTCCAGTTCCTTGAAATCTATTTCTTCTCTAATCCCTTAACAGAACTTCTTCCCCAATTTCACCAAAACTTCTTTCTTAAATATAGTCAGTAATCCACAAAGCTAAGCGTGGGCCTCTGCTATTATCCATCTAAACCACATTGCAACATCCATAAGTTTTTGTCCATCACTTAAAAAATTGTTTTTGCTCTAAAATGAAATATACATATAAAATGTGCATACCACATAAATATACAGCCTCATAGATTACTGCCCACATAATCACCTCCCAGGATAAAGAATTAAACTGTGCCAGCATCCCAGGATTGGGACCCTCCTAACCCCCATTTCACCCTCTAAAGTCAACCAATACCCTGACTTTAATGTCAGTTACAAACTTACTTTTTCTTATTTTTTTACCACTAGAAGCATCCCTAAATATTTACCTTTACCTGTTTTGAACTTCACATAAATGGAAACACACAGTATGCACATTTTTTGTATCTGTCTTCTTTGACTCAATATTTGGGAGATTTGTCTCTTTTCTTATACTTAGCTGTAGTTTATTCATTTTTACTATTCTTATCATGTACCATATTCTTTACCACAATTTTTTTCTTATCGATTCTACTGCTGATGTTCATTTGGGTTATTCCCAGATGGAGGTAGCCTTAATAATATTTCTGTGAACATACATATGTATATGTCTTTGGTTGCATGTGCACACTATTCTTTTGAAGATATGCTTAAGAATGAAATTACTGAGTAATAGAGGGCAGGTATCTACCACTTCAGTAAACAACGTCAAACTCTTCTCCAAAGAGTTTGTCCTAATTTGCACCCCCCAGCTCCCAGCAATGTATCAGCATCTACAGCTCTCAGTCCTCACTAAAACTTGACATAGTCAATCATTTTAGTCATAAATGAAAGCTGTATGTTTTTACTTTGCTCTCCTATGATTACTACTTGGGAAACTTTTACACATTTTTAGACATTTAGATCTATTTTACAAAGGACCTTTTTAAATCTTTGCCTGTTTTTCCTTTGGGTTGTCTTTCATTAAAAAAATTTACTTGTTATCATTTTTCACAACAGTTTTATCGTGTTTAGTGACAGTTTTATGTGTTGTCAATATCTTCTCTGCTCCCTGCCTTGCCTTTTGCTCTTTAATGGTTACTTTTGAAAGGCAAGTTTTTAAATCTTAATTAAATTGCTTGATCTTTTCCTTTATGGCTGGTGCACTTGGTCTCATTTACAAAAAAAAAAAAAGTCTCTAAACTTTATTCTTGAAGTCCTTTCTTCTCAATGTTTCTGAGGCCCTACATTTTTCTCAGTCATCTACTCTTTTGCAAAGATCTGTTCTAGTTTCCTTTCTAAGCTTTTCTTTCTTCCCTCATCTTAAGGGTGGCTCCCTCCCACGTGAGGTACCACTCTCTGCCTTTACTCCACATTCCTCCTCTTCAAACCTTACCTCTCAGCATGTCCATTCCTCTCTCTAGCATCAGGCTAGCAGATCCATGTGTGTAGCAGTCTAATTCAACAGTTCAGCTCCATGATAACTATTCAGTAATTTCTCAATATCTGGAATTATACTGCACACTGCTGCTACAATGGGTAACATTGAAAAATCTTTTCCTTTAGGCAAATCATTGGATAAAGATACCTATAAAGATACCTATATCATCAGCTTTCACATTTCTCATCATTCTCTTACTGCTTGGGTAATCTCAACAGCATCTATTTAGCCATCCAATGCATAAGAGTCCTCTTGAACTCCTCCCCCGTCTTGTTCCTCTAATATCAATGATATGACAAGTTCTGTTTGTTGTAATTCTATATTTTAAACTCCCACCTTCTCTTTTTCCATTCCCACTGGTGGCCTCCACATTAAGTACCTTGCTATGCCTCCCATAGACAACCAGTCTCTTCTCCCTCTCACTCAGCTGGTGCCGTTCTTATTTGGTTATTTTACCTTGGGCACATGATTTCAACAACAGTTATCTGAATTATTGTCTTACTTTCCTATTACCCTGAAATCTCTTTGAAGGCAAAGACTCAGCAATGTTTTACTTATCTTTGAGAAAGACGTAGCTAGTTTCATCAGTAAGTATGGACCTCAAGGCCCTCAGTGTCTTATAAGTAACCTGATTTGATCTGTGCAAAAAATAGCACAATGATGTGGTGACAAAAGCTAAAAATGTATGACCTCAGTTCTAAGTGTCGTGGAGATCAGAAGTACTTGAAAATTTTTACTTTGGTTTTTGTAGTGGATCCCAGAAACTTCTCTTTTCCCCCAATTTTATTACATTCTCCAAAATTTTATATTATATTTCATCAGGATATTTGTTCTCTGCTCTGAGAAAATGGGAGCTATCAGGACAATTCCTACTGTTCACTTAGTCAGAGATCCTCATTGAGCAACTTCCTACCAAGTCCTTTAGGATTTGACTATAATCTACCTTATCACTTTGATCTCCTACTTAGCATACATAATACCAAATCAGATGTAACCACATCAGATGTGGTCACAGCTTCTATATGCTCTGTGTTCCCTGGTCTTTGATCCGGCTGTCAGTTCTGTCTGCAGAAACTTCCTGCATCCTCTTCCATGTCCAAATCTCACATACCCTTCAAATTCCAGCTCAAAGGCTTCCTCTTCCATGAAGTCTCACTGAAGTCTCCAGTCAGAAGCACATGTTCCTTCTTTGAACCTCTAGCATTTAACTTTTACTTCCAGTCACACCAACCACACCCTCTGTGGTGAGAATTCTTGTGGCTGTTTACAGATCACTTGGCCTCTGATCTGCAAACCTGCTCCTTATTCATCTTGGTGTTCTTCACAGCCTCGCAAAATGCTCTCGTCAGGGCAGGTATTCAGTATTTGTCTCATGATTGGGGTATTTTTTGAGATCATCTTGTAGATAAAATTCTGTATTAGGTTCTATAGAAAATATATGAACAAATATCCTTTTATTTCTCCTCAAACTTATCATTTAATAGGCATAACATGAATACCAATAGAGTCAATTGTAGTATGTTATTTTATAAACAAGATTCAAAACACTATCATTTTAGTCTTTTAAACTAATCTTTTTCAACTTGCAAAACATGTAGAACCTTTTAAAGGGAAGGACTATTGCAGGTCACCAGAATTTGATTATTTTATGATATGCTATTTAAATGAGAACAAACACAAAGCTTATGCTTATAGCTCTTGATACCTACAAAATAAAAACACATTTATAATTTGTTATCACAAAAAGCTATTCTTTATTGTGTTAACTCATTCCGGCCACAATTACCTTTAACCAACTAGGAGAAGTGTGGAGAGTGATGTGAGATCGGGGAGAACTTTGATTTTCCCAGTCTTCCTGCAAAGGCTTCTGCCCATGAAGAGCTGGTTGGGAACATTCATTCCTAGGAGCTAGAATCTTAGAGTGGTGAACATCAGCATGGTCCTCCAATTGGAGCTATAGGTGAGAAAGAGAAGTAGCAGGGGCAGTCAATCAAAGAAGACACTCAAGAAAAGGGATTCTAGAAGCATAGAAGAGTTGAAAAGGCCAGGATAGGTCCTGGGAAACATATGAAGAGTTCACTACAGAAGAATGCTCTCAGGGAACATTTATTTCAAGTCCTTGCTCTCTGCCAGGCTCAGAGTAAACACTGCTAAGCAGAGGCTCAATTGATGTGCACTTACCATTCATTGCATCATCTACTCCTCACAATAAACCAAGCGAGGTAAGCCCTATCATTGACCCAATCAAGAAATGAGCATTAAGGAAGTCCCATGATTGGCCCTAAGTCACAAAACTGGCAAGTGAGAGAATCTGAATTTATACTCAAGGTCTGCCTGACCCCAGAGCCCATCCTGTAACCATATGCAGGACCACTTCTTGACTGACCTCCAGGCCTTTAGGTTCCATATATTTGTTTTCTTTCATTTCAAATAGCAGCAGAGAAATGTTGCTAGGAAGATAAACTCTGGTCACTAGGATTTGGCACCAATCTGAGAATACCTTGTACCCTTCAGGGCAATGTGGGGAAGAGGAGAGCAGGGCTGGGTATATTTTAGAGGGGTCCTAGAGGAAACCATGATCACGGGTCAGATATCAGAAGGACGCCTGAGACTTCTCCTTTTGAGCATTTGTTTCAACTCCAAATAATCTTCTAAGCTTATATTGTGTGCCTAGCCTTGTGCTGAGGGGTGGTTTGATTCAGAATTTTGAAAATCCAGAGGTTATTATAGTTCTAAGGGTATGAACGCAGTATCACAGATGAATAGCCTATGTTGACTGTGCAAAAGAGAAGCCTAGGACTGAATGGGTGGTGTTTATGGAGTCATTTAGGGAGGTAGGATCTGTACATTCACAGTGAGAACAAGTCTGTCACATGCATTTATATATCTCTCAAGAGCATGTCTTTAGACTCTGCTGGGAGCATAATACCATAAGCAGATTCCAAATAAATAAAGATGGTCCCTCCTCTTTCTAGTTGATGATACAGCAGAGGAGACATGAAGATGTAAATCTAAAGAACACATAACAATTCAGATTCCAAATGGAACCAGCCCCTCACCAAAGTTACTAGACCCGTAGACAAGGTTGGTTTTAGGTTACGTAAAAGAACTAGATAGAGGATGGTTGGGGTTCCCCCTAATCCTTCTTCTGAATCTTTTCCTTGTATCCACAAGCCAGAATGGGAGACAGAAGTTTGAGTAAAACACTCATTCCCTTGTTTTTTTTTCAGTTTATGGGAACCCAAAAGGGGTTACTTGGTGTCAAGGACCTAAAGACTATGTGTTCTAGGAGCCCCAAATGGTTAAAAGATCAACAGACTTTGTCAGCATAAAGCACAATGTTTGGGTCCAAATCACCTAGGGCAATGTCTGGCACATAGTGTTCACTTAAGTGTTGGTTAATGAATGATGGCAGGACTTCAAAAGCCAGGTAAAAGCAACATGGTGGTCAAGTGATGGGTGGGAGAATGGAGTCAATCTTAGAAATAATTGCCAGAAACTTCTGATGCTCAGTAAGATGCCTGACTAATACAGATTCAAATCAGGTGACAGGGCCCCACCGGAGCCCTCATTCTGCTGTTTTCTCTTCAGAACTGATGCCATTCCACTCTTCTATTTCACCAAGAAAGCAAAAAATAAAAAAACAAAAACCAAAAAACAAAAACACGGCGATACTTATTTGCCTGAGGCCATTTTTTGAAGCTGAGAAAAGAGTGATTCCTGTCTTTTACTGCAGTTCGAACAAGCAAGACTCAGGAATGAGCAAACCATTTGTTAAAACAAAAATCAGTGTGAAAAGTTCTCTAATGAGAACTGTGTGATGTTTTGAAAATGTAGTTTGGATGAGATTCAAAACAGGTTTGCATTACTGTCACTGGTTTGGGACATTTTGTCACCCATTTTGGCTCAATTATCTTATTCTCTGCCTTAAGAAAATACTGCAAAATCTGCTAGTCAAAGATTTAGAAAGTAAACATGCACCTTCACTGAAAAGGAGTTTTGAATATCAAATAAGATATCACAAGGTATCATTCCTCCTTTAGAATCACAAGCAAATTTACTTTGGTATTTATAGATTTCAGAACCTATGATTCATGTTCAAAGAGAAATAACATCCCACCAGGAATTTGCTCATATGAAAAGTGCACTTATTATATTAACTCAATTAGATCCACATTAGCATCTACTCTACATGTGGAAGCAACCGAACAACAGCACATCAAATCACTGTAATTTGAAGGCTTGAGCAGCATCCTGGGTTTCAGAATGACTCAGAGGAAAATAATGAGCAAGCCAAAGCTCACAAACTGATATAAAAATATGATCTCCGTAATTCTTGCAATATGGGGATGTAAGAAGACTTTAGAAGTATTGGTAGAAATAATGACTAATTTACGAGGCTCATGACACACTGAACAAGTGGGGGCATTGGCCTGTAATTTTCTTGAGGTAGCTGATGAGAGTTTGTAATACATTGCCAAGTAAAAGTGGAGATTTCAAGTCAGCATCAAATGTTACTGAATTCTTTTTCTTATTTACTCATTCCCCTCAGAATTCAATGGTACCATTTGTATACCTACACTTACATTATCAATAGCAATTTGTAAATTAATTTGGGGAGCAATGATAATGACTCAATCATCATATGTACAGCTGACCTTTGAACAACAAGGGGGCTCAAGTTTACTGACCCCTACAGAGTCAAAAATTCACATACTAAAGTCTATTAACATATTTTTTGTATATTATATGTATTATGTGCTATATTCTTGCAATAAATAAGTTAGACATGAAAATGTTAAAACCATAAGGAAAATATATTTATTACAATTATTGAAAAAAATTGCGTCTGAGTGAAACTGCGCAGTTCAAATGCATGTTGCTCAAGGTCAATTATATAAACAATGTATGTTCCATGTATATAAACATAACATATATATGTGTTTACATATACACACATATAAAACACCATACATATATATTACATTTATGTGTGTACATTTTTCTTATAAGAAAATGCACTGTGAGGACAAATTATCTTGAGGAGTGAAGTATTGGGATAATATATACATGGAATGTCATTGTAATCTTTTAATTTTTTTTAGGTGTTGTCTTTTCTTCTACTGAGAAAATTCTTGTGGGATTAGACACATAAACCCAGAAAAGTAAAAAATCGCCAGTTAGAAATAAATGGCCTCAATGAAACCACTCTACTGATGAACTCTTGAGTTTCTTTACAGCCTCCTTAAATGGAAACAATATAACTGCATTAATGCGATGGCTTTGCAATTTCTTTGCAAATTAAAAACACTTTTTGTCCCTGGCATTCTGAAACTGCGTGGCTAGCATCGAGATCAGTTTTTTGATTGAAATGAATAAGGAATGCTCTGAAGCAGCTCTGCCTAGAGCTATGACAAGAAGGAAGTGGTCACCTTTTACCCCACATGAAAATACCCATTCTGAAATTTGCTGATCTGACAGTAATAATGGCTTCTGTCGGTTGAATTGGATCTCCTAAAATGATATGTTTGAAGTCCAAATCCTCGGAACCTGTGGATGTAGAACCTTTGGTACCTTACTTGGAAATAGGGTTGCTGTACATGTAATTAAAGATGAGATCATACTGGAGTAGGATGGGTCTTTAATCCAATATAACTGGTGTCTTTATAAGAAGAGGAGAAAAAACCTGGGCATAGACAGAATGATGTCAGGTGAACACAGAGGCAGGGACTGGAGGGATGCTGCTACAGGCCAAGAAATGTCTGGAGGTACCCGAACCTAGAAGAGGTGAGGACAGAAAGGATCTGATCTGAGCAATTTCCATGACATGGGCTCTGGTTTCCATTCAAGCTCTTAAGCAAATGCTCAGCTGTTGTCCTGGTCTTCTAGCCTCAGGGCCTGAATGATCAAGAAGACACTCTGATGTCAGTGGCTCTGCAGAGCCAGTGGAGGTGGTCCTCCTTTCTTCACCCTATGGGCCTGGTAGACAGCTTCTTAGCCTGCCGGGGAGGATCCATGTAACTCCAGGGGGAAGGGATTTTCCCAGAGAGGCAGCAAGCACAGAAACCCAGAGGGACATATCTGATGAGCTTCTCAATTAGGAGAGTGCTTTTGTAAACTATAGCTGTTCAGCCTTTATTTATTTAGAAATAGATATCATCTATGATGTCAAATAGCTATGACATCACATTACTCCAGGTCCACTAAGCCTTAACAGATGAAACTGTCTAGTCATAGCCATACCTCCTGATAATGTCTATTTGATCTCCCAAGCAAACTACAGTTCCAGACAAGTAATCCTAAAATGTGGAAAATTCGAGAAATCTCAAATTCATTTCTTGGGCTGTGCTTTAATGCTGAACCTTTGGTTTGGGCTCTACTCCTGTGAATGTCTTCTCCCTCTCACTTACTGGCAGATCAAACTCGCTGAAGCTTTGGAAACCATGAGCCTTGTACCTTGACCCTCTATAAAGATAGCGAATGCAACACCAGTGTTTTAAAGATAATTACACCAGTTAGGTAAGCAGTGTCTGGAAGCATAAACTAGACATGGGGCAAAATTTGCTTATTGAATCCAGCCTTATCTTGTTTAGAAGGCAATTTTTTTTTAAAGGAAGGGTGAGCAGCTAGGCACGCAGGAAGAGAGAGGAGAAAGAAGCACTTTATTTTATTTTGTTGCTGTTGTTCACACTAGTTGTTTCCTTCCAGGACCCAGGACTCAAATCCAGGGGTATGTGGCCTTTTGTTCCTTGGAGAGGCAATTGACCTACCACTGCTCCACCAAGACACTCTTAGAAGTTTATTTTTAAGACTTACCGTAAGAAGTGAATCTCAGGCTCAGCACTTTCAGCCCAGAATGTTCTCTGGCCTGGCTTTGTAAGAAAACTGCAAGTTTTTCTCTTGGTCAAACTTTCAGAGAATCTGTAAGACATAATCATGTGGGCTCTAGAGTTAGGCTTAGATTCCCAGTTCTATCCTGTGCTGACTCTGGAACCTTGGAAAGTTACTTAAGTTCTCTCAACTTCTACAACTGTAAAATGGAGCATAAAAGTGCTATCTTTTTGTGATACATATACATGATAGAATACTATACAGCTATAAAAAATGAAATCCTGCTATTTGTGGCAACAAGGGTGGAACTTGATGGCATTATGTTAAGTGAATTAAGTCAAAAGGGGAAACAAATACCGATGATCTCAGGCATAAGTGAAAAGTAAAGCAACAAAGCAAATAAACAGATAAAATAGAAAATAACCCTTGAATACTAACTACAGAACTGAGGTCACCGGAGGGCAGAGGTGTGGAAGGAGGGATCCAAGGATAGGAGGGGTCCAGTGGACAGTGATGGAGGAATACTAGCAGTTTGGTGGTGGGCGTGGAGTGTTATCATGTATTTGACAAAAAGTGAAACTGCACATCTAAACTTACGTTATTTTGAAAATCAAAATGACCTCAATAAAAGAAAAAAGTGCTATCTTCCTCATGGGTATTGTGTTGAGTCGTTTTCCTCAAAAACACCTATGTTGAAGTCCTAACTCTCAGTGTTCTCAGATTGTGACTTTATCTGGAAATAGGGTCTTTGCAGATGTAATTAATTAAGGTCATACTGAAGCAGAGTGTCCTAATTCAATATGATGAATGTCCTTATGAAAAGGACATCATGTGAAAAGAAAGGCATATGCATTGAGGGAAAACATTGTGAAGCGATACTGAGAGAAGACGACCATCTGCAAGTTGAATAGAGACACCTGGAGCGTATCCTTCCCTCACAGCCCGCAGAAGGGGCTGACCCTGCCAATGCCCTGATTTAGGACTTTCAGTCTCCAAAACCGTGAGACAACATATTTCTAGTGTTTAAGCCACTTTGTGTGTGGTACTATGTGAAGGCTGTCCTAGAAAATTAATACAATGAAATATTAGTGAGGATTCAATGAGCTAGTGCATTTAAAGCCCTTACAATGGTTCCCGGCACCACATAATTAATACACAGTTGAAAGCTGTTGTTGTCACACTACAATTCTAGTAAGTGCAGGAGGGAAATAATATCCCTCACAATCATCCTCTAGCCCTGTCCTTTCAGACTTAAGAACCAGCTTTAGTCAGCCAAGGGCCTACTTCCCCTTTGTGCAGTTCTTCCTACATCAAGGGGCTTCCAGAGGATGATGATCACCAGAGTACCTGGAAATTCTTTCTTTCCCACATGGTGTCCTCAAGACAGCATCATCTCTGAATGCATTTCCTTGGTCAGAGAAATAAAATGAAATATCTTAGTCTAAACCTTTACTGATTCACTCTGATTTTATCAGTTTTCAGGACAATGTTTTCAAAGCCACAGTTTATTCAGTAGCTGGAATAACACTAGTATTTTCTGGTAATAATAGCAAGCACTTTTATAGTGCTTGTCAGATGTCAGGCACTTTTCTGAGCAATTTTCATTCATTCATTCCATTCTCCCAACAACCCTATAAGGTAGATTCAGTTATAGTCCCATTTTACAGATTGGCAGACTCAGGCACAATTATTTGACTTGTCCTAAACTATACCCACAGCAGAAGCCTGAGAGAGGATTTGGAGAAGACAGTCTGGTTCTAGTTTGTGACCTTACTTACTGTGTGCTAATCACTTCATCCCCTGTTTTATTTAATCTTCACATGACTACACTAAGTTATATTATTACCTCCATTTAAAGATGAGGAAAATGAAGCTCAGTGGGGGTTAAGCCTCTTTGCTCAGATCCCACGTTGGTAAACTCAGAAAGAAGGAACAGATTTCTTTCCTAGTTCTCTGGTATATGAAGCCATCAACCTAAGGGTGAGACATTTCAGAGAATGATCTGAATACTGATCACAGGATCTTCCCAGAAATACAGTGGAGCAGTCAATAAACACTGTCTAAATAAGGCGGCTCTGCCACTCTGCTGTGTGCTGCTGCATTTTTCCTTAGGAAAATAGCTTTTACCACCACCCCACAATGATGAATAAGTCACCAGGGAGCAGGAAGCCAGGGGCACTGATGACGACTGCATAGAGAAACCAGAGAGAGAGAAACACTTTAGGGATGGGCTGTTATTTTCAGAGTAGGTAGAAAAGCAGAACTAATGAGTCAATGTACAGAGAAAGTCTTTGACCCTAACCTTAGGCCAGAAGTCAAGTTCAGTCTAATCACTTAATAAAAGGCACTCTTCAATGAGACCAACCTTTCACGGCTATTTCAATAGGCATGTTGATTTTGCAGAAAAACATATTTGGTTTCCAAATCATTATAAGCTTGCATATTAGTGCAAAGGGGAGTTTAATCTGGGAGGTAATGAGACTACCAAAGGAAATTAGAACCATTAAGGAGCACAAAGAAAGCATGGAGCTGTTGGCAAAAGAAAACGGTTTTTCTGAAGCGTTACGGTGAGGGTGGGCAAGAGGCATAGATGAGGAGAATAAAGAGGAAGGCCTGACTCCTGAGATGGGGAACAGAAAAACCAAAGATGCTTAAGTATGATGACATAAAAAAAAAAAACCAACTTACAAAATGAGGTTGCAGATTATTTTTCAGCTAGTATCAGGGAAGGCTTTGCATGGCAACAGCTTCTCAGTCACAGCTGGAAGCATATTCTCTCAGATGCACAGTTCCTTTGGTTGTTTTATTGCACTCTAGGAAGTATAGTTGAAAATAACAAGTTAGATTTTGTTAGGAGCTCATTGGCACTGCAGATACCTGGGTAGGCATTGTGGCTCCATTCATGCTAATTAGGAAGGAGTTGGCTTGAAATTCAATCCTGTCATTTCTTTTCTATACAATTTCCTCCCAAGGTATCCCAGTCTATCACACTTCCATCCTGAGGAAGCAGGAACCAGTCCTGGCCAAAATGAAAAATGATCTCATAAGATTTCAGAACTGACTTGTCTCCTATTCCTCCTATGTGGTTATTTGTCCCTGTCTCGGTGCTCTGTCACAGGGAACTGAATCTGCTGTGGTGTATAGATGGGCAGTTCATTGGACAAGAAAACCAATGCAATACATACATTTCACGTGACCATACATCCTTAAGATTCTCTAAGCAGTATCAGAATAACAAGGATGACATTTTCCAGGTGGGAGCCCATTGTACTACAGGTCACTTGGAACCTGATATAAAGTCCAAATTGTGGAGAGGTCTTTGTTATATTGCAGTTGACCCCCTGTTTCCATTCTTAGGGGATCTGGTTGGCTACCTGATAAATGTAGATGAATGATGCTCACAAGTGAGAAAATTTGGTTTGACTCTCTGAAGAATGCACTGATCACTCAAGCAGAAAGTTGATTTTTATTTTTCGAAACAGCTTGTGTGTCCAGGGGTACAAGACAGAAAGTTAAATCTCCTGGAATCGCAGTGATGGAAAGATCTGTGAGAGCCTTTTATGTTCACCACTCCCTCCCTGCTTTTATTCTATGGTCTCTCTTGAGTTGCCTTGGTGTTTTTTATTTGCGTCTCTCTCTCTCTCTCTCCATCCTTAACTTTGAAGGTGGCCTCCAAAGCATCCAAAGCAACAGTTCCACTTTTCTATTGAGAAATTCCTCTGTATGTAGCACTGAAAATGCCAGTTCTCCCCACTTCTCACCTTGTCTCTTATTTTGCTGTCCTTTCTACTTTTCTTATTTTCTTTCTAATCTTGCTAGTCTTTTCTTGACCAGAGTTTATATACTGCTTAATGCTCGAAGCGCTCCTTCCTTAGTTCTCTGCTACCACCATTTATGTGCACAGCAACGCTTCACATTATCAATCTAGTCCTTTTTTTTGTTTGTATTTTTTTGTCGGTCCTGCCCAGGAACAGCTTCACTTTGTTGACCCCTGTTCAAATTACAAGCTGTTCCCTACTATTCTTTCTTTTTGTAGATAGCAGCTTGGGGAGCCGCCTGAGGTTTACCATCATGCCTTGCCTCCTGTTTCCAACAAAACCTTTTCCCTGGGGTTTTATGCTCACCCATTCCAGACTGGAAAGAACCCGCTTGGTTTACAGTGGCATTAACAAACTATAATCACATTAACAAACTTGGATGTCCCATTTCAATTATTTATTTAAATATTGATAAAAAAAAAAATGTCAGAGCTAGCATGTTTTTCAAGGACAGTCAGGTGCCTCTTGAAGCTTAAAGTAGATCCCAATATTATAACATTTTCATCCTCATTCTGCAAAGTGTCATAATAAAGGGAACAGAATGTTTTAAGAGCAGTTTTAAAGGAAGGGAAATTGCATCACAGACAAGTTTTTAACATAATGATTTATGCTATAAGGAACATGCACAGAAAGGTAAAAATCTTGTATCTTTGAATTTGCTGTGAAATTCAGCTGTCATTTCATTGTACTGTAGCAGTTAATCTTCAAAAAGAACAATCATACAGAAAGTAAACATAAGATAGAATTTTCCTTTCAACTGCTTGTTTCAGCATTAATAATAGCTACCAATATTGCATTATATACTTGAAAGCTGCTTAGATAATAGATCTAAAAATTTTCATCACAGGAAAGAACTTATAATTTTGTGAAGTGATGAATATTAACTAAATGTATTGTGGTAATCATTTCCTAATATATCCATGTATCAAATCATCATGTACATTTAAAGCAATATTATATGTTAACTGTACCTCAAAAAAACAGAAAAAAATGGCTTTCTGTATACATTACACTAACTGCTTTACATTCATGAACTTACTTAATCATTCCAACAGACTTGAATCCTAGGCATTCCTACATTTTTTTTTTTTTTTTTTTTTACACATGAGGTAATTAGGTTAAGTATATATTTAAGGTTAAGTTCACACAGACCAGGACACAGCCTCAGATATGCCTGACTCCAAAGTCCATGATCTTAACCACCAGGTTTTTAAACTCCTCTGCTTTTCGGCCAATGAAATCTTCTGTTGTGATTAGTAAACATGACATCGATTTATTCCAAAAAGCTTTCCCAAAAGAAAAAGCAGATGTCCTGCACATTTCAACACTTTTTGTAGGCATCCTGTCACTTGCCCACCTAGGTGTCAGCCTTGTGACTCTGGGGACAAGCCCACCAGTTAGATTCACACTATGTGACCATTTCCCACCAGCACAGCCCCAGCCCAAGTCATCAGAATGACAGACCCCACCTGCTTTATTCTCTGCCTGCTCAGAGTCCTCTCACATCCTGCAATGCTTGGCCTTCCTATTGCCTTATGAGAGACCCCAGGATGTCATTCTCAGCCAAATGACAGGAGTGCCATGACCCTGTGCTGTTGAAGGACAGTAAGTCAGGAACTTTAATAGACATTTGCTTAGGTAATACAATTCCATAACATGGGAATAATAATGTGATGGTACATGTAGAAGGGCAGCCTTTAGAGTCAAATGTGGGTTTAAATCAAAGATTTGCTACTTTCTCACTGATGACCTTGAGTAAATGAAGCAATCTGCACCCATCTGTAAAATAAAGATATTGGGGTTATTTTGTGGACGTAAGAGATATTGTGTAAAAAGCCTCTAGCAAGTATCAACGCATAGTAGGTACTCACTGACTGTTGAAAACTGCGGGTTGGAACGTCACTTAAAAGTCACTATTGATAATGGTGGAAGCTGTGCATGTGGGGAGACAGCAGTTATGGGAACTCTCTGTACCCTCCATTCAATTTTGCTATAAACCTAAAACAGCTCTTAAAAAATTAAATCTTATATTTTAAAAATCTATGTGCAAAGAAAATCTCAATTCTACCTGTTTTTGGTTTTTTTTTGACCTGTCAAGAAAATTGTAAATTATATAAATAAAGTTTATGTTTTAGTTTGGACCTCTATGTAGAAAAAAAAAAAAAACTCAGAAAAACCTGTGATGAACTTTCACTAATTCTTATTTATAGAAGTTAGACCCTGACCCAGGCTTTAAAATATTTGTGCCTGTGACATATCACAGATTCCATGTTGCCCAAACGGGACAGTGTGGAACAGACTCTCTTTTCTCCAGCTTGGCGTGGGTGCATATTGGACATTGGAACTTAAGAAATCTCCTCCAGTGCTTCTAACACTTAGCAGCCAGGTTTGAGAGCCACTGACATCAGGACTTCCTGGAGCTTAGGTCTGGCACTTGCTGCCTCCGTGGCCTTCTAGCTGCAGTCTGCCTGCGTGCGAGCTGTAAGTCACCCACCTTTCACAGGCTTTGTTCTTTTATCTCTAAATTGGGGTAAAAATAACTACTATGTAGGATTTGCCGCAAGATTAGAGATACATATAAAATGCCAGTCAAATAGAAATTTTAATATGAAATAACTATTTTTAACAGTTTTATTAAGATGGAATTTTTATACACTAAAAATCGCCTGTTTTAAATATATAGGTTGAGGCATTTTTGACAAGCATATGCAGTCTTGTAATCACCCGTTAATCAAAATGTAGGAAGTCCTCGTTTTGCACAGTAGTAAGAAACCACAAAAATGCCCGTGCAAAGTGATCTTGATGAATAATGGGAAATTTTCCTTTGTTCTGTGATCTACAACTTTTTTTTTCAAAATAAGAAGATATGATTTTTAAATGAATAAATTAAAAATTCAACAACAAATACTTATTTGGTGTACTATAATTTTAGGCATCAGAAACATTGAGAATTAAAGCAGTTTATTTACTTGCGAAATGTTTATCAATAGTAGTTTGAACAGAGCATGCCTTTTTCTTGCCCTGCAATGTATTATGCAGAGTGTTTTTCTACACCTTGCTGAATTGTCATACTCCTTTCTAAATTTGGATTCACTTCCAACATTGTACCCTTCGCATTTTCAATGTCATGAAGTTTGTGAGAAATCTCTCTGAGAATGTCTTCAATGTTAGTTTTGCTTTGTTTGCTTCTTGACAGTATCACTTCTAGAACATCTTCATCCTTCTCATGACAATCATTTTCCTTTTTTATATCTATAAGTTTCACTGAATAACTCTGACTGTGTGTCTAGAGTTTCTTGAAGGGTAGTGGTGGCAAATTCCCATGGTTAGCTGTTTGCTCTGTAACTCCACTTGCAATCTATTCTAATTTCACTTTAACATTATCACTTCATTTCTTTGTTGCCCTCCCCTCTTTGTTGGCCAGTTTAAAAAGGCAAATAGACTTATCACTGGGAGATGAAGAGGAAATACAAAGATCTGCTTTGCTGTCTGTGGATAAATTCATAGCACTGGGCAGTGACCAATAACCAACACATTAATAGAAGTGAGGTGATCGGTCACTGATCATGATGCACATCTGTCCTTAATGTAATGACTTGTGACCTGAAAAGCTAGCTGCAAAGTTTGTGCATTATGCAATTACTCAGTTAAGATACTGTGGTAACTGAAATTTGAATGTTGTTGTTGGGGCACTGGTGTTATGTAACTAAATTGCAATCATTGAAATTTGGGCCTATCAAATTGTTTCCATAAGACAGCCTTATGGAGCTTTTCCAGCACTCAAAAGAGCTCCTTGGTGTCCATTTGCAGTCACCGCTTTATCAATTAAATGCAGGTCATATTCCAAATCCTTTGTTGTCATTGCAACAATGATCGCTGCCTCTTCACCAGGAGTCGATTCCATTTCAAGAAATTATTTTCTGTACTCATTCATAAAAAATACTCATTCATTTAAGTTTTATCATGAGATTGCAGCAATTCAGTCACAGCCTCAGGCTCCATGTTTAATTATAATCATATTGCTATTTCCACCACATCTATAATTATTTCCTCTACGAAGTCTTGACCCCTCAAAGTCACCCATAAGTGTTGGAATCAACTTTTCAAACTCTTATTAATGTTATTTTGAGCTCCTCCTATGAAACACAAATATGCTTAGTAGCACTAGGAATACTGAATTTTTTCCAGAAGGTTTTCATTTTTCTCAGAATCAAAATCTATGGCATGCCTTAAGAAAAGTTTTGCTTGGTGTGCCCCAATGGCTTAATTATTAAGTCCATTGGACACAGTCCATATACATCCCAAGGACTTGGGTTTGTGAACTGGGGTTAGGGGTGGGGGAACAATCAAATGAATAACTAAATGAAATAAATAAAATTCTTCTTCCTCTCCTTGCTTCCTGCCTGCCTGCTTACTCACTTTTATTCCTGCCTACATCTTTCTTTTTTTTTTTTTTTTTTTAAAAAGTATTTCTTAAATAAGACTTGAAATTGAAATTACTTCAATTTTTTTAAAGAAAAGATGCATGCAAGAATGAAGGCTGGTAGGTAGGCAGGCAGGAAGAGAGGAGAAGAAGAAGCATCTCATTTATTTTTACTGATTTGTTCACATTGGGACTTGAATCCAAGGGTATGTGGCCTTGCATTCCTTTGGAGGCAATTGACTTAACCATTGCTACATCAAGGTGTTCCCAAAATTACCTCTTGATCAAACTAGACTTTTGGTCATAATCATGTATTTTATAGACACGTGAAGATGTAAACAGCACACCTGAAACTTTTTTGAAAAATGACAAAAAAAAAAAAAATCAAACAAGCTAACAAAACAAAACTGAGCTCTAAAAGAGTATGAAAACAAAATGACGGTTACCAGAGAGAAAGGGGATTGGAGGATGGGAAAATTTGGCAAGAAGGGTCAAGTTATGGTGGCTTATGGAGACTAGACTTTTGATGAGGATCATAATGTAGGATCTACATATGTTTAATTATGATTCTGTAGACCTGAAACCTATGTGATGTTATAAGCCAATGTTACTTCAATAAAATAACTTCTTTAATTTACAAAAAAGAAATTACTCTCTGATTCATAGGTTGCATAATGGATGTCGTGTTAGCAGGCAAAAAAACATTAATCTCCTTGTATGTCTTCATCAGAGCTCTTGAGTAATCAAGGGCATTATAAATATAGAGTAATATTTTGAGAGGAATCTTTTCTTTATTAGTAGTAGGTCTTGATAGTGGACTTAAAATATTCAGTAGACTGTAATATAAACAGATGTCCTGTCATTCAGACAGTGCTGTTCCATTTTTAGAGCACATGTAGAGTAGATACAGTATAATTTTTAAGGGTCCTAGGATTTTCAAAATGGTGAATGAGCATTGACTTTGATATAAAGTCACCAACTGTATTAGCTCCCAACAAGGACAGCCTGTCCTTTCAAGCTTTAAAACCAGGCCTGGACTTCTACATGGCATCTAGAAGTGGACATCTTAGATGGCATCTTCTTCCAGTAGAAGGCTGTTTCATTTGCATTGAAAAATATGTTGTTTTCCGTAGCCACCATCACCAATGATCTCAGCTATATCTTCTCGACAACTTGCAGCAGCTGCTGCATCAGCACTTGGCTCTTCACCTTTGAACTTTTTAAAGTTTTGGAGATGAATTCTTTCTACCTCCCTTAGGAGCCAAACTCTGTTAACTTCAAACTTTTCCTCTGCAGGTTTCTCCCTTCTCCCATCCTTCCCAGAATTGAAGAGAGTTAGGATCTTGCTGTGGATTAGACTTTGTCTTCAGGAACTATTGTGACTGCTGTGATCTTATATCTAGGCCATTCAGACTTTCTCCCTGTCAGTGATGGGATTGCTTTATTTCCTATCAGTCCTGTGTTCATTGGAGAAGCACTTTCAACTTCCTTTAATGACCTCTCCTTTGCATTCACAACTTGGCTAACTGGCATGAGAGGCCTAGCTTTCAACCTATCTTGGCTTTTAACATTGTCTTTGCACTAAATTTAATCATTTCTAGACTTTGATTTAAAGTGAGAGATGGGAAACTCTTCCTTTCATTTGAATCAGTAAGGACCATTGTAGGGTTATTACTTCACCTAATTTCAATATTGTTGTGTCTCAAGAAATAAGGAGGCCTGAGAGAGGGAGAGCTGCGCGTGGCTGGTTGGTGGAGCAGTCAGACAACACAGCACATTCATTGATTAAGCTCTGTCTTGTGTGGGTGTGGTCTGTGGCATCCCCAAACCAGAGCAGCCTCAAAGATCACTGATCAGAGTGCACCACTGCAGATATGATGTAATGAAAAGGTTTGAAATATATCAAGAATTACCAAAATGTAACAGAGACAAAAAGTGAAAGCATGCTGTGGGATAAAATGGTGTCAGCAGACTTGCTCCATTCAGGATCACCACACTTTCGATTTGTAAAAACACAATATCTGCAAAGCACAGTAAAGTGAAGTGCAAATAAAACAAGGCATACTTGTTTTTTCTCATTCCTCAAGCCACTGCATTCTGGCCTCAGCCCCCATCTAGTCTCGAAAACTGCCTTTAACATGGTCACAACAGCCTCAGGTTTCCTGCAGCATTGCTTACAGTAGCCAAGAGCTGGAAAAAACCTAGGTGCTCATCCACAGACACCTGGAGACGGATGTGATATACAGACACAAAGGAATACTTCTCAGTTACTAAAAAAAAGAAAGAAAGAAAGAAATCCTGTTATTTGCAACAGTTTGCATGGATCTAAAGGGTGTGATGCTTAATGAAATAAGTCACACATTAAAAAGACACACATTGTATGATTTCATTTATATATGGTATGTAGAGAAACCAAATAAACAAATGAACAAAATAAAACAAAGTAGGCTTTTAATCTATAAGACTAAATTAGTAATTACAAGGAAGAGGGGAGGGAAATTGGCAAATCGGGAAAAAGGGTTGAAGGAAAGGACTGAATTGTCATTGGTAAGCTGAATGTATTATAGATAGATGTTGATTTATAATTTTGCACAACTTAAATGTATATAAAATTATAACGCAGTGTTCTTTCAATAAAATTTAAAAAAATAAATTTAAAAACTCAAGAAAAAAACCTGAAGGTCACAAACAACTCCTTTTTTGCTGTTTTCACCAATGCTTCATCTTTATCTTAGATTTTAACCCCATTTAACACCATTGAGCACACCCCCGTCAAAATCCCCTGATTCTCTTCTTCCTTATCTGACCTTCCCTTCTTAGCCTCTCTTGAAGAGCCCCTTTCTCTATATAACTTTAACATAAGTGTTCCATAGGGTGTAGTTCTTAGATCCCTGTTGAGTTATTCTGCACCCCTTCCTGGACAATTTCAACTATTTCCATTGACTTCTCTAGCTCTAATCTCTTTCCTGAATTCCAGACAAATTAATGCTGCTATCTAATAAACAACTGCACTCGAAAATTCCATAGATATCAGAGATATTAAAAGCTGAGCACATTCCTTCAATGCCCCTTCTTCCAAAAAGGGGGAAAAAATTCTCCACTTAAGTTTCCAATTTTAGCGAATGCTTTCAGTATTAACTATTTGTTCAAACCCCAAACCCAGAGTCATCGCTCTCATATTACCCGCTATGCTTTCCCCAGCCCATGTTCAATAAGACTAGTTAATGCCACCTCTCAGATCCCAGGAATCTGTATATTTACTCCATGCCCACTCTTTCTGCCCCTATCCTAATCACCATTTCATCAACATGTGACCACTTTGCTGCCTTATCATCTGTTTTGATCGTTCGGTGATTTTTTTAAAAAATGCATATCTTATCTTTCACCTATCTACTTAAAATTAGTAGTCTTCATCCAAAGCTCCCAAGGAAGACATTTCCTCCACAACAAGGCCCCTAGCATATTCCCTGTGCCCAGCTCATCACCTCAAGTATTACAGATAATCAATATCTTGCAGATCAGACACGGAATAAATCATCTGACCCATTTTCCCTTGGATCTTTACCAGCAGAAATAGGAATGTTTAACAAAATGACAGGTTCTTGGTATTTCCCAGGAGGCTGGGTCTTGACTGATAATTGTTGTTTGCTTTCTTCTGAAAAAAGAAGACCAAGTCCTCAGCACAGAGACAGAGAAGCTGTGTTCAATCGGTGACAACTTACATGGGAAGAGAAAGACAAGAACATAAGAACAGGAGAGGAACTCAGAGGCTCCATCTTGGAAGTGTGAACTCAATGGTTGGATGAACAGAACCTTCCGTGTTTTGTTCTCCTACCACCAACAGTACAGAACCTGAAAGACCTGCTTAAAGGACTCCTAATGAGGAAACATGAATTATCTATCTCAGAGTTTTGTCATAATAACTCAGAGCATCTTTTGAGTCAGCTAGTTTGGGCTTGCCATAGGGAAAGAGTTAGACCTACACTGAAACCTTGGTCTAGCTCTGGGAGTGGCAGACACCGCTCCCTCCGCTCCATCTGGATCAAAACAAGGACTGGATCTGAAACTCTCCTGGGACTTTGGGGCTCAGTTAGTACTGAATGTTTAACTTTACAATATTTTTCTTAAGAATCCTTCATGTTTAACACCTTAAACCCCAATTCCTCTTCTGTGAGTAGTTATCTCCTCTTTAGGGTAAAGGCTCGATTACCTACCACGAGGATCCCTGAAGAGAGAGCAAGACCATCATTCCATTGCTGGGTTAATAAATAGAATAAACAGGAGCCATAATTCTGACCTCCTGCAAATCGGGGCACGAAAAAATTGTTTTCAAAGAATTTAGTTACTATAGCCCCCCAAAAATGTCAAAATGGTCCTTGTCAGGAAAATGAGAATTTCGTTATCCTTCCTAAGCATTATATTATAGTTTCATAGTGTTTTTGTTTTAAAGATATAAGAAACACACCAGAGGTGTTAGTAGCAGGCTGCTGTTCTGCTCTAGAATAGCTGTTAGAGATACTTCTGATAGGTCTCTGAGGGAAGACAGAGCAAGAAATAGTGATCTCAAGCAAAGGCAGTTTTCCTCTTAACAGTTCAAGCACCATTAGAGCCACCTAATGGCCCCACCCATCATTTTGCTTAAGAAGAGTGAGGGTTAGTGAGGTTGACTGATTTACATGAGATCAGGTGACTTGCCCAGGGACACACAGTTAAGGTGATGTCAAAGCCAAGATTGAAACCTTGGTCTACCTCTGGGAGCCTGTTTTTCCCACAGCATCACATGTGACTCAACCACGTCCATCATCCCCTTCTCCCAATAGCCTCTACTCTGAATAGCAGACACATCACATATGAGAGCTTGTAAACTGCTGTTGCATAAGCAGAACCTGAGATTCTGTCATCCTCAGCTTACAGAGTTGGGTCATATTTCCTTCTCTTTATGGAGAGGAACTGATAATTTCACAGACCATACAGTGAGTCAGAGACGGAGCTGACTCCCCCATCCTGATTTTTCTTTCTGATCAACTGACTGGTCAGTCTCCCACACTGCAAACTTACCACTAAGCAGGGAAACAATGAGGCTGCTTATTTAGAAAAGACCTGCTGAGTGTCACGACATGTCTCTTTTTATGCACTTGAACAGTCCATTCTTGCAGTTGGCTACTAGGAAAACAGGCAAAAGTGATGGTTTTGAAATAGTTCCCTTAAGGGGTCTCGCTCCATGTCCTTATTGACAAAAATAAACCACCAAAGTATCAGATGGGAGCATCAGTGAAGTGGAGGTTTTGGCTAAGGTCCAAGTCCTTAGGATCATTTAGCCAGACACACCTTTATTAGATTACACCATGTAAGACCACACATTACGAAACAAACATCTCCTTGGCCCCAGAAAGGAGGCTGCCATTTTTTTAAGCAAAATCCAAACCTGAAATCTCAAGGTAGCTAAAAAGGCAGGCAAAAAATACCTAGCTCCTCCCCTGTCTTTTCCCCCTAGGCAGTTTCAACCTCCAAACTGTAGTTCAAGATAAAGATATTTGGACTTTACTCCATGCACTCCATGTCGATGCATGGGCATCTGCATTTCTCACAGAGACCTAGGACCACACTCAATTACTTGTTTTTTTGAGTAAAGCCATCTTGGACCCTCCAATGACTCTATCCCAGAAAAGGAATGTGACTCACTGACCGTTACAGTGGTAAGTTGGAACCACATCAAGAATACTGTCACCAAATGAGGTGCAAATTCAATATGCTTAAATGAACATAGCCATGGACAATTTAAAAAATATGAATATAAAACAATGTAAAAAAAATCCTTTCAGTCACTATTCTATTTCCTGTTTCTATGACTTTGGCTATTTTATTTTTTAAATGTTTTCCTTTAACAGCTTAGCGATTCCTCAAAAAACTGAAGATGGAAATCCCATATGATCCCATCATTCCACTTCTGAGCATCTACTCAAAAGATACAAAAGCACCCATCTGCAGAGATGTACGTACTCCCATGTTTTTTGCAGTCCTATTCACAATAGCTAAGAACTGGAAATTACCTAAGTGCCCAACATCAGATGAATTGATAACAAAGATGTGGTACATATATGCAATGGGATACTACACAGCCCTTAGAAGAGATGAAACCCTGTCATTGGAATCAACATAGATGAAACTAGAGGAGATTATGCTAAGTAAAACAAGTCAAAGAACAAAGACAAATACCATATGACCTCACTCATAGGTGGAATGTGAATAGACAAAACACAGGAGCAATGAAACATAACCAACCCTGAAACATTTGCAGCAGAACTGAGGTTACCAAAAGGGAATGGGGCAGGCGGGGGCAAATCATGGTGGGGCCCACTGGACAATGGGGAAGGACACTTGGTGATTTGGTGGAGGGCATGTTGTGTCAAAACATAACTAAGAAATGGGGAAACTATACATAGGAAATTATTTCAATGTGTTGAATAATTACTACAATAAAATAAATTAAAAAAATGACACAGAAACAAAAAAATTTTTAAAGTTTTCCTTTATGTTTAAAATTCGTATTAAGCAAAAACAAATTTAAAAAAAGAAAAGGAAGAAAAATTAATTTTATTGAAAAATAAAATGATAAGTAAATACTCTCTACCATGTGATCCTCCCCTCATCAGCATACACACTTTAGATGTAATTCCCCATGTGTACAACTGCTGTCACTGGTTAGACTTTGAGTGGTACTTCTCCTGTTTTATTATTCTTACTCTAGTATCTCCCCTTTTAAACCAGCATGGAATATTTAAACAAGATTATACTAAGAACTTGAAAAACAAAGAGAAGCAGAGAGTGGCTTCCAACTAAAAAATCTGGCTTATAAGAGAGACTTTTCTCCTCTTTAGTATGGGGTTTCCTACATGGTTATCTCCCATACTTGTCTCTTCACGCAAAAGGATATTTTTTTGCAACCAGGAAGCTATGGCTTCATACAAATGGAGATGTCTTAAAATTCAGACCCATGTGGGGAAGGTTCTGGAGGAGCCCAGAGTTCCTTCTTTGACTTAACCAATAGTCCACCGCTGGGTTTCCCTCTTTGTGAAACAACCCACCTCTTTCCTAGGCAATTGATTCTGGGAAAATCTAAATTTCTCAGGAAAAAGACACAATCTCCTAAACCCTAAGGTTTTACCTAAGCCAGGACTCTATCTAAATAGACATTAATTCCAGAAAATAAAAACAAGAGGGAATTTAGAAGGGACTGGTATTAGTAGGAGTCAACTCCTCTCAACTCATTCCCAACAGATCATGGTGATAAAATCTTGGTGATCTGACCGGCAGAAGCTTGCAAAACAGGCCAAGTTTCATAATCCAATCTAACCTTTTGCTCAACCAGTATCTTTTGAGCACCTACTATGTGCTAGATTCCAAATTAAGCATTGTAAATACTGCAAAGCAATTAATAAGACTACCTCTTGCCCTTGTCTTCATAGCACTTATAACCCAGCAGAGAAGACGGTTGAAACAACTCAACAGGAGCCTCATCTGATGATCTATAGGCCCTATCTGGTTTACATAGCATGTTAAACATCAGGACATTTCCCATAAAAATCTTAAGTTTTAAATTCTCTTAGAATCAGAAAAGAAGACCAAAATGGGTTTACAATCCCTAATGTCAACATTTGTCTGGAGTTGAGTTGAGGCTGTCCATCAGGAGGAACATGCATTCTCCAACTCATCACACTCTGCTACTCCTAATTGCCTCCTGTAGGGTCAGTTTCACCCATTTAATTTACCTGTTCTGCACCCGCACACATCTGAGTTGAAGGCTCTTGAAAGCACAGGAAAGAGGAACTAGGCTGGTTCAGAGACTGAAAGGATGGATAGGATTTTCCCATGTGATGAGGGTCAAGGAAGGGAGCAAGTTAGGCAGATGAGGCAGAGGAAATATCACATGCAAAGGCCCAAAGATGAAGGCTGGAGAGTCTGAGACAGAGGTGTTGGAGGAGGAATGTCGCTCACAGCTGGAGTTTTGAGAGGTGAGAAACAGAGCTGGAAAAGCAGGCAAGGGATATGTGATATTAGAAATGTCGGACTCAATGCCATGTTGCACAGAGGAAGACCCTAAAGGAGGATAATGAACCTCATCTGATTGCTTCTGGAAAGATACTCAGGCTGCTATGTAGGAAAGACAGGAGGGAGCAAATCTGAACAGATAACAGGCACTTTAGGCCATTCATCAGCAGCACCCCTGTGCAGAAGCCCCTCAGGAATGCTGGAGAATTATGTCCTAGCCTTTCTTCTTGGAGCAGCAAAGACCAGAAAGTGTTCAGATTCAAATCTCCCAAAGAAACATTGATGGAAATGTTTTAGCCCAGAGGTCATTTGGCTATGCACAAAGAGAATGCTCTGGATTTGCATAGAAATAAGGCCTTTTCTCCTTGATTCTATCAAAAGGCTAAGGGTTTAAAATAACAACAAAAAAACACAAAGCCATTCTAAGCTATTGCCCTCCTTTGCCAGCTGCCCATCTCATCTCTGGATTGGGTGACCCTCTATCTTGGACAGAGAGAGGGAGGGGTGCACCAGAGCTGCCAGACCTCCCTCAGATGTCCATCATCAGAAACCCTGCAGGAGAATGAGAGGGGAAAGGTACATATGCATGTGTGCAAATGAAGTGTGAAAATGATACAAACAGCTAGAAAAAGCTATATATTTTAAAGTAGTGCAGGGGGACACTATTTCCAAAGAAAATTCTACTTTCAGCCTGGAACAACGTTTGAAGATCCCTTTGAAAGTGATTTAGACTCTCACCCTGGTGGAGGGAGTAGTGGTTAGTCAGCTGCCTTTGGAGGAGCACAGTCCACATACATGCCAAGGACCTGGATTCACATCCTGGCACAGGGGTGGAGTGGTGGGGATGGGAGGAAATCAATGTGAACAACAAAATAAAAATAAAGTAAAATACTTCTTTCTCCTGTCTCTTCTTGCCTGTCTGCCTACTCGCTTTCATTCTTGCCTGCACCTTTACTTAAAAAAAAAAAAAATTGATATTGAGATAGAAGACACTGCTTATTTCAAAATATACAGCCTTTCCCCTCCTTCCAAAAGTCTCAAATTCTGACCTGGGAAAACTCATTAGAACTCAATTTTATAGTGCTAATGTAGTCTGCTTAGATTTCATCTACTTGGAATATTTGTTTTGGACAAAATACAAAGTTCTCTGTGGCAGAGAGAATTATAATAAGTAAAACAAGCAAGGCATTTTATACATGAAGCCAAACCCCAAAAGGGATGTGCTACTCCTTAAATTAATCAGATGTCTCATGTTCATACTCCCCTTCATTTAATATTGGGTCATCTATTCTTCATTCTAGCATCTCAAAACTCTTTTCAAGCAGATGCTTTGTGTTCAAATTATTAGAGTCTTGAAGTGAGTTGCAGCCTATCAAATCAAGATGCTCATTCAGGTGAATGGTAAGAGTTGGGACCCAAGGAACAGGGCTCCCGGCTGCCTCGTCCTAGATACATCTAACTAGCATTCTTCAAGAATACTTGCCCATCCAAAGGCCCTCAGTGTCTGAAAGACCATACTGCCCAGTCATTCACACCCTGGGTGCAAAGGCTTCTCTCTCATTGACCACAATAGGAAGGAGGCTTTTCTATCTCTAAGTCTCTAGAGATTTACAAATCAAGGAACACCCGTTTTGGCTCTAGAGGTTATTATTTCAACTGAAGATCACACAGCATAAGTCTAATACCTCAGTCCCCATCTTATTTGCTTTAAACCAATAAAGTAAACCCTGGAAAGATGAATAAAGCTTCATAGAAACCTGTATCTCTCATTTTCATTCAACGAATATATATGGAGCTTCTGTTATGTTTTGCCAAGAACTACTCTGGGGATAACACTGAACAAAACGGACAAATCTTGGCTAGCACAGAGGTGCATTTTAATGTGAGGGGAAAAAGGCAATAAGCAGACAAGTACATAATGCAAAAAAGCAGAATGAGGGGCCAGAGGTTATCAGGAGAGGGGTCTCTAAGTAAAGAGATATTGAGCAGAGGCTAATAGGAGCAAGGGAACAAGCCTCACAGAGTCTGATGGAGCGGCGTTCTAAGGACACGGGTCGGCAAAGGCAAGTACTGAGAGGTGTTTGTGTGGGGCCTGCTTTTCTGTCATACAGCGTAGGCCACAGGCCCATTCCATGGGCCTAGCAGAAAAGGAGCTGACTGTCCTTGTCTTTCCTATTTCTTCCTTCCGACCTCTTCCTTCATTTCTTGCCTCATCTCCCTTCCTTTCTACCTTCCTTCCTTTCTGGTTCAAACCTTTTCTTACTGAGTAGGCCTCTCTACCCACTTTGCTCGGGACTAAGCATACTAACAATGATAAATCAAAAACACTTTTGTGGGAAGACAACGTTCTCTCTTCTGGAACATGGTGACTCATGAGACTTCGGGGATAGAAGGAAGGTTTTGGGACAGTATCTCAGAGTTGGGAGAGAAGTAGATCCTGTCAGCACAATAAGACTTAAATCCTAGTGGGATATCCTGGCAGGACTTGTGTTTGTAGGGATGCTCCCAGGTCAGGATCTCAAGAAACACATCGCCACCTCATACCCACCCCACCCCTCTGGGAGCAGAGGTTGGCTGAGGTGTAATTATTCTTTCTGAGAGAAAAAGAGTAGATACAGGAACCAGAGAGTAAACATCAGATAACCAGAGGACTTAAAAGGATCAAGGGACTGTGTGTGTGTGCATGTGCATGTGTGTGTGCAAGCACACACAAGGAAAATAGTACAGGAAGACTGTTATGCTGACTCCGTGCTTAACCACAAGGCAACCCTCAGACTCTAGGGAAAGTCCACGTCTCTGTGGATGGATCTAAGGACAAGATGTGTGGAATAGAAAAGCTATTTCCGAATGCCCACCAAGCTTTCTCACTGAATATCCACCTCCACACCCACCTCTTGTCTATTCAGTATGGGTGGGAACTATTCCTTGAAACCAAAAATTGAATTCAGAAGTTTAGAAGTCTGTGTATTTTATGTACTCACCGATGATTATCCATGTTGACACTATACCACCTTTTCTTTCAGCATTAAGGGGGCACAGTGCACGGATTGAGCTACTAGAAAAAGACAACCCAGAAGCTGGCACCCTGGGTTTCCAAGAATAGATTGTGCTAAGGGTTCTTGTTATTTTGCTTCTCTTTCAGCTTTTGCCTACATTTCTCCACCTGAAAAAGAAATTCTGTATCTTCTTTTAAATGCACATAACCCCCTCAGCATTTACTGGTAAAACATGGAACAAATAGGACACCATTATCTCTTCTTGGCATCAGTCACAAAATTGATCCCACTCATTGGACCCAGTGTTGTGTTAATAACTGTCAACTGAGTTTCATCTCACATCTTTACAATATAACTCTAGTGGTAGTAAATCTAGCTGTTAAGTCTGTGTCCTTATTTCATTTAGCAGCCTCTTATCCTTCACCTCACACACACACACACACACACACACACACACACACACACACATACACATCACTCTAGAGCTTCCTTGTATTTATTCAAAGTGGAGGGAGAGCTGGCATGCATTAATTTGAGGGACACCTGTCTGATACCTTCAGTTAGGATCTTTTCTTCAGTGTATAAAATGAAAACACAGAGATTTATCAGGTCAAGCCTTGAATGATCCTCTGTCAGTCTTAGACATAATGCCTCTCCATGTTGCCAGATTTTGTTGGATGTTAGGATACCTTACCTAAACCTGGCATATTTGGATTGTACACAATTTCCCTTATTTGTTCTCTGTCAAAGAGATGTTTCTTACCTTTCAGTCCTTACCTACATGAGCCCTAATTATTACCTCTTAATCTTCTTTTCACTGTCTTGAATTACCCATGTTCTGATTAATCTCACTTCCTAATCATTTATTCACCTTGGACTTCTCTTTCCTGGGCCTCAACATGGCCCTCAATTTGCAGTACCCACAGTTAACTGCAACTTTATATTTTTGTGATCCAGACAATGGCATGCAGGACAATTGCTCATACAGATCCCTGGACTATGTATCAGAAACCTCAGGGACGGGTGGACACATGGCTGATCAATTGATTGTGTCTGACCTATGATGGTCAAAGTGGTTTGGGAGAATTATTCCATATTTGTATGAGAGGATGTGACTTTTCCTACAGAGGAAATGATTTCCTTCCCTGGAAAATATGTAAGAACCTTCCACCAGTTTTCTTTTCCAAACTGAAAATATTCTGCTGCTGCCCCTGCTCCATGCCAGACTCCCTGCTACATCCATTGGCGTTGGAATTGCTTTGTGTAACAATTGCTGTTACTGATGGAAACTTTTTACGTGTATAAACCATCTGAAGGCCTAGGAGAAATTAAAATCTCCAACTTAAGATGTTGACCAACAACAAAGATTAAGGAAACAGAAATAGAAAAGACACAGGTTGGTTTCACTCTCCCTGCCAATGGGTTCCAATGGGTTCTACTAAATTATCATAGTCCCATCAAGTCCAACAGAGTGATTTGCACATGGAAACACCCAGCTGTATCCAGAAAAAAATCTCCCAAGACCATTCTAGCCCTAAGGTCCATCCTGAAGCTAATCTACTCATCTCAGCTATTATGATAATATAATCAGAGATAGGGTGACTAACCAGCCCTATATGCCCAGAACTGAGAAGTTTTCTGGGATGCAGGACTTTCAGTATCAAGTTGGAAAAGTTTTGGGCAAATCAGGATGGAGCGGTCACTCTATCAGATGTCATAGCTATGTAAATAGTAAGTTAGATGTCACCCTTCCATTTTCAGGGGTATTATAGCCCAAGGGAAATGCTTTGGGCTCCTGATGTGGAGAGACATGGCACTCATGTGCAATTTCTAAGGCTCATTTAAATTAAAAAAAAAAAAATTTAAGGTGTCTTCTGCAAATACTTAGAGCTCAATCAGTGACACTCCAAAATTAGCTTTAAGTGATAAAATTTTATGTAATTATGACAACTATCTCTAAAATAAGTGATTAAGTGCTTCAATTAAAAAAAAGAATGGTCTGAAAACAAATCTCTCAGGGATTATAAATATTCTCTAAGATATTTGCCCAATTAGAAGCTCTTTGAGTCTTGTTTTTACATTTCAGCCAACAAAGGTTGCTTAGCAACAGTCAGCCAGCTCCTTCCTCTCATTAGTTCCCTCTCCCACCTTTGCTATTACAGACTAAGGGGAAGGAAGGAGACTGCTCTGGAATGACCTCCTCTTCTCTGTTCATAAATAGAAAAATGAGGGTTTAAAAAGTGCAATGGTCCTTAATACTTAAGATTTGCACAGTTCAAAGGATCTGTTACTAAAAAAAGCTTAATTCTAATGGTGCCTTAACTCATTAAAACCCATGTAGGAGTAAAAGAGGTTTAGCCACCCATAATTCTGCAGAGCCCATTGCCTAATTAGCCTGGTGTTTTGTGACCCTGAATTTGGACCCAATTATCAGCTGTGAAGGGGGATGGAAACTAACATTGTTTAGGGCTAGCATAGAACTATGCTTTAACTAGGAGCTGGTTTTATGAGTCTCAAAAAATGAATGAGGGCAGGCTCACGTGGGTTTTGATTTTGTTTTTGTTTTGTTTCTATTTTTTGTTTTTTTCTGGGAAGAAGATAGGTAGAAGTTTGAACAGAAACAGAGATCATGTAAGATTCTAAGAGCAGGGGTCACATTAAGACCTAGCCTCTGGAACCACATCCTAATTATTTTTAGGGACCTCAGCAGAAGGATCTCACCCATTTTCTTTCCTCTAGCATTCCACTACTCTATCTTCTCTTCCCCTTCGGTGGCTTATCGAGTTTCCTTTTGCTCCCTCTCTCTGTCCTATATTCTTACTTTAACCACAGATCTCAGTTTATTCAAAACACAGAACTGCAGTTCCCAAATAAATGGCTTGCTTAGGACCCCTTCATTTCCTCTTGAAAATTTCTTGATTGTCTCTAGACTTATCCAACCAAATGTTCAAGAATGACCTTCCAGTCTGATTAATTTTAAGTCAATTGTTTAAGCCAATACCAACTATAAATAGGTAATCTGTAGATCAAGTAACCAATCCTGGTCCAATCAACTGGTACACACTAGTGTGAAACAGGTATTATGGGTTAAGATTAGTGTCTGCAAAATTCATACGCTATAGTCCTAACCCCCTAACATATGAACTTATTTGGAAATAAGGTCATTACAGATATGATTAGTTAAGTTAGGATGAGGTCATACTTAACAGGGTGAGTACCTAATCTCATTTGACTTTGTTCCTCTCATTAAGGGATATGTGGACATAGATATGAACACAGGAGAAAAGCTATGTAAGAGATGCAAGAACATAGCCACTGATAAGTCAAGGAAAGAAGCCTGGAACAGATGACCCTCAAAAGGAACCAGCCCTATCAACACCTTGATCTCAGAGTTTCAGTCTCCAGAACTTGAGATAATAAATTTTTGTCATCTAAGCCACCTGTCTTGTGGTACTTTGTTATGGCAGCCCTGGGAAACAAATAAAGATTTTGTCCATGGAAGTAGGTTCTGCTGTAACAAACGTGGCTTTGTAATTTGGTAATGAGTAGAGGCTGGAAGAGTTTTAGGATTCATGATAAAAACAAAACAAAACAAAACAAAAAAACCCTGAGTTCTCTGAAGAGACTGCTGGTAGAAATATGAGTATTAAAAGAGATTCTGGTGAGAATTCAGCAAGAAGAGAGAAGAGCTATAGGGAAGCTTCTATTGTCTCAAAGAATACATATATCTTCATGAATAGACATTGCTAGAAATGTGAATGAGAAAGGTGATTTTTACTAGTTTATCTTAGCCTACTAAAGCTGATATAGTAAAATACATATACAGGGTGACTTAAACAACAGACACTTATTTCTCATAGTTCTGGATTCTGGAAATCCAAAACCAAGGTGCTGGCGTATTTTGTTCTGGTGAGCACCCTCTTCCTGGTTTGCAGAGCTACCTTCTCATTGTGTCCTCACATGGTGGAGACAGAGCTCTAGTCTCTTCTTATTGTAATGACACTCACGCCACAATAGGAGCCCCATCCACATGATTTCATTTAAACCTAAATACTTTCCAAGGTCCTATCTCCAAATCCCATCACATTGGAAGTTAAGCCTTCAAAAGATTTAGGGGGAGGGAGGACACAAAAAAGTTAGTCTATAATAAGGCTCTCAGACATAAATTAGGAACATGCTGCTAGAAATTGGGGAAAAAGTCAGTGTAGCTATAAAGTGGTATAAGACTTGGCTGAATTTTGTTCCTGTTGGATGGAATGTAGAAGTTGCAAACAATGAACTTGGACATTTAGCTGATGAAATTTCCAAGCAAAATGTTTCATCTGCAGCCTTGTAGCTATAAAGTGGTATAAGACTTGGCTGAATTTTGTTCCTGTTGGATGGAATGTAGAAGTTGCAAACAATGAACTTGGACATTTAGCTGATGAAATTTCCAAGCAAAATGTTTCATCTGCAGCCTTGTTTCTCCTTGCTACTTATAGCAAAATGTAAGAGGAAAAAAACAAATTGAAGGAGAAATAAATAAGCAGAAAGAAAGCAATACCTGATGATTTGCAAATAGCCGAGGGCAGGGCTGGATAGCCATTTCCCAAAGCAATTGGGCATATGATTCATGGATCAAATAAACCCTCTCAGCCGAAGTTAGGAATAGAGATGTAGGAATAGAGGTCCAGGAAAGATCTGTAGAGAACGCTACTGTATGCTGACATTGACCTCTGTGAATTTCAGAAAGCTCAACAAGAGTTTTGAAAATTTATATGAATAGAAACACTGCCAGCTGGAACTAAAAGAGACAGAGACGGAATGAAATGAAGTAAGAATGACTTTGAAGGCAGAGCCATGGATGCTGAGGCTGGAAGGATTCCTACAGCTACCATGGACCCAGGAGCCACAAGCCTAGGGACCAGGGTCATCTCCTCCTTGGCTCCAGAAGACAGGTTGTCATCTAGGAACAAAACTAATACAGAAGATGGCAGACTACTCCTTGTCAGCAGGAAACTTGGATTGGAATTTTCTTTTAAGGTTATGGGCATGGAAAATAATGGTATACGAGCTTTATGTATGTTATATAATATAATCCTCACAGAAGCCCTGAGCATTAGTTTTATTATCCTTATTTTACCAGCATGGAGACTAAGCAAATTTTTGAGGTCACATGTCTGCCAAGTAGAAAACTCTGAGTATAAATAAAGCGTGATTTCAAGGTCTTTTCTGTTCAGTAGAGTTGGACTAGAACCTGGGACTTTGTAGTGACAATAAGGAGGTTAAGTAAAATTAAATTCATTCAATGGAAAGAAAACTAAATTTACTATTCAGATTACTTAAGCATGAATGTATGTGTGTATGTGTGTGAGTAGGAATTGTACATAAAAAAATAATTATCAGCATAGACCTGTTAATAACTTCTAATGCTTTCACAATTCTTAACCAGAAATTGCTGAACCCCTTAGGCAAGCATGTCCCAGGGAAACATCTCTTTTACATTTGCTGTTGAACTATAAATTCTTTATTTTTCTGAAGGTATTTACAATTCTCATCACCTACATTTGAAATAGCTGCTTCCTCAAAGTGGAGATTTCAGTATGTTTTAAACAATTCACATACCTCCTGGCAGCAAGGATTTTTAAAGTTCATTCTTTAAGTCTTCATTATATGCTAGAATTTAACAAGATTTAGTCTTCCTTAAAACATTCCGCAAAATGCCAATCGACATTGCTTGTTACCTGCAAGATGTCTCATTTCTATTTAAATGGTGTGGCATTGCTATGTCCTTTCTGAGCTTCTTACTCTAATATGTTCTAAGCTACTGTACCTGGCAGTAAAGAGAGTCGTATAAATTTCTGTCTTCTGAGCTCAGAGACAATTCTAGTCTGAGTCTTCCCTTGAAAATGTCTTCCCAGAAAAATGGTGCCTGTGATACTTTCTGACCGACCTTACTAAATATCCTCCTGTGTGCAGAAAAGCAGTGTTTTGTAGTTGATGCATTTCCTGATGATTAATATATAGAGTTCATTAAAATAAAATAGTCCACATAAAAATATCAAAAACTAGATACAACAACAGTTTCCAAACCTAACCTCAGATAAGCACACAACATTAGTCTGCTGTTATCACAATCTTAGTTTTGTAGTATTGTTTCATTCTGTGGTCTTTGTTTTTGTCTTCTTTGCAGTGTTGGATTCCTGAGCTCCTTGCAGTTTTTTGTTTTGCTTTTAAATCACTCCAAGTATATGATGAAGAGGCACGTACAGTTCTTGCCTCACAGTGGACAGAGAATTCACTTGGAAACTCTATTGTTTTAATCGTAGAGATGTGACAATTTTCTATGCCAAGTACCAGATGCTGCAATTACATAATCCCTAGTGACCAGAGAAGCACCTGGAACAAAGAAAGCTAAATGAAGAGAAATTTTAAAAAATGATAAATTCTAAAACTACCACAGGCATAGGCTACAAACTCAGGAGTTCTAATTAATTCAATTTGGGTGATTCCTATCAAAGGAAGGAAAAATATACAGTGCATTTACAACTGTACATGGTACAGTGTCAAATATATTCTGATTGGAGAGAACTTATGGCTTTGCTAAGAGCTCGTGAGAATGGATCCTTCACTCATCATTGTACATATCTGATACTTGGAAGAGCTTTCACCAAGTAGCTTCTGACTTCATACTTTTCAAACCATGATTTCTCTCTACTACCCACTCCCAAGTCCTGGGTTCCAAATGCCAACTGAATGCACTGACTCATAGTATACTCCTTTACAATGCATCTTCATATCAAGACATAAGGTAAATTGGGCCAAAAGCCTGTACTCCCCTATTCTCTGAGTGAACACACTTCCTTTTTAACTCAAGCCCATTTGAATGTAGTTGTCTGTCATTTGAAGCCAAGAGTTCTAACTAGTATACCAGAGGACAAGCATTATCAGCAACATCTTGATAGTAGAAATCTAAGTCTCATATTGCTGAGAAAAAAAACTTTGGGCCATGTGGATAGTTCTCCCTTGGAAGTCTGGAGCATTATTTTAACCAGCGAGCTCACATAGCCTCTAGTAACAATGAAGGTGCTATCTTACCTGTGTGCAGCATTCTGAAGTCTCATCATGACTTACAAACATTGTTTTATTTCATCCTCACAGAAGACAAGCATATACCTCAAAGTTTTTCAAATGAAGATACTGAGACTCAGATGTTAAATTCCTCCCCTAAGGTATATGCTTTCCATAATACATCATATTTCCTGAGTACAAGTGCAGACCCATAACCTCTCATATCCCAAAGAAACTATCATCAAGTCAGACAAGAAACTATGTGACATCTCTGAGATAAATCTTCAGCTGGCCCATGGCCACTAGTTCCTTTATCTTCATCACCAGTCTTCTGGATTATTGATTCAAGCAACTTTAACTTCTATGACTGCTTTGTCTTAATCCTTCCAAACCTCCTCCCATATCCTAACTGCTGAGAACCACAAAAGCCCTGACCTTTGCCTCAATAACTTTGTATTAAACCCTTAGTCATTTTTTTTATCAGTTTTGATCACTCAGTTCTTCAAATCTGATTTATACACCTTTGGATACTTCCCTTGTTGCTATCTAACATCTTGAATCTTTGACTTACCCAAATCCCAACCTGATTACTATTCCCCATATCCTCCACTCTTATCTCTTTTTTTAACATTCATCACTGTGTTATTCCTTTCGGAGTGGGGATGGGAGTTGAGATTTTGGAAAGAGAGGGGGAGAGAGAAAGATAGAGAGAAGAGAGAGAGAGAACCAACCACAGAGCCACTACCATCAGGCTTGTTCACACTGTCATGTGTTCTGTCTTGTGAGTGTGGTTGGAAATAGTCTTATCAGAGTTTAGAAACTATACTTCAAGGATTTTGAAATGAGGTGTTCTTTATGAATGGAATGCCAAGACATGACACAAAGTTTCAGAAATGTCATTTTACTGGCAAAGAAAGAGTGTTGACTCTAGAGAACACTTCATTACTGGCCATTTCAACCATAAACTCCCCAGATGACTGCGCAGATAGTGAAACCATTTTCATTTCAACAAGACAGAAACAGAAGCCAAGCATGCACGGCAAAGAGGTGACCAAAGAGACTGCTCTGTGGGGCATGTCATTGCCTTCCAGTCAAGGGGTCTTCCTAAGGCAATTTCCTATCCAAGAGAAGGGTGTGGCCTCTGGAAGCATGACCAAGAAAGGCCTTCACAAATAGAGTTTATCATTGCCCTGCATCTAAAAGATACAGTAGCTGCAGTCAGGGACATCTTCATAAACAGATAGGAAGGTGAGAAAAATAAGCTAGTAGCCATTTAATACTATCGCAAAAGGGACTTGAGAACTGTGGTTCAGGAGCTATGATAATAAACACTGCAAAAATTTCCCAAAGATTTGCAATTTTACCTTGGTTAATTTTAACAGTGTTTCTGAAAATCATCAGTATAAAGAGAAACTTTATTATTATAAGAGCTATGCGTTTGCATGAGGTTCAAAGGAATTGGGAATACTAAAGCCAGAAACTTCAGGGGATAGTGTAGGAGATGGTACCTTTAAAGCCCCAAGGTAAGACTATCTACTCTTGAGAGATGATATAAGGACTTGGTTACAGAAACACCTGAGACATTATTATTCCATTATTCCAGTGGAGTGGAAATGCTTGTCTCCCCAAGAGTAATATTTATATCCTTCTCCATAGTATCAGAGCCAGATTTTTTCCATTCTCCTTATGAGGGATTGGATAGTACTAAATTGATAATGGTGGCATCATTCCCCTTGTCAGTGACTAGCTAATGAAATGTGTGTGGACTATTGGAGAGGATGCATCTGGCAAAGTTTTTCTGTTTGTTTTTTTTTTTTTTTTTTTTTACTTTTAGCTCTTAAAAAGAAGCCTACAAAAGAGAAATAGATCTTGTTTTATGGGTTTTGCATCTTCATGGTGTATCTGGACCTGTGGCAGCCATCTTGGAAACATGGAAGGAGTAAGTGCAAGGAGGCTATGCCAAGGGGCAGAGTCTATCTCTGATGATGTCACTGATCTAACCTATTACAGTTGAAATATGAAAAGGAGAGAAGGGAGAAGGTAGGTAACAAAGTATGCTTGAAGAACTAATGGACAAATTTTCCCCAGATTTGGTAAAAGACATTAATTTACAAGTTCAAGAAGTTTAGTATGCAAGTAGGATAAATACAAAATGTGTCATTCTAAGTGCATCATAGTAAAATAATAATAATGATGACAATAAAGAAAATAGAATCTAGAGGAAAAAACTCATTACATGCCAGGAAGAAACAATGTGAATTTTCATTGGAAACCATGAAGGACAGAAGATAGTAGAACATTTTTAAAATACTGAAAGAATAAAACTGGAAGTTCCAACAATTTTATATGGAGAAAATATATTTTAAGTGTGAAAGGGCAAATCAGACTGAGAGAAAATACTAGCAAAACCTGTATATGAAAAAAGAATGGTATCCACAAAACTAAAGAACTCATACAACTCAGTGATAAACTGACAATAATAAAAATTGGAAAAAACACTTCACAAAAGAAAAATGCACAAATGGCTATCAATAAATGAAATGAAAAAGTACTGTGTTGCAGAAATGCACGTTGAAACCAGCATGAGACAATATTCACTAGAATGGCTAGAACAAGACAGACAGACAGCACCAAACATTGGTAAGGATATGACACCACCAGAACTCTCATATATTGTTGCTATGCAAGTAATTTTCATACAGTAGTGGTGGAAGAATAAAATTTTGTAGCCACTTTGGAGAAGTTATGGCAGTTGCTTAAAAAGTTAAAACATAAATCTTCTCTATGATCAACAATTGCATTCTTGATCACGTAGCTGCGATAGGCAGTATAATGCTCCTCCAAAGATGCTCCCCAAATCTGTGTTATATGGCAAAAGAGAATTAAGGTCACAGATGGTTATAAGGTTGCTAATCAGCTGACCTTGAAATATGGAGGTTATCCTGGATTATGCTGCGATAGGCAGTATAATGCTCCTCCAAAGATGCTCCCCAAATCTGTGTTATATGGCAAAAGAGAATTAAGGTCACAGATGGTTATAAGGTTGCTAATCAGCTGACCTTGAAATATGGAGGTTATCCTGGATTATATGAGTGGGCCAACGATAATTAAAGCATCCTTTAAAGCAGAAGGAGGCAAAAGAAGAGAGTAAGAGAGATGTGACTGTAAGAGTCATCATAGATGTGCAACATTGTGGGCTTTGAAGATGGAGAAAAGAAACTGAAAATCAATATAGGTAGTGGGGGAATAGAAGATGGAAAAGGTAAGAAAACGAATCCATCCCCAGAGAATCAGGAAGAAACGTGCCTTCATTTTAGCTGAGTGAGAACTGTGCTGAATTTCTGACATGCAGAACTATAGGATAACACATTTGTATTGTTTAAACCTCTAAGTTTATGATGGTTTGTTATGATGACGATAGAAAATGAATATGGTTCCCAAGAAAAATGAATCATAAGTCCACAAAAAACTTACTCATAAATGTTCTTAGCAGTTTTGTTCATAATAGCCAAAGACTAGAAATAGCTCATTTCTCCACCAACAAGGTACTGGCCAACAAGGTATTGGCAAACAAGGCATAGCACAGTCATATAGCAACTCATTACTCAATAACAAGAAAAAACAAACTACTTAAATATACCACAACATGAATGGATTTCAAAAAACATGCTGAGTGAAAGAGGATGGACACCTACTGCAAGTTTCCTTTTACATGAAGCTCTAGAACATGCAAAATTAATTATTTTTTAAGACCTCTGATTTACCTCTAGGAAGACATGGATGTAGGAATTGATTGGGAAGAGCCCTGGAGAAATTTTGGGAGATAGAAGTAATGTTCTATATCATAATAAGAACTTCAGCTGCATAGATGTATGCATTTGTGAAATCTATCTATGGGATAAATGTACTTCTGAGTTGAATTTTGTCCCCTAGGAAGTTATGTTAAAGTCCTAACTCTTAGTATCTGTGAATATGATCTTATTTGGAGATGTAATTAGTTAAGAGGAAGTCATACTGGATTAGGGTGACCCTAAATCAATGATGTGTTCTTACAAGAAGTTCATGCAAAGAATGTCATGTGATGATGGAGGCAAATATAGCGGCAGGCCAAGGAATGTCAAAGAAAGCTCCCAGAAGCTAGAGGAAAGGTATAGATGATATTGTCCCTCAGATCCTTTAGACGGAACCAATCATGCCAGCACCTTGAAGTAAGACTTTTAGCCTCCATAAATAGAAGAGAAAAAATTTTCAGATGCCTTAGGTCACATAGTGCATGATAATTTGTTGTAACAGCTCTAGGATACTAGCACACTTTTAAATTTGTATGTTTTGCTAAGAGTAAATTTTAACTGTAGAAGTTCATCATAAAAATAATGAATTCTACTTTATGATATGTATGTGAAGCATTTAAGTTTGAAGCTAAATTTGAATTTTTGGAACTAAATGGCAGTTGTAAGAGTCTTCAATGTATAGCAATATTGTATAATATACAATTCTTTAAAATTTTCTATGTATTTAAAATTTTTCACAATAAGTTGTAGAAATAATTTTGGATTTTGTCTTATAGGTAAAATCGTTTCAAAATAATTAGAACAATTTTAAAATCATTTTTTAATTAAAATAGAAGTACGTGCACACAACAGATAAAATGTTTCATTTCTACTAGACAGTGTATATGCAGATATGCATAAATAATTTATATATATTTTATGATAAAAATTTTATGCCGTAATCTGGTATACATATGTGTGTGCATATATATATGTGTATGTGTGTGTTTATATATATCTCCGCTAATACACACACATACGTACATATATGCTTACTGAATATTCATCAAAATTATCTGAGAAATACTACCTTTGCCTCAGTGTTCCTGAGATTCCAATATCTCCCTTACCTCACACACCCTTGTTTTTATACCCACATCTAATTTGTGCATCATTTGCACAAATTCAGAGCTCGTTATGAAAATGCTTACATATCCATCTCTCTGATCCTCACTGCAGTTAATGAATATATTCTCCAAAAATAAAGCTTTTCTTCCAAGGGAGTTTACTGGGTGCCTTGTGATCTGTATTTATATCTTCAAATTCCCAGAGTAGCACTTAGTAATTTTCTGCATCAGAACACTAAATGCAAACCTAAAGAATTAGTAAAATTCTTACCAGATGTTCTTTCTTTGTCATGTTTTGTAAGGTGTAGACATAGTTAGCTAGCACCTCAATAAAAACTTTACCTATAAACTCTGAACTTAGAGATTCATTCAGTCTAAACTGCATAGGAATGCCTATAGTTACTCTCATTATTTGTACTGAAAGATAACGAGTCAAAAGATGCTGGTTAAATTAGTAATCAAATTTTAATTCACTCTCATGTTACATATAAGTTTTCAATAATATAATGAATGTTCAGTCTAGTTCAGCCAACATCTATTGACGTTCACCTATATTTCACACACAGTGTTCTAAGTTTAAGAGATTCAGTGATAAAAACTGATTCCAGCCCTTGAGGAATTTACAGTATAGAACAGATACATAATAGCTCATTTCAAGAGTCAGTAAGTGCTATCCACAGGGTTCTGGAGGTGTGCAAATGTTAGGCTAAGCAGGATGTAACACCCAAATTGAGCCTTGAATAATGTGCAAAAGTTATCTAAGGAAGGAAAAAAATGGGTACAGGCAGAACGTGTTCCTGACTGCCTTCTAAAGAGGGTAGCAATGACTAACTTTAGAGATTCTACTTTGCTGAGTGGAATTTCCAAGCTCTGGGCCAGAGCAGGAATTGCTCCAGACAATAGAGGCTTCTCTGGGATCCTCCATCTCTACCTTCCTTTCTTCCCTGAAACTCTCAGTCCTTCCTTCCAAATTTTAGAGAGGAAATTGTCAAATGTTTAAAGACTTGACAAATCATTACTCTCCCTGGAGCGTCCTTAATTTTGCTACATGTTGAAAGTAGAAGTATATAGAATAAGCAAATAGAAATATTAGCAAGAAGGGGCGTGGCAAAGCCTACACCGCATTGGAGTGTACTACCATCTGTGAATCAGAAAAGAGTATGGGGCGACGGTGCAAGCAGAGTAAAATAAACACCTCTAGGAAGTGTCAAGAATAAGCAGAACAGGGACCCCTGGGAACCCCAAAACAAGAGGATTTGTCTTCTAATAATGACTAGTGAAAATTCAAGAATCAAAGTCTTTTCCTTAAGGTCATATGGACTAAGGAAGCAAGGCTAATGTTTTTAACATTGGGGTCTAGAACTCCTTTAAACTTTATAAAGACTTTAAATATTGATAACCTAGACCTGCCTGTCTTGAGAAGGAGAGCTTGAAGTAAGACAGAGGTTAAGGATGTCACGTGATCAAAAGTCTTCTACTTTAAAACCTATTAAATCTTAAAGACTTAGTACAGGCATTGCTTCTCCAGGAGGATGGATTCGGAAGTGTGTGGAGGGATGTGGTCTCCCCAAAGCTGAAAAACCAGAACCTTAATTAAAGGGTTTCTAGTACTTCACTGGTAGAAGGCAGGTAGGTTTCTCGAAGCTCCATGGGAGCACACACAAAGTCCCATTGACCTGGGTGGCAAGATAGCATAATAGGGAAAAGAGGCCCATGAAAGTATGGCCAGCCACCCTTTCAGGAAGCCGAAATTCCCTTAAGCACAGGGGAAGGACACAGTATTGACACAAGATATAGACTCCAATGGACAACAGTGTCCAGGGGCAAGGTCTGACAGAAAGTATATGACATCATGGAAATGAGGTGGTTTCAGCAGCAGCAAGTTACAGCCTGAAACTGGCTGTCCTAATCCTTCCCATGCTTCTGTTGGAGACTGGGGAAAATGTATCCGATCTTAGAAAAAAGGCAAATAGATTATGGCTTGTCTTTTGGATGCCATACTGACATATTTTCATCAGGTCATCAAGAATGACTTAGTCTAAAGCAGAGGTCGACAAGCTATGATTTACAGACCAGACAGTTGTTTTTGTAAACAAAGCTTTTTGGAACACAGTCATACCTATTTGTTATGTATTTTCAATGGCTGCTTTCCTGCTTCAATAGGAGAGTGTCGTCATGGGTTCTGGTCAGCAATTACAGCACGCGGACCAGATGGGGGCTTCCCACACCACCAAGCAGTTCTCCCACCCCACCTGGATGTCCTACAATTCAAATTAATGTGGACGCTAAAAAAACCTACAGATGCAGGGCTCAGCTCCACAAGACTTCAGAAGCCAGGTCAAGTCCAGGTGGCTGGTCACTCATGCTTCTGACCAGCAAGTTAAAAAGCACAGGTTTCCACAACCCCTTCCTAATTTGCTGGAATGGCTCACAGAAGTCAGAGAAATGTTCTGCTTACGAGAGTGCCAGCTTATTACAAAGGCTGCAACTCAGGAACAGTCAGATGGAAGAGATGCATAGAGTAAGGTGTGGAGAAAGGCCATGGCGCTCCTGTGTCTTCTTCTGAGGTACCAGTCTCCCTAAATCTTCACACGTTCACCAATCTAGAACTTGTCCCCTTTAGAGTTTTTATCAAGACTTCATTACCTGGACATGGTTATTTAAATCATTAACCACTGGTGATTACACTCAATCTCAGGTCGCTATCATTTTCCCTGTCTGGAGGTTGGACTAAAAAATGCCAGTCTTCTCACCGCAGGGTTGACTGTCCTGGCAAAGAGCACCCACCCTTGGCAATTCCAAAGCTTGTCTCATTGACATAACAAAGGAACCCTTACCACTCTGACTGACTAAGCAACTCCAAGGATTTTAAAAACTCTGTGTCTCTATCTCTGCGATAAAGACCAAGTATGTATTTCTTATTATAAATCACCAATAGCTACAACATAGGTTGAATGGTCTCCAAGCTTCAGATAAGTACTGCTAAGCTTTTTAATAAAAGTTTACCAGCTCCCACTTTTAGGGAATGCACTTTTGCTCAACTTTCATTTACTATTTATTGGGGGCCAGTTTTTATTTATTGAGCTCCATTATATTATCCAGGGACTCTAAAGTACAAACCGTACTCCTACTGTGACCTGGAGCTTACAAATTCCATTCAGCAAAGTAAAATCTCAGAGTTACCCAGTGCTGCCCTCTTTAGAAGGCAGTCGGAGCACCACCTGCCCTTTCCCAGTTCCTCAGAAACTGTTAGGCTTGGTTTATTTTGTCTTTAGTTTTTGTTTTTTTTCTACAAACTTCACTTTTTCCAGAGCTATTTTGATTAGCGCTCACTTACTTCTCCCATCCCTTTTAGCCAGGTTGTTTCATATACTTTTAATAGAGTTCAACTGTTTTGTCACATTCTAAATTCCGTCCTGGGATACTCTGACCTATTAAATGATTTTTCAAAAATTTTATATTCACTAAGGCTTATGTTTTGTGCTGTAAAGTTCTATGGCTTATGACAAATGCTTAATATCTTATCACCATTGCAGTACATGCAAAATAATAGCTTCACTGGTCTTAAAAATGATCTACATTATACCTATTCAAATCCCAACTTCCCCCACTCACTTGACAAGCCCTAGATACCACTAATCTTTTACCATCATTTTAGTTTTGCCTTATCAAGAATGTCAAATACTTAGAACCATATAGTATGCAGTCATTTTAGACTGGCTTCTTTCACTTAGAAATAGGAATTAAGAATTATCGATGTTTGATTATGGCTTGATAGCTCATTTTTCTCTTTTCTTTCTTTTTTTTTTAAAGGATAGGTGCCAATAGAAATGAAGGTGAGGAGGAAGCATCTTTATTTTATCTTTATTTAGCTGTTCACACTGGTTGTTTCCCCCTGGACCCAGAATTTGAACCCGGGGTATGTGACTTGCTTCTTTGGAGGTGATTAACCTAACCACTGCTTCACCAGGGCATGCCCTCATTTATCTTTTTCACTAAATAATATTCCATTAATTCAGTGTACCACAGTTTATTCAACTACCTAGTGAAAGACATTGTCAACATTGCTTCCAGTTTTTTTTGAGATTGTGGATAATACTGATATAAACAGTCACATGCAAGGTTTTCTAAGGATGTGTTTTCAAATCAGTTAGGCAAATACCTAGAATGCAGTAATATTATTACTGGATCATATGGTAAGACTGTCTTTAGCTTTACAGGAGAACAAACTGCCTTTCAATGTTCCTGGAAGTTTTACATTCCAACAAGGACTGAATGATATTTCCTGGGACTCCTCATCCTCACCAGCAATTAGTATCATCAATTTTGAGAGTTTTAGCCATTCTAATAGGTGTGTAGTGAATGCTCATTGCTGTTTAATTTGAAATTCTCCAATGACAAATTATATAGAGTATATTTTCATGTGCTTATTTGTCAACTCTGGATCTTTTATGAAATGTCTATTTACATCTTATGTCAATTTTTAAATTGGAATATTTGTTTTCTTACTGTTGAGTTTAATAATCCTTTGTGTATTTGGACACAAGTCTTTTATCAGATAAACATTTTGTAAGTATTTCCTCACAGTCTGTGACTTGTCCTTTCATTCTCTAAACATTGTCTTTTGCTGAGCAGAAGTCTTTATTTTTTAAGAAATTTCAGTTCATCATTTTTTCCCTTTCATCTCTGTGTTACATTTAAACACTTATCATCAAACCCAAGGAAATGGAAATTTTCTCCTACTTATTTAAGAGGTTTTATACTTCTGCATCTACGCTAGGTTTATGATCAATTTTGAGTTAATGTCTGTGAAAAGTGTAAGATCAGTCTGTAAGTTCATTTTTTTGCATATGTGCATTCAGTTTTTTTCTAGCATAATTTGTCAGAAAGACTCTTCTTTCTCCATTGAATAACCTTTGTTTCATAGTCAAAGATCAGGTGAATATTTGTGTAGGTCTATCTGGGCTTGCTCCTCTGATCCACTGATGGATGTGTATATTCATTTGGTGATATTATGACAAAAAAAGAGAAATAGCTAGAAATAAATTTAGCAAAATGTCCACAACCTTTACATTAAAACTATGAGATATTCTAGAGAAAATCTAAATAAGTGGGGAGATATACCATCTTCATGGATCAGACACAAAATGCATTTTTATTTCACTTTTTTCTAAATTGATCTATAGAGTCAAAGCACTCGTAACAAAAATCCCAGTGCATTTTTGTGTAACACGTGACAAGATTATTGCAAAATTTATATGGAACTATTAAGAATGCCCCAAACAAACTTGAAAAGGAATAAAATTAGAGCAATCACACTTCATGATTTTAAAACTTGGCATAAAGATATAGTCAAGGCAGTGTGCATGTGCATAAGGATAGAATTGGGAGCCCAGAAGTAAACCTTTGCATTTATTATCAATTATCAATTAATTATAAACAAGGATGCCAAGACCATTCAATAAAGAAAGAATAGGCTTTTCAACAAATATTGCTACTTTCAAAAATAGTCACATGCAGAGCAATGAAATCAGATCCCTGCCTTACAGAAATACTCAAATGGATTATAGACCTAACAGAAAAACTTAGATTTAGTTCCTTCAAAATTAAAAAATATTTGACATTAAAGCACGCTATTAAGAGAGTGAAAATTCAACCCCAGCTAAAAATCTAAAACATTGACAGCACCAAATGTTAGTGAGAAGGTGGAGTAATAGGAAGTCTTATTTATTTCTGGTAGGGATTTAAAATGATACAGTCACTCTGGAACGCAGTTTGATCATTTCTTACAAAACTAAACATGTCAACACCATATGATTTAGCAATCACATTCCTTGGTATTTACCCAAAGGACCTGAAAACTATGCAAAAACCTACACATGGTTGTTATAGCAGCGTTATTCATAATTGCCAAAACTTAGAAACAATCAAGATGTCCTTCAGTTGGTGAATGATATATATCCAGTTGGTGAATGTGATATATCCAAACAATCAAATATAACTCAACACTAAAAAGAAATGAGCTATAAAGCTATCAAAAGGAAACTGACATGCTTATTATTAACTGAAAGAAGTCAATCTGAAAAGACTGTGTAGTGTATGATTCCAACAACACGACATTTTGGAAAAGGCAAAATTATGGAGATAGCAAATAACCAGTGCTTGTCAGGATACAGGGAAGGGAAAGTAAGACTTTGCAAGCAACATGAGAGTAAGACTGGGTCTTAAAGAACTTCATTAAACAGAAGTCACAGAGAACAGGCATACAAAGTACAAGAGAGGGGAAAAGAAAATATGAGACTTAGAGATGCCACTGTATCAAAGCCATGGTTAGTAATGATGGATCAGGAGTGTGAAATATATTGGCAGGGCAGGGACAGTAGCATGCAAAATTAAGTTGGGATCTTGGACCAGATTAAAAAGAGCCCTGAAGTACCCTGCTAAGTAATTTGGACTTTATTCAGTATGTGCGATGAGGATTCGTCCAGGGTTGTTGAATAATGGAATGGTATGAAATACTGCTTTTCAGTAATAAACTGACATCTCAACTTACTCAGTAACCGTTTTAAATGATTTGCTTTTAAAACTCATCCTAGTTACTCTGCATTTGCCCCCTTACCTTCTCTCTCCTGCTCTGGGCCCCAGGAGGCTGCTGTCTGGCTCTGACCCTCTTCCTGCCCATAGAATGTGGCCAATAGGAGCACAGCCGGGTATTGGCGGTCAGGAGCGAGAGGTATGATTGTGTTTGGTTGTGGCTGTGTGTCTCCACCAACATCTCAGCTCTTGTAACTTATCTCCTTTCTACAGCTTGTGCACTGGCTGTGTTCTGGTAATGTCTTCCTTCTCTTGCCCGCTAAGCGTAGTGATGCTTCCCACTGTTGCCAGTCCCTGGGTGCTTTATCATCCCTTAACGTTTCTCTTTGTCCTCTGTCTGGGGCATGGTGAGGTCCGCAAGATCACCCCCAAGGTATATAATTTACTAAGAGAACACATACGACTCAACATACAGTCATACTGATGACTAAGATTAATTACAAAAAAAAAAAAATACAAAACAAAATCAATAAAGATAAAAGGCACAAGGCTGGGTAAACCAGAAAAAAAAACAGGTGAAAGCTCCAAGAGTCCTTTCCCAGTGGAGTCACACAAGACAAGCTTAATTCCCCCACGAGTTGTGACAGCTTGTATGAAATGTCCAGCAGGAAATCAATCTTGTTTGACTCAGTTCCCAATGTTTGCACTGGGGGCCGGTCACATAGGCACCCTCTATCCAACATATACCAAATTCCAAAGGCCCCTAAAAGGAAATGGGATGCTCAGCACACACAGTCTTGTTTGTATGAGCAGTTGAGGCCGTGTCAGCCATTCTTATCAGGAAACAGTGGGGACCTCTCAAATCCTAAGTCCAATGCCAGTCAGAAGCTAAGTTTCCAAGCAGGCCCTTCCACACACCTGCCCACAATTCTGTAAACAATTTCTTCATTTACAGCTTTTTAGTCAAATCCTTTCAAGTGCACCATCTGTTTCCTTCTGGGATCCTGATAAACATAAAACAATATCTAGATTTATCTATGTACCTGTTCACACACTTACAAAAATTGATCGTCAGTCGTTTCTGTAAACTCACTACCTTTCTCGCAGCTTTAACTCAGAATTCCCCAGATGTAAGACTCAGAAGGACAGGGGGAGATCCTGAGGCACCCCCAGGCCATGAGGCCTAGCCTTCAGTGTGAGTGCTGCCCCACTTTCACACGCCACGTTATTTTCTCTAGAGACGTACAAAAAATCATTTGTTCTCTCGATTTCCTCTGGGCCTGAACTCGCTTCTGACTCCTGGCTGTTCTTCTAAGGCTCTGAAATTCTTCCCACCACTTACCATCTCCTCCTTTGGGACTAGACTGTGCAAACCAGCCAGAATACAAGGAACCCCAATACCCAACCTCTACCTGACTCTGAATTTGGTCCCTTTTAGAATCTCCTGCACTGTCTCCCTAAAACTGTCTCTGCCTAAATGATCTCGGGTTTCTGAAATCTTGGTAATTGCACAGTTAATTGGAATTTTAGGCATTTTGATCCCAAAGCATGATACTCACACTCCAGCTGGTATAGTCCTCAGAGGACTCATCAACTAGTCTCTGAACTTTTTTACTCCCTTCCTTCATGTCTAAACCCATCCAGCTTCCCATTTGCTATCTATTGTTACAGTTAGAAACTATCTCAACACTGAGTGACTTAAAGCAGCAACCATTTATGCTACACGGCTAAAACCTATGTTATGTTGTAATTCAATGTTATGTCAATAAAAGTTTTTATAAGTCAGCAACCATTTTATTATAATTCATGCTTTTGCAGGTAAGAATCAGTGCAGGGCTTTGACTCTGGGTGTCAACGGGCTGCTCACTGGTATTCAGTCAGTGACTGCACAGGGTTGAGGGTTCAGGACAACTAGATGGTCAATCAGTGCATTCCCTCTCTACTCCCATGTCAGGGTCTCTCCACGTGGTTCCTTTAGCAGAATAGTCAAAAATGTTTCTCTATAGCCAAGAGTTCTAAGAAACCATGATGGAAGCTGTCAGTCCTTATAAAGTCTAGGCTTTGAACTGGCAGAGAATCTCTCCTGTTGTATTCTATGCACAGTGCAATCCCAGGCCAGCCTGGATTCAAGAAGAAGGGGAACAGACCCCACCTATCCCCACCTGTCTCTAAGACTGTATGGTCAAATTTGAGGAGGTTCCTGCATGTGTTACAGCCAAGTATATTCAGGTTACAACCAAAGGACTCCTTAAATAAAACACACTTTGTTACTCCCAAATTTGAGAATCACCAGTTAGAAATGGAACACTGGGACTCTGAATAGCAAAACCAACACTAACACACAACTGGGGTATCTGTAAGCTTTTCCTTCCCTGCATCTCCCCTACATCACTGTGCACAGTCTCAGACTCAAGAATCATTTTTTCCTCCAGGCGCTAGAGTCTGAGTCCCTCACACCGGGAGGGCTATAAATCACAAACATGAGACTGGATTTCACCACAGAATTGGCGCTCTAGTTCCTTTGGCAGTGTTTCTTCTCACCTTGTCTATTTTGATCAGAGGAGCATCTGTCAGAGGGCTGGGGTGGCCTTCTGTGTTTCTGGTTTCTTTCCCCTGCTGGTTCAGGCCAGGTCATTGGGCCTCCAGCGCGGGATGAACGTGACCCTCTTGAAACTAGCCTAGAAGCCTGTATTCAGGCCTCATGCTCAGGATCGCAAAAAGTGACACCACCATACATAAACTGTCCTGAAAAATGTCCCATGGACAGTGTCCAGGAGACTCTCCTACTAAATTCCGTTTCTGAGGAAGATAATGCCATTGAGATTCCAGCGGCCACGTGATTTGCCGCTCCAGAAGGCACGCATGCTGTCTGTATAAAATTACCCAAGTAAAGCACAGACACAAATACCAACAGGAAAGAGCGTAAACTGAAGGGTTGGGGAGGTTAAAGAATTCTGAACATATGACTGAATAATGTTTGTGATTTTTGTACATTTTTCTAAAGCAGAAAAATACCAAGAACCATTCACAGCATTATCACACACAGCTGCTGTCTCATCACAGCTCAATTTTGTACTCAGGGAGGTGCAGCCCCATTGGGAAGTATAGACCACATTGATGAATTGCTCAAGGTCAACTACAATAAAATCACACATATTCACCGTAAAGGGGAGAGTGAATTGTCTCATTTTTAACTGGAGAAAATAAAACACTAAATTAAACCTGAGTTTCAAATGTATGTACATAGGACTTTTCTAACATTTCACACTCTGTCCATAAGTATTGCTGCCACACAAATCTCAAAACGTGTTCTATACCACTTCACAAAGTTGTACTGGAGACTTTGTTTGTCAGCCTTAAAACTGCACTACGCTTACTCAGAGAAGAGGGCCAGTTTCCCCCAGGGAGGTCCTGGATGGCCATGCGCCACTACTTGAGCCAAAAAACAGCTCAAATATTTGTTAGATTTGCCTCTAACAAATGACAGTGACTATCCGCACCAATGTGATTGTTTTTGTTAGGAACTGGAGTCATGGAAGCTGAACAGAAACATAAAGACATGCAGAGAGAAAACAGTCAGGAAGGCCAAGAAGCAGTAGAGATTATGAGTTGATAGGGACGTGAGTAATGAAAAGTCAGAAGATAAATAGCAGAATCAAAGAATCTGAGTCTTTATAGTTGCAGAACACCTCAGTTGGAATCGACAATTCCAGCTGCTAAGGGTACATCTAGGTGACTCAGCCTCTAGAACTGCACTGGGACCCAGATGACCTCTAATTCATAAGCCCTGCTCCCCTCCTCTTTCAATGAAGTCTAACTAAGCAACTATTTCTGGGTTCCCCAGGGCTGGCCGTGGATCTGACTGTCAAATCTCATGTATGCCTAAGAGTATCTTCACGATATATCGCCTATTATTTGAAGTTAATTAAATTATTGTCTATTTCTTGCTACCAGGAAAACCACTAACTTACACAATGGTTATAAGTCACAGGTATATTCTTTATAGACCAAATACAGTATGAAAAAATGTCAATGCTCTTCAAAGTTTGGTTTATTGTTATTGGGCTCCATGCTATTACAGAAATGCAGATTTAAGATAAGACACATTTAAAAAATAATAACTTTATACCATCTCCTTAACTTACATAGTGATGTCACTGACAATACATCACCAAACCAAGATCTATTTTCTTTCTTTTTATTAAAGTACTTATTTGCAACAAAATAGAATCGTTAGATGTGCAGTTCACTCTTCATCAAATATATGATAGCACAACATACCAACCACCAAATTGTCCACTGTCCTTTGGACCCCCAGCCCTTTCTGCTCTCTTAATCTCAACTCTGTTGTCAGTAACAAAGGGTTAATTTTTTGCCTCTTTTTTCTGCTCATTTGCTTTGCTTCTTTATATTCCACATATGAATAAGATGATTGGTATTTGTTTTTCTCATTCTGATTTATTTCACTTAGCATAAACCAGTCTAATTCCATATATTTTGTTGCAAGATTTCATCTTTTTTATAGCTAAGTAGTATTCCATTATGTATGTATTCCGCCTTTTTATTCATCTGTTCATGAGCACTTAGACTTTTTCTATTTCTTGACTATTAAAAATAAATAGCTTCAGTAAACATAGGGGTGTGATACCTTTTTGGCTTATTCTTTGGAGAGATACCTAGAAGTATAATTGCTGAATCATTTGTCAGTACTATTTTTAACTTTTTGAGGAACTTCCATACTGTTTTCCAAAGTGACTGCACCAATTTACATTCCCACCGGTAGTGTATAAGGGTCCGCTTTTCTCCACACCCAACACTTATTACTAGTTGTTTTAATACACGTGTAAGGTAATATCCCAATGTTGCTTTGATTTACATTTCCCTAGATATTAGCGATGATGAGTGTTTTTATATGCCTATTGGCCATCTGTAGGTATTCTTTGGAGAGCGACTATTCAGATCTGCCCAATTTTTTATTGGGTTATTTGTTCTCTAATTGTCGAGATGTGCGATTTTTTAATTTATCTTGGCTATTAAGCCCTTGTCAGGTGTATGATATGCATATATTGTCTCTCATTCACTTAGTTATAATTTTATTCCTGAGGGGAGTTACTTTTGTGTAGAAGCTTTTTAGTTTAATGTGGTCCCATTTGCTCGTTTTTGTTTTTGTTGCCCTTGTCCCCAAAGACTTCTCCAATATCAAATCTGTAATTTCAACCCACAGTCCAGGGGGGCTACATGTAGGTTTTCCACATATAGGAAAATGTCCAAAAAAATGTTAGCTATTTTAGTCGGTAGGAAATATTGAAGATACCAACTACCAAAAGTTATAAACTGGGGTTGGCATCATTCTTCAAGGAACATCTGAAGTTATTTTTACTTGTCAATTACTGGGGTCTTCAGTTGAGCTTTAATGATAAAGGCTAAAATCCCTGCAATGCTCATGACATCGTCAAACAATGAAAAATCATCCCAATAAAAATGGAAATGCTGCCATCTTTAAGAAACCTCAGATACACACATACGCATATGGTGACCAAGATAAAACTATAGCCTGTCACCTGATCCGTGGTCACACAACACAATAGTCTGACATATGGACAATAGCATATTTTAAATAATGACTATCCCAGAAAAGTGATCACAAATGCTAACTTAGCTATAGACCAGCCCTATTGCTTGTGTGCTGGCTTCAGCAGGGAAGAAAACAAACTTCCTTCCAGGAACACTCTTACCCCAGGGCAACAGACAAGATGATATGTTTGTCAAGGTAAGAAGACAGAATATACTTGAACAGTTTGTTAGCTTAATTTATTATTTGTAAACATTGAGAATCCTGGCATGTGAGCATCCACTTGTACTGTTGCCTGGCTTTTGCATAAAATAAGGGTGGACCTGCTTACACCCCTGTTGGCTAATCTGTCTGCAACATCATGAAATAATCACCACCTATAATTTGCATGATCTACCTATCATTTAAATTTTGTTTCCTCGAGGAAAATTATCGAAAAGATTTCTTTCACGAACTTGGGAATAAATGCGTTCACATTTATACTGGGGGCTCGTCAGTTTTCTTGAAGATTAATAGGTTTTGCAGAGACTTCTAGAGAGTCAGCTAGACAGTTGCCCTTTCAGTCTTTGCCTCTCATCCCAGTTCGAGAACATTGGAGTCATTTGTCCACGAAGGAAGTATGTTCCGTTATTTGAAATAAAACAACTGCATGCCAAACATGGCTCCTTTTATCTCATATATGTTAAAGTACGTGGATTTAAACTTTACTCATTGGCTTGACTTCTAATGGCAGGAAGAACACTTTCCCAAATGAATTATCCAAAAGCTTGCTAACATTTTTGTTAGTGGATGGGTGGAGGGATATTGCTTTCCTTGCATTAAAAATTTGCCTGGTGATCAGAAAAGCCCATTTCAATTCAATTCAAATTTTTTTCAATCTCAGAGCAATATTTTTATGCATTTTCTTAAAGCTTTAGTTTCTGTTTATACAATGTTATACGTCAATTATATCTCAATAAAGTTGAAAAAATAAATTAAAAATAAAATTAAATCAGTCAATAAAAATAAAATCCCTCAGACCCAAAAAAGATTAATAAGCATAATTTTCACTAAAAGAAAATCAAGATGCTTCATCCTACTATCAAGCAAATTGTGTTCAGGAAAGAGGAAACTCATATTTCAGCAACTATTACACAGAAAGGATATATGGTATTTTTCCACCACTTTCCTCTTTTTTCCCACTGTGGCAACCTGTGAGTGAAAAAAAAAAAAAATCACAATTTTAAAACAATCAAAAAGCATCTACTGATAATTTGTCCACAAAGCGCCGTGTTCAGCCAGGTGCATAGTGATTGTTTCATTCAAAAAACAGGAACTCACAAAGAAGAATGGTAAGCGATTGCTCCACAAATACTTAACAGACATAGAATTAGATAAAGATAAATATTTCTCACTGCCTAACATCAGCATTTGGCAATCTGTAAAAACTAAACTCATTGGAAGAATTCTGATTACAGATAAGCACATACTTATAAAAGAAGCATGAATGAAAATCACATTTTTTCAAAATTATGACATCCAAACTTGGAAGTTGCAGTAAAACTGATATACACTGTTAGCATCCTGGTCAACTGATTTTCAAAACTGTGTGTCATATTTTTTAAATCAATGTTATAACCCAGTTTTTAGACAAGGGAGAAATAAAAGAAAAGTAACTTATAATAAAAATATTATTGCATGACACAAACCACACCAGAAGACAGAAATCACTCCCCAGATTTCCAAAATACCCTCTAGTGATAGCACTGCCTCCACTGAGAACAATGCATTTGAGATTAAAGAAACTGTAGGTGAGTTAGAAACAGGAAGGATCTGAGCTGGAAGGGAAGATTTTGGTTTAAAAGATAAGGACCTGGGTGTTCATCTTAACATTCTCAAAGCTGTGAGTTCACTGGCAGACTGCAGAGGGACACTAATGGGGACCAACAAGAGGAGAATGACAGCAGTCACCCAAAGGAGATACGATAAAATAATGTCAGTGAAATGTGCATTTCTGAATGGAATAATCCAAAACTTCAGAATGATAGATGATAAAATGATCAGGCTTTACTGCCAAGTATTCCAAGCACTTAGTCAGGATGTCTGATACAGAGTAAAGTCCGGTGAGGTCTCCTAAGGGAAGAAGCTGGGTAAGTTGTCTCTAGAACTCAACAGTTTTCCTTCAGGCACTCAGGAGAGAATAAACAGAAACTCTTCAAAATCTCCCTCGCAAACAAAAGGTTCGGGGTGTTAACAAGATACAGAGGCAGTCAAGAATGGCTGTCAAGCAGCAATTATTCTATTCCCTTTTGCCACTACGAGTTCTCCTGTGATTAATACATCTATTTACCAAAATCCTCCAAAGAACAATTCTAGGACAGCTCTAGGTTCGAAGCACAGAGCATGAGACTTCAGTCTTAACATAGCTGAAATCCAAACAATTTGGTGCTAGAGAAGTAATGTTGACTTGCCAAGAATCACTGGGTCTGGGACCGGGTACTCCAAATGGTATCATGGAAGTAATAAATGTCCAAAGTCCTGAGATTTACCTTTGCTCGTTTCTTCCCTGAGTATCTGAAACTGATTGTGATTTAAATTCCTTAGGAATAAAAGCCTTTGCTCAGCAAGTCCTCCCTCTGGGAAACCAAAGCCTAATGGCCATTGGCCAATTTGGCTCTGAGATTGAATTGGGAACAACAATGAGAGGCATAAATACTGAACAAAATATACAGAAGCCACATTCCATGATCACGTTTGGCCAAAGACATCAGATTAACTCTCATGTCTGTTTTTAGGTAAAGGAGGCAGAATGAGGAAGAAAGCAAACTTACCTGCAATGCAAAGTCGTTTTTCTGGTCCTATAGAGCTGTGGTGACCTGCAGACCAGCAGCTTAATCATTTCAAAACGCTTGTCTCCATCTCAAAAATGAAGACACTATTTTGGGATACCAGCTTAATTCCACAGAAAAATCCTCCTAAGAATATTAAGCTAAAAATATTTATATAGATTATATCTTATATTTATAAATATTTATATAGATTATATAGATTCTCCTGAAATCAATAGTAAATGCCCTAGAAGCATAAAGCGTCCTCACACTATTTGACATGGAAAATTCTCTAGGGTTCCTCCAGTTGACTGTGGACTCCAGCTACATTCTCTATGAGAAGCTAAGGATACCATTCGCTCCACAGTTGGCATTCTGGTTTCTTCAGACACAGTGTCTTCATTGTTTCTCATCTCTGCACCCTATTGTAAAGGACTCATGCAAGCTGTGGATATCTTTTCTTACAGCCTTCTTGACCTCCTGCTTCAGACAATCCTGAGACCAAAGGCACTGCCTCTTTTCTACTAATGGTGGCTATCTTCCAACAACTTTATTTTCTGATAAAATACATACATATATACATACATACATACATACATACATACATACATATGTACATATAAAGGAGAGTCACACTGTCTTGGTGGGGCTGTGTTGGGATTTATTATCGTAACTATATTTTCAAAATATAAATCCTTGGAAGAGAAAAATGTTAAATCAGAGGTCTCTGTGGTAAATTACTAAATTGAGGAGGGAGTGAAGAGATCTGTTTTTAATCTAGTGGAAGAAAAATAGAAGCCCTCTTTCAGCACAGTATCCTAGGGAGCCCTACAGCTGGAAGGCCTGGGTTCAAAGACTGGTTCTTCCATGTGTCCACTGTGTGACCTGGGGCAAGTTATTTAACCTCTCCCTGTCTCAGTTTCCATTTACAATATTAAGTGCTAGTATTAATCCACAGAATAATTTGGGGAGTTAGTAGAATAACATGTGTAAAGAACAGTTCCTAGGGCATAATAAATACTGTGCATATTTGTTATTATTAAGGTAAATTTGGTTTAAGAAATTGGTTTAAATAAGTTTAATTAAAAGCTATTTGAAAGTAGAATAAAGAATCTATATATCTATATATCTATATATCAATATATAGATACATATATATGGAGATATATGGGTTTATGGCACATGTTAAAAGAACAAGGAAATTATAACTATTATGGCACAGTCATAAATTCGATTGGTTAGAAGAGAGTGCCAAAAATCTTGTCCCTCATGGGCATAGCTGCTGGACTGCAAATAGGTCCAGTTGAGAGGGAGCAGTTGGTGGACCACAGTATTCACCATCCACATAAAAGCTACCTTCACTAATGGTAGAACAGCATTGTCCTAGTTCGTAGTTAGATATTCTCTGGACATAGAAGACTGCTAAAAAGACAATGGCATAAAGGATACCTAGAATATATAATCTCTTCCTCCATAGCCTCCCTCTAATGCAATCAAGTTCTTTCATAGTAAAAATTAAAATGCCAGAAGCATCATCAAGTTGTGAGTCACATAACACCTAAAAGTACTTAAAAATGACCTCATTCAACTCCATTTGTTTGATAGTGATGAAGATGAGGTAAATGAGGAGCAGCTGTAGCATTGTTGACAGAAAAAATTGCCCGAGGTCCCATGGCCAGCTAATGGCAGAGCCCGACACAGATACAGTTCCTGATTCTAATTTTTCACTGTGCCACATTCCCACATCTTCACCACCCACCTCAGAATCTTAAACCTAATAACAAATCAGCTGCTTTCTGCATCTCTGGAAGATACTCCTTTCCAGAGAAGCCACATCCTGCGGCATTTCTAAATCCTTGTTGGCTGCTGCCATCTAGGGAATTCAAGGGAGTTCTCCTCCTTGAGCTGTTGCCTTAAGACAGTGGCCATCTACATCCATCCTGTTCAATGTCTATCTCCTTAATGAATGATTAATGATTGTCTCCTTAATGACATCATTAATGCCCAGTTTATCAATTAGGAGAACTAGTCATATCCCAGATATTCAGATAATACTTATCTAACCCTTGTTGAACACATGCTTTTGTTTGTTTCTTTAAAATAGTTAGGGAAATATTCAAACTCCAGAGTTTAAAAATAGTAATTCAACACAGAGATAACCTACAGACACATGTAAAAATGTTCTGTATGACTCACCATCAGAGAAAGGCAAATAAAACTCACAATGAGATACTACCTCATGCCAATGAGAATGGCCTATAGCAAAAAGACTAGAAACAAGTATTGGAGAGAGTAGGGAAAAAGCAATATGCCTCCACTGCTGGTAGGAGTTTAAATTAGTGCAATCTCTTTAGAAAACGATATGGCGATTCTTCAAAAAAAGAAAGTATCTACCATCAATTCAGCAACACCACTTTTAGGCATATACCTAGAGAACCCAAAAATACATTCAATTCTCTCTTCATAGCAACTCAATTAATGATAGTCAAGATCTAGAAACAACCTAAAAGTCCATCAACAGCTAACTAGATAAAAAAAGTTGTGATACGTGTGAGTGTGTGTATACATATATTTTTTCCCAAAGGAATTCTATGAAACTGTTAAAAAAATGAAAGCATGTCTTTGCAACAACCTGGATGGAACTGAATGTGATTAGACTAAGCAATATAATTCAGAAAGATAAAGAGAAAGCAGGATGGTTTCACTCATGTAAAAAATTAAGAAACAAAGCAAAGAGCCAAATCTCAAGAAAATTCACACTGTGATTGGGGGTGGGGGTTGAACCCACATGGACTGAGGTGCAAATTCAATATCCTAAAAAAAAAGCATGTAGCAATGTGAAATAATCAAAAATCAAAAATCAAATAAAAATAATTCAGGGATTTTTGGCGAGTTGCTGAGACTCAGTTTGATATGAGTCTTTTCAAGTTTTTGACAAGAAAAGATTCATCTACTTCATTTTCAATTTTGTAGGTAAGAGAGTATCAGACCTATTGACTCAGGTTGAATGCTTGAAGACCTATCACTCAAGTTTATTGTTAACCATGCCTCCACTTTCCCCCATCACTACCCATTTCATTGTTTCAAAGTCAGATGTCAGTAGCTGTCAGAGCCCCCAGAAGAGCAAGCCTTAGACCAGAGATTAAAGTTTAGCTATCAGGACAGTGAATTGCCTCTGGCTCCAGCACCCAGTCATGGATGCATCCGGATCGATAAGGAGAGCTGACGGACGAGTCCACATGTGGGACATGTAGTACGTGACCAGCACAGACCCTTCACCAAGAAACAAAGGAATGACATCAGGTGAAGAAGACCACCAATAGCTTCAAAGGACAACGTCACCTTCGCCAATCAGGAACTGAAACCTGGTCTGCAGACTCCTCTCTCCATCCCCCTTCCTCACCATGTGGGATTTTCACTTAAACTCAGGCCACCAGTAAAGCCTCGGGTCTCAGCCGCCGTTGGCTGACTCCCTCTGTCTCTCTGCTCCCCACTAATGGACCCCCAACTTGCTTACTCGCTGTGCCTGTCTGATATGTGGAGCGACCCTGAACCCACGGAGTCGGGAACTCCCTTGGTCGACTCCATCCCTTTATCCTCTGATTAAACCTCTACTGGCTCACTCGCCTAACTCTGCCCTGGGTTCTTTGAGGGACCCGAAAACCCCCACAGTAGCTGGCAACAAAATAACCATTCATTGCCTCAACACTGATTTCTTGAAGACATTCGCTGAAGGAGAAACACCCATAAATCAGATCCCTAGTGATATTTCCATCAACTGGTTGCAGGAATGATGAAAAGGGCCTCTGACAAACAGTAACAGCCCAGGTTGACTTCCCAGGAAATTAAAACCAGAACCCAAGAATTTCCAATTCAAAAACAGAATAAATGAAAATAATCAGAGTGGATAATTTTTCTAAGCAGGGAAAGTTCAAAACTTCCTATTACATCAGGTAAACATTTTTTCCAGCTGTGTCAGCATACCACGCTACATAAAGACATGGCTTCCTCTTTTTGCTAACAAGTTAGAGTTTTAAAGGATCTTCCGAATCATTCTATATCCCTGACTTAATATCGTTATGATGTGCAGATGGCATGGTGGGTTAGAGACAGACTTAAGTTCAATTCCCAACCCTACAACTTGCTAACTGGGTGACCTTGTGCAAGTTTTGGGGTTTTTTTTAGACATTCCTAGTCATTAGTTGCCTAATTGTCTCTGAAATGATAATAATAGTACTAACTTCAGTGTCAAGTTGTGAAAACCAAAAAGAAAGAAAGCCTGGTTCTTAGCATATTGTCTGACTTATAGTAAGTGATCAAAATAAGTTATCTGCTATTACCATCATTCTCATAGTCATTGACAATATAAAATGTTCAATTACAAGAAGAAGCTAGAGAATGGACAGGATGTTTTCAGGTAGATCTGGAAGATAGTGACTTGGAGCTAGGACTGAAAAATATGCTAGGCTTTAACTCAGTTGATCTAAGTTCAAGTTCCAGATCAGTATGACTATTGCAAGGTGATCCTGGGTTTCCTCATCTGTAATATGTGAGTAGTAATAGCAAATTTGCAGATTAATGTGAAGACTAAATGAAATACTGACACTGAAAAGATCAAGTCCAACACCTGGCCCACAGGTCACAGACACTCGAGTTTCCCTTGCCCTGTGAATCTCTTAGGGCCTTGCCCTTGGTCCTACCACTACTTAGCATCATCACCTCTTGCAGACGAAGTGATGGTGGCAAAATCGGAGTGAGGATGCGCTAGAGGAACTTGGTTTCATTCTTCTAATCGTTTTATCCTATGATTCCAAATCTAAGGAAAGAATCGTTTTTTGCAGCCTGGGCTAATACACCACCATTAAATGAAACGTAAAAGATCTCTGAAATAGAAGCAGAATTTTCTCTCCAGGTGTATTTTGAAAAGATGACACAATTTGGATATAACACGTTTTCCAAACTGAAGCAGTATTTAGGCAGCATATTAATGTATTTGAATCAAGAAGCATGTCCACTCGTGCATGTTTGTGTGTGCAGAGCATGGTCTTCCACATTCCACATGATGCACAACACATCACTCATCCTAGTTAGTTTTCTCAAAGTGCACAGTTGGGACATCATACCCCAGAAATCTTTGCCAGCTTGTGTATTAGGTCTGCTAAATGTCAAAGTCAATGCACATAACATCGCTGCTTAAATAGGTCTTTAACCTTCTCACCCCTAAACCTCCCAATACCCCTCCCCCTCCCCCCAAAAGCCCACAAAAACAGCTCTAATTCCCATCCCTGCTAAGTCCTTATCTCCATAACACAGGTCCTAAGCCTGCCCTCTTCTGAGGCAAGGGAAGTCCTATTCTCCCCCTAGTGGTGCAGGGGCGGTCATTGCACCGCTAGGCCTTTTCTTGGCCGCTTAGTAAACAGTTGCACCAGGAGGACTGTGGCCAATGTGTGTCAAATTTAAGGGCTTCTTTTGGCTGCAGTGTGGAGGTTTAAACTGTAGGTAGTGAAGAGCTTCACGTTTTTGTGTCTGTGTAGCATGAGGCATTGTCTGTTGGGTGTAGAGTTTCCCTTTTGCAGTCAACTAACAATGTGAGACAGGAGGGGGGACCCTCTTCTCACCATGACCCTCATCCCAGCTCTCTAACAAGCTTCCTCTCCACTCTAAACTGTCAATTTGGTAAAGGGAATGGCGTCGTTCCTGTCCCCAATGATGAAAACCGTGGGTCCCAGGAAAATTCCACGTTTTAAGTTTTGATCCAGTTGCCTAAGTTTGTCCCCAGCTCTTGCTTCAGATTTCCTAGAACTTCATTTCAGCAACGCCTTTAAGGGTCTTAATATGCACATCTGCCACGGCAAGAAAATAGTTCCATCATCACTCACCTGGAGCAGTTGTGACATTTTCTTGCTCAGGACACAACCATAGTAAAAGCCACCAGGAATTCCCACTTTAGGTGGAAGTCGTTTCCTGTGGCCCCCAGCTCTGTGTGCATCCCACAGCTCTCACAGCAATAGAGTCAATTCCTAGGTTAGGAGCCTTCAGACAGGACCTGAAATCCTTCATAAATGATTATGAAGCATTCATGTTTGGTTTGGATTGTGCCTACCCTCACCCAAGATTCATATGTTGAAGTGCTAACCTGGGATGTAGCTGTATTTGGAAACATGGCCTTTAAGCAAGTAATTAAGGTTAAATGAGGACATAAGAGTGGGGGCCATGATCCTAGAGAACTGGTATCCTATTAAGAAGAGGGGGAGGCAACACCTTTCTCTCCCTCTTTCCCTCCTCCTCCCCTCTCCCTCTGTCTTTTCCTTCTCTCCAATCTCTCTCTCTCTCTCTCTCTCTCTCTCTCTCTCTCTCTCTCTCTCTCTCTCTCTCTCTCTCTCTCTCTCTCTCTCTCTCTCTCTCTCTCTCTCTCACACACACACACACACACACATCTCACCAGACACTAAACTTGCCAAGCACCTAGATCTTGAACTTCTAGCCTCCAGAACTGAAAAAAAGACAAAAACAAAAAACATCTCTGTGGTTTAAGGTGCCCCATTCTTGAATTTTGTTGTGGCAACCTGAGTAGATTAATACTGAAAGGGAAGCTCTTTAACAGATTTCCTGCAAGCAGACCATAATATAGTCCTAAATTTAAAAAAAAAAATGGAGAGAAGACAGAGATTGTTATGTATTGAGAGCTGAGAACTGACATAGGGGAGCCATCTGCTTCTCAAGGAAATCTGCTGATTGTCTTCTGATCGAAAGGCACTCCCGAGGAAGCTTTGTGCACATCCACCCAGATGCCCGTGGGTGAAGCTTTCCCCTGGCAGTGTTTTTACCCACTGGAATGCCCCCCAGCTGCTACTGCAGTGATGTCATGGGTATGTGAGCTTGAAATCAACTCTTCACGAGGTGAGATGACATTAGGCAGCACAGACCTCTCCCACCCTCCCTCTACCTCCCCCTGGGGTTACCCCTAAATATCCCACGAACGTCACTGCATCAGATTTTATGGCCTTAGCTATATTTTGATTGCAAAAAAAATTAGTGAGAAAAGCAGACTTCCTGTGAGAAATGAGCCAAAACCAGTGTCAGGTTCTCATCATGAACTTTATCTTTTCCCTTTAATAACAGACATCAGGCCACCTGCAAAAACATCCACAATTATCAATGACTTTTTAAAAAATAAATACTCATCACATGTGGACTAGACCACGACAGTCGGCCACCAGGGCCTACCAAGTCTCCAACTTTTAAATGAGCAACTAGTGGAAAAGAAGAAAGTGGAGAAGCCACCCCAGTGTAGCACGCTGTCTAAGGCACAGGTTCCCTTCCAGTATGGCTGGGGTTGCTCCGTGTGCCCAAGCAAATTGTGCTATAGTTCTTTGCCTCTATTTTCTCAGCTAAAGATGGACATTTTCTTTTCTCATATCCTTAGCAAAAAGGGTGTTTGCAAAGTGATCTGAACTTAGTATTTCTTTCCATGGAGCTACTGTGTTATTAAGTATGTGTTTCAGTTCAGGGACAATGGGTGTGTCAATTGCAATCCCTGGGGTCACCCTACCCCTAAGCATACCAGGCACAGACTTGCTGATGCCACAGTAATGAACAACCACTGGGATCTGGCCCATCCTTGTCTGTTTGGATTTCAGTGCCAGGGGTAAGAGGTCTGAAAGACATGAAAAGAAACAGCTGAATTCCAAGACACTCCTTCAGATAAAATTTCCTTTAAAACATTTGTACCATTCTTCATCAATATTTATAAAGTGATTACTAGATACAGTTACATTCCTCTTGGGCTCTGTCTAGAACACACCCTTAGAACCTGATCAACATACAATTGTTTGTTGTGGAGAAGGAGATACTTTTATATGAAGCTTCTTTGAACACGAGGAACCAAGTCAGCCCCACGTAGCAAAAAAAAAAAAAAAATCAGAATCAGTTTCCTGAGAACAAAAAGATGAATGCAATATTTTAAAGGGCAATGTGGTAGGGAAATTATGGGATTCAGCATCCTGAGTCTGATTCCTAGATTGGCCTCTTGCTAGCAGAGACTGGAGCAAGTTAATTAGTCAGTTTGACCTGCAATTTTTCCCTTAGGAGGCACTATTGAAGTTATTATAAACACAGAGAAAAACACAAGTTTTCTAAGAGTTAGTTGATCTGCTTGGCTTTTTAACCTGGCAGAACGTTTGCAAATACTTGCCAATGTGTTGAAGATTCATCCTATATTCTTGTCTAATCTTTGAGCAACCACCAGAAAAGACAATGAGTCACCAAATAAGGATCTCAGTAGGTGCCACATGTTACCTGGAATTTCATCTTTGGGGTTAGGATTCTCATCCCTCACTTATACTGGAATTGTTTAAATGCAAATGTCCAGGCCCTGTCTTCAAAAAACTAAGGTCATGGTCTGGTATTGTTTACAAAGCTTCCAGATGATTCTCTCATATAGTCTGAGCTCAGAACCAGTGAGTTAGTCTTAAGGCACCTGTTGAATATCCAAGCTGGGCAAAACTATGTCATTTTCCCTTCAACGAACCCACTTTCAATAAATGCATCATGTTAACTAGTCAGTCCTTCAGCAGTGCACCACAGAGCAGGACAGCAACAGGTGGTTCTGGATGTCTATTCACATGTTCAGCAGAGAAATGCCCAGGGCACCATAGGAGCATCTGCTTGGAGAAAGAATTAAGAGGGAAGAAAGGAGAGGCAATGTTGATAATAAACTTGCTCCTTCTCAGCACCATCAACTACCTTTTATTGAGTCACTACTGGATGACAAGTATTATATGCCAATAATTTATAATACTAATGTAGAGGCAGGAGAAGAGTAGAGCATATGGACTAGTAAAATAGCGCAGCTTTTCTAGAAAGCAATTTGGCAAAATGCGTCAAGGGTCCTCAAAAATGTTCACATTCTTTGGTCAGGAATTCCTCTTCAAGGTGACTTTCCAGGGAAAGGGACACAAATGCAGATGGAGCTTTCATTTGCAAACATGTTCATTGCATCATGGTTTATATTAGTAAGAAACTGAAAATGACCGAAATATCCAACAAATGGATGGCGGTTACATACATGTCGCCGCATTAGACACCAGAATACAGTATCACCATTAAAGATGATTTCCTCTATGAATAAATTTTATGACAAGAAAAAGTGTTGTAAAATATTTATTAAGTTAAAGCAAGCTATAAGATAGTACCCATGGTGTGATGCCAACTTCCAAGAAGGGCAAATACCTGTAAAACTTGTTTCATTGCAAAATTGCTGGAAGCTGGCAGTATTCCATTTATACCCATGTCGACCTAGGGATCACGTTTCACATGGTTAAAGGGTATATGGCCCAAATAAAAATCTTTCAATGGTGAACACTTGGAGAATGCTATCATGCTGTGGAGCCTCGGTGATTTGGTTCTTACACTAAGGCTTGAGTGCATGTCCCCCACTCCACACAAAGCCAGGCAGGGGAGCAGATGTAGTCAGAGGAAATGGAAAACAAATGACAAGTGATTTGTAATACAACCAAAATACTTGTTTCACAAGCTTTCCTCACTACTGGAAGCAGGTTCTCTGTGGGTGTGAAAAGAAGAGGAACTGAGAAAGGAGGAAAGATGTGCAGAAGAGAAAACAATAGGGAGTGGAGAATACAGGAGAGTAGAGCAAGCAGAATTACATATAACTTGCTGCAGGAATTCCTAGTCTCACAGTCCATCACAGAACCTGGTTTTTCCTCTCAGAGCCTAGTTTGCTTGGAGGATGCCACCATTTTCTGATGTCTTGCATCTGTTCTGTGGACAGCCTGAGCAAAATGGACTCCACCACACTTTTCAAGGCCACTTCTCCTGTGGTGAGCCTCCTTTTCTCTCCTGAGTACCATAGCCTCCCCAGCTTAGGACAAGACTCCAGTCTGACAGTCCCATCATTTTCCAATCTTAGACTGTGTTTATAAAAGGAAAGAAGGGAGTGAGCGAGGGAGGGAAAGGGAGAGGAAGAAGGAAGAAAAGAGGAAAGAAAGCATGCCCTCTACTAAGCAGTTGTGCTTTTGTCATCCATTGATTGAGAACATATAGAATGATCAAAGTAACCATAATTTCAAAACTGATTTTTTATGAAGTTGCATTTTAAGAACCATGACAACATTTTTGTACTTTTGAAAACTGGAATGTGTGAGACGTTTTGGTCAACAAGTCTGCAGACAATGCTCGACACCTAAAAGGTTTCAAAGACAGATCAGGCTCCTACCTGCCTTGTACATTCACCTCGATCTATTCTATTCTCTGGAGACCTGTGATGAGATGAATCCTTCTGCTCCCATTCTCCCACTAAGGGAACTAAGGAGTAACCCTCCTGGCTAATGGCCCTTACCACCAAAGGGAGAAGGACACTAACATTTCTTGAGCCTGCACTGAGTTTCAGGCTCTATGCTATGAAATGATTACTCTTATTGTCTCCGCTTTCCAGATGGGGAAACAGGCTGGAAATTAAGCTAGTAAATGATGGGACAGGGATTTTGTGACTCCAGTGACCTCTCACGCTGCAACTTACTTGAACTGTGGAATGTATTACCCTCCTGAATAAAATGGTCTTTGTCCATGAGGGGAATATGGGGGCTTTAGCAGAACTGTTTTGCCAATCACGATATGGACATAAGTCTTTGAGCACTGGTCATTTTACACATGCTGGGTTATTGATTCTAGCTATTATATGATAAATTGAATAATAATAGCATATTATACATATGTGTGCATATATATGTAACAATTACATAAAAAGAATATAACTATAATATATCATAAAATAAGATGCTTCTTTCAGTTCTACATTTGGAAAGGTAGGATTTACTATGGACAGAAAACTGAAATCTTGGAAAGCTGAGCCTCACAAAGTGAGGGAATTTGATCTTGTGTCAGATTGCCGTGCTTAGAATGTAAAGCTTTAGAGCTAGGTATTTCAGACCTAGGCAGATGATTTTTCAGTCTTAAAGCAAACTAGTTAACTTAAACCAAGCTTTGGAGTCCTTTGAGAATACCAACATTCCTTAAAGATTACTTGTAATCCAGATGTTTACCTCCTTGCCCAGAGCTCTTTGATCGGGGTGAATCCACCAGGGAGCATATCAAGATGCAGCCTTCCTCGGAGGCTCTTCTCTCTCTTCATCACATCCTGGTTCCTATTAAGGCCAAGCCCTCCTAGTGACTTGTCTCTTAGTATAATGGCCCTCTTGTTTCAAGGCAGATCATAAGTACATTTAAATTGATTATAGGAGTTTTCATTCTATTCTTCAGTATTAAGAAGAACCACTCTCTCTCAGCCTTTGGGATCATCTTTGCTTTTATTGGCCAACCAAGATAACCATAACTTGAAACCAACCGTGCTCCCTACAAATGTCATGGGAGAGCTTCCATCATCTTGGTGTTTACTTGTCATCAGCTACTCCCAGCCTTCACTCCTGGTCTCATTTCAGTGTCCCCTGCTTTCCTCATCATGGCTCCTATCAACATTTGCCCAATGTGGACACACTACCCACTTCCTCATTCTCCACCGCAATGCTGTTTCCTGTTAATAGACATTCACTAAATATCTGGAAGCAGCAGAGAAGAATCATCACTCGAATTAAAAAACAACTCATAAAAATAGATAAGCACCATCAGTGTTCTTGAATTTCCTTAGGCATTCTGATGTAGCTCTGCCGAAGTGCTTTCTTGTCATTTGCTATGATGAAACTGGAGGATTAGCTGTGGACAGGTCAAAATAAAGTCATTATCACCACCGTAAAACCAATACTCTGTCCCAATCAATCACAGGTCCTAGGGAGCCCAGACTCACATGATATTGCATTCCAAGAAAATTTTCAGGAGCAAAAAAAATGCCGCAATCTCTAATTGTTTCTAGCGAAGGATAAAAGGTATTAGACGTATAATCACTGAGCCTTTCTATTCTCTTCCTCCTTCTCTTATCTTCTGTGATGGGAAACTCTTGCTCTCTAGAATGCCTTACTCTCAGTTCACCTTATGACTCCTCCAAATGCCCAGCCAAAGTGAACTTCTAATCTGTCCCCTTCCTTTTAACACTTGTTGTGTGCATTAATTTAGCCTCTCGAGCTTTTGTTAGTGTCTCTCTCTGCCTGGTTCCAGGTTCATCACTATAGAAACAAACCTGGGAGCTGACCACCAAGCAAGAGTCTTCCCCCACTGAGGACCTGGGAAGGGAAGAGGAACAGGGATGGTAGAAAGGAAGAGACATCTGAAAGTGTAGACATTGGCTGTTCCTATCCCTACTATACATTAATATCTTTCTCTGTTATAATTCAGTAGGCAAGTCTACTAGGAATGTGGTAATGGCTTATTAGGAAAATAATATCAGGAATTATCTATCTAGTAGTGGGGAACTAATAGGCTCTGTGATTCTCCAAGTGTGGCCCCTGAAACAGCAGCATAAGCATCACTTGGGAACTTGTTAGAAATGCAGGCTCTCAGACCCTACTCCAAACCTGTTGAATCAGATGCTGTGGGGTGGAGTTCAGCTCTCTGTGTTTCAACAAGATAGATACTCCAGGTGATTCTATAGCAGCCAAAGTTTGAGAAGCACAACCCTGCCTTTTCCAGGCCACGGCACCCAGTGAGCCTGATTCTACTTCCAGCTCCATCTCTTTCTTGGTCCATGGCCTCCACCAAATCACTTAACTTCCCCAAACTTGAGAAGGGATCACATCATACTTTCTGCTCCAGAGTCAGGGCTCCTTCGCATGTCAAAGGCAAACCCCCAAAGGATTATCCTGCAATGCCTAATTTGCCTTCTTTTTCCCTCTTTTTTTGGGAAACTACCATCTTCTGCTCTGTTCCATATTCCCTATGGTGCCTTTCCTCCAACCTTGGGTCTCATCAGTTCAATTAGGATGATGATGATGGTGGTGGTGATGATGATGATGATAATGATCCTGATGATAACAACAATTCCTAATCCTCCATGTGATAGTAACTGGATATCCTCAAGATCATAGCCTAGATTCCTGATGATGCGTTCCCTAGTCATTCCCCTAAGGTAAATAATCAATTTATTGACTAGCTAATATTCATTTTATGAATAGATTATAGAGGATCAACTTCTGGACGTTGACTTGGTAGGATACACTTTCGGGTCTCTCCCCACAGACACCAAAAATTAAAAAAAAATCATCTATTTTCTTGAGACAGACACCAAGAAATGACTGGCACTTCAACTGGAGACAGAACAGTTGATGACTAACAGTGGGTGAGGGCACCTGGTGCAGTTCACAGCTAAGCTACTGATTTGGATTTGGGATGGAGCTTGGGAGTCTCCAGACATATGGTGGGGCACAGACTAGGGATTTCTGGACCAGCTCCAGAAGCAGTAAGACATGGGCCCAGTGGGGACGAGACGTGGAGCCGTGGAGGGCCAACTTGGGAGGGGGGTGAGAGGAGAGCAAGCACACCGGGAGCTGAGCTGGAGCCCGTGCAGTGAAACTGCACTGGGTGCAGCCATAACCAGAAATCAAAGAAATTCCAAGCTCAAACCCCTCCCACAACCACTTCAGTTCACCTAGTGGAAATCCCACCCACCAGAAGTCCCACCCACCAGAAGTCCCACCCACTGGATTACAGTGAGAAGGCAGTCCCAAACCTCAATGTTACCCGCCAGTGCTACCTTGTGGGTGAAACTGCAGCCTGATTGCCAATCCTGGGCAAGTCAAACCTACGCAACACAAGGGAAACTGAACCCTTAAACATGAACGGAATGCCAAATAGAGCAAAGGCACAGAGAAATATACATAAAATGATGGATCCAATCAAAAGCCCAGGGGGAAATCTGAATACAGCAGACATATGCAAATTTCCTGAAGAGAAATTTAGGTTAACAGTGATTAACATACTCATGGGAATCCGGAAATCAGTAGAGGCAGTAAATGAGAATGTCAGGAAGCAAAGAGAAGAATTAAAACAAGACATCAAACAGGTAAGAGACACTATGGCTGAATTAAATAACTCGATAGAGGGACTCAACAACAGGATGGTTGAAGTTTCCAGCAGAATCAGTGATCTGGAAGATAGGACAGAGGAACTCATTCAGGCAAACCACCAAACAGATAAAACAAAATCAAAGAATTGAAAATAATATTCAAAACTTCTGGGATAACATCAAAAGGAACATCATTCGCATCATAGGGTTCCCAGAGGAAGAGAGAGTGAAAAGGGGGCAGAAGCCATATTTGAAGAAGTAATAGATGAGAACCTCCCCAACTTGAAGAATGAAGCAAGCCTCTAGATCCAGAAAGCTCAAAAATTTCCTAATAAAATAAACCCAAACAGAATTACACCTAGACACATTGATATAAAAATGTCAAAAGCACAAGATAAAGACTGTTAAAATCAGCCAGCAAAAAACATGTCACATACAGAGAAGCCCCCATAAGACTGTCAGCAGACTTCTCAAATGAAACTCTACAGGCCAGAAGGGAATGGCATAATATATTCAAAGTGCTGAAAGAAAAGAATTTTCAACCTAGGATACTATATCTGGCAAGATTATTATTCAGAACTGAAGGAATGATAAAAAAGAATCCTTTTCTGACCAGCAAAACTTAAAGGAGTTCATCACCACAAAGCCAGCTTTGCCAAAAAATATTAAAGGATACTCTCTAAATCATAAAGAAATCACACAGAAAAATAGTATGACAGCAAATATTAAAAGTGGAGAGGAAGAGAAGAGAGCAAACATGTGGATAGTTAGAATGAGTGGAAGACTAATATGCTTTTAAGTAAAATTAGGAAGTAAACATAGAACTGTGAATGCTAACTTTGGAGTAACCTCAAAATAAATCCCCAGGGAGAAAGCGAAGAAAAAAACAAAAGGCAAAATCAGTCAAAACATAACTGCACTCATTCAACCTAAAAAATAGAAAGAGAACAAAGTCATTTTCTGGAGCAACATGCAAAAGACAAATTATAAAATGACACTAAGCAGCTATGTATCCATAATCACCTAAACATTATTGGACTGAACAGAGTACAGAACAGAATTTTAGTTCTTCCCTCAAAAGGGTCCAAATGATTGTATTTAATACAGTTTGAAAAGAGAACTCACACTCCAGAATTCAACATGAAAACTCATTTAGGTTTTTCGTTGGGCCACACTTTAAAATGAGAGCCCCAGAACCCACAGAACAAGTCAGTTTGCTCTTGGTCAATAGTGGGGTCAAGTCTGCTTCCCAAATGCAATCATGCTATCTGAAAATTAGCATCCTTGGAACTGGGGTAAAGTACTTCAACAAATCAAGAATTTGTAGATAAATGACTCATCTCCAGCAAGGGGTTAAAACGAGGAGCTGAAAAATGTTAGCGTTTTAAATACATCACTCTCTATTCACAATGTTGCTCCAGCCCGCTCTTAGCTATTATGAATTAGAATCCTCAGTTGCAGTAATCCTTTCATTTTAAGTCATTTAAAACCTGCTTTGGGCATTCTGCTACTGCGGAGTACAACCTTAACACTTGGTCCCTGGGTGCCCAACCAGAATTCTAGAGAACTGGAGAATTGTTTCTGTCTGCTTTCTGATGCCCCAGGCTTTAGACTTTTCAGAAGGTGGGAATTAATCCTGGTCAAAGTGGGTCGCATCCTCAGATGCAGTGATGACCCAGAAGCCACAGTGGGAGAACAGGGGTACATACCCAAAGAGGCAAATGATGAGCCTGGTAGAGATGCTCGCACATGCTGAAAGAAAGACCAGATATAAAGAGCATCTGCACATCCTGAAAATGTGCATGTCTTACTCCAGAAGACACTTTTTTGACTACTTGAACAAATGCTTTTTAAATGTTAGTGTGCATATACATTACCCTAGGATCTTATAACAATGTCCTTTATTATACAGCAGGTCTGTGGGGGCGTGGGATTCTGCATTTCTACCAAGTTCCCAATCCTATTGGTGCACAGATCATTATTTAAAAAAAAAAAAATTCCCCAAAGGAAAGGTGAAGGCAGGAATCAAGGTGAGTAGATGGGCAGGCAGAAAGAGAGAGGAGGAAGAAGCATTTTATTCTATTTCAGTTGATTTTCTTTGTTGTTCTCTCACCCCTATCCTGCTGGCCTGGGATGAGAATCCACATTTTGGGATACGTAGCCTGTGCTGACCAGAGGCATGGACCTAACCTCTACACCACTAGGGTGCCCACAGACCATATTTTGAGTAGTAGAAACCTATCTGCTTCATTAGTGAAGTTCTTGGTTAAGCGAAGAAAATGTAAAAGCACAAGTGATGCATTAGCTGGAGGTACAGTGAAAATATCCATTGAGTGTTTCATCAACCTCAACAGTGTAAGCTATTATCTTACTTTGTAATGTGCTTGTTTTCACCTTTTTTTCCAGAAAACAAATGTGTTAAGTAGTACGTGTGTTATTGTTTTGCATGCCGTTGGTGTGTTTTATAGTTCTACTTTCTTAATTAAGTTTTTGTTTAGATACAGATGAATTCCTGGGAGCAGGGTAAGGGGTACAAGCATTACTCCTAGTCACGACAGAGGTTCGGTGGGCAGAGTTCAAAATCAGGGGATTGAAGTTTCAGCCTCTCAGACTGTTTACCAAAACAGCACATTAGCCAGTGCTTCTCAGACTCGTTTGAGAGGGTGAATGCTTAGAAATCACAGTGCTCTCAACAAAGCACAATGGATGAAATATTTATATATTTTGCATAACAATATGATACAAATTTACAGACACAGAAAATATGACTTTAATAAATACATGCAATATGAAATAGCAACCAGGCAAAGTCCTTTTGACAATGTACCTCAATTTTGGTCCTGGTAAATGAGGGTAAGAACCCCTGGCTTGACAGAGAGAATGAGCACTCTGATCCTTCCAGTGGAACCAAAGACATGCCAAAGATGTTTGCTTCCGTACTTATGTAGTGATCACCCTAAGTCACATTAAGTGGCCATTATGACTTCACTGCTGCTGGCTACCATTTATTTAGCATCTATCATTACCTGCTATTACGCCGAGGGCCTTGCAAACATCTCATTTAACTCGACAGCTCCACCAGAGAAGCATTTTTATTATCTCTGTGTTACAGATTAGGGAAATAAAAATGAGAAGGGTTATACCAGAGGTTCCCTGGTAGGATTCATTGGTAGCTGACTCCTCACTCACCACTCATGTAACATATCCCCAGTTCATGTTCCCAAGCTTCTCCATGGATTTTCTTTCTCCAGGAAATTTGCTTCTTTCATCAAGAAAATAACATGTGGCTTTGCGCAAGCAATGCTCCATGGAAGTATTAATCTTTTCTGAGTCAAGAATTCCTTTGATCACCCACTGAAGGTCACGGACCCCAGTTCCAGAAACACACACGTAAGTAAACACACTATTTTACATTCAATTTCAAGGGGTTGATGGGTCCCAGGCAAAGAACTTCTACCCTACAGAGTTTATGAAGACAAAGAGGGCTTTTTGGACTGCAGGCTAAACATGAGCTGCTCTTCCAAGCACTGATCTGAAATGTTTTCCTTAGCCATTCTCCTGACCACTTTATTTTTCAAATATTTATATTGATAAAAGATTAAACAAACCCTAAATGTCAGAAATATGCCTTGGCACTAGGGTGCCTATAGTGTGTCCAACTTTTTTTTTTTTGAAGCATAAGTCATCAAAGAGACTATCTTTCTATTATTAGCAGACAGTATCAGTTCAGATTAAAGAACATTCAGAGGATATTTGTTACTCTTTCTCTAGGTGTCTGAATGAAACAAAATACTTAAAGCAAAGCAACACAATTTCTCCCTCTTTTTGACATTACAAGAGACATGAGCTGTTGACAACACACACAGAGGTGAGAAATAGTTTGGAGTTTTCTGAACGTTCCAAATATGAAAAGCAAAAAGTGGGGGTGCGAAGGAGGGAGGGAAGAAGAAAACAGAGACGAGATTGGATATTTATTTTACATATAATTTAAAATTAACGTTTGTTGTGCAACCAGAGTTCTCAGAGTATGCTTTCTGGACCAGTAGTCCAGCATCAACAGAAACTTGTTCAAAATGAAAAAAAAAGCATGTTCTCAGGTCACCCCTCCCCCACCTCAGAACTAATAAATTAAGAACTTCAGGGATGAGACCCAGCACTTTGCTTTGAACAAGCCCTCCAGGTGACTCTGATGCCTCCTGACATTTGAAATCATGGCAGCAGACAGATCTTCTCTCAAATAAGTAATTCCCAGCTGGTCCTAAATCAAACCATTGACTTTAAATGAAAGGGGAGAGTGAAGAAGAGGATAATGGTGAGGAGACTAAAGTTCATTATATATGATCTTATTCCACCCTTTCATAAATATTTTTATACTTGTCTCCATTTTAAAGACTTTTTAGACATTTCAAGACATAAAATTCAAGACATAAAATAACTATTCCAGTTTACAGACTTACTAAATAGTGGGCTTACGGCAGAAAAATTTTAAGTTGCAAAAATTATAAAGCACAATCCTGGAATTCCCCGCAGCCCCATTCCAAACAACCACTAACAGCGTTGAGTGTGTCTCTGCATAGTCATTGTTCCCCGCTCTGTAAAACCCCTCTGGATTTAAAGGATTTATGGTTTCTAATAGAGTTCAGGTTCTAGGAGGTTCTTTTCTCTAAAATCTGAAGACCGAGGCACCTTAGCTTTCAGCTTTGTCCTGATCTCCCTCCAAAAGCAGATGTTCCCTTACCATGTTCGTTTGTTTCATTTTTATTATTATGCTTTTAACATTTATGTATTGCAATTGTTCATCTTGGTTGTTTCCCTCTGCTCCAGTCTCAAACCTGGGCACTTGGACTGTCGGTAGGTTGTGTCCCACGACCTTATCCTTGGCCACCAGGGCCATCTCATCCCTGTATGATGTTTGACATCATACAAGAGAGAGCTCAGTGAATTCAACCAGTGAGCTAAATAAAGCAGACACTGAAAGCTGGCTGAAAACGAAGTGGGAGCTAAGACCCCACTCTAAGATTGAACATGGACTTCGAGCCAGAGGCAGCAGGGGTATTTACTAGAAAAGGGACAGAGGCTTGTTCTGAGACACGTGCATCTTGTGCTGGGGGCTGAAAAGAATTGCTGTGTCTGGCACACACTGCACGTGTCTGTCCGGGCAGGACATCCTGGTCTCTTATACCATGAGCCAGGCTTTGTGCACTGAGTCTGGGAGTGGAGGTCATCAGAATTCTGGACGGTGCTTTGTGATGTTTGGCCAGCTCCCCAGTTAACCCCTGTGGATGCTTGTGTGTGTGTCTGTTTCATGCCAGACTCAGAGAAAATAGCAAAGATGAAAGACAGGACAGAAGGCTTAGGCCTATAAATGCTGCTTTCATAAAGTATTTGTTTTCCTTGCTGTTAAAATCCCTTTTCCAAGTGAATCATTTTGAGTTACATTTTATTAAACTACCTCAAAAAAATAAAAGCAGACATGTTTTTAGAATATATAGCTGGGGGATCCCAAACATCATGAGCTTCCTCTTTTGGAGGAAAACATAACAGAAATGAAAAGAAAGAAAGCTTAGCTTTTGTCCCCAACCCCATTGCTGCTCCCTGGCCCCAGCCCTTAGATTTTAGCTCACATGGAATGAAAATGAAAGATGACCTGCAAGGATTGTACATGACAGAGATGTGTCATATTCAGCCTGTGGATCATTGAAGTTTACAATGAACAATTTTGTCAGAAAAGTGCCTTTTAGTCTTGGGAGTCCTCTACTATGTATGGTAATAGAACATTTTAGGATAAAGGAGGAAGTGGGGTCTAAAAAGAAAAGCACCATTATGTCAGGGAAGGAGTAATACAAGAGAGTCACTTGTGAGAGAAAAGCTTTCTCATACTTTACTTATTTGCTTCTGAATAGACAACACATTCATGTAGCTCAAAATTCAGACAGCACAAAAGGCTAGAGATGGAAAGAAACTTTCCCATCCCCGTTGTCTCCCCAGCTTCCCTCTCCAGGGGAAAGCAGACCTAGGGGTCCTTCTGTGTTCTACCAGATGTGCAATACGCAGAAACAAGCGGCACACGTGTTTTCTTTGACCTATTTTCTAACACAAACAGGAACGCTGGGAACGTGCTGCTCCACGCCTTGTTTTCACACTTCCAGTGTCTCTTCATGCTTTCATGTCTGGATGTGAAGAACGTCCCCATACGCGATCCTACTGTAAAGTCATCCCCTAGTTGAGGTTCCTTTTACCCTGCCCTTGTCTGTGCCGTGTGTTGCCCGCTTTACTTTATGGTTTTTCTGTCTCTCATTTCATGATGAGCCTTCCTGTGTAGTCTTCTTAACGCTTCACCTGATTTAAAGGACGGCAGTGGGACCCGTGTGCTGCAATGACCCTAAGCTGCTACGGGCTCTGGTGAGAAGTCTGAAGACCATTCCCGATGTTGGAAGCGTGTGTCTTTGTAGAGACAGGTATGTAATAGGATAACAGGAACAGACTGGGGACATTGAGAAACGGACCAGAGATTAAAAACAAAGGCAATATGATCAAATTAAACATTGGGGGTAATACATCCCAAATGTATCCATGACTCAGGATGATTTGGATGATGGAACTAGTAAAAGTTGTTTTTCTGTGTAAGGAGCCTGGTAAATGATCAGAAATGGAGAATATGTTAACATAGTAGAAGAATTACCCTGGGAAGACTGAAATGTTCACAGTAAGCTATGCAAAGAAATGCAAGTTGATATATTTCTCTAAGGACAGTCTAGAAAAATAATTAAAGGATTAAAAATGCACATGACGTATGAAATTGTTCAAAAGCACTATTAAAAAAATAGGTCCACACTGGTGGCTCAGGCATTAAGTCTGAGACTGGGGATGTAGTCCATGTGAAGCCCCAGGACCCGGGTTCACCATCCAAGGGGAAACAATCAAAAATGAAAAACAAATTTAAAATGCTTCTTCCTCCTCTCCCTTCCTTTTTGTCTCTCTATTTGCCTTCATTCCTGCCTGCTTTTTTTTCCTCAAATAGATAAATAGATAAGAAGAAAGTTAACACATTGTTTTAAATAGAAAAAGGTAGAAAACATTTAAATAGCAAACAGGGATTTATGTAGCGAATTACAGTACATCCGTAAGTAGAGGTGCTATCAGCTATAAACATGCTTACAAATATGAGAAAATGTTCCCCATAAATTTCTAATTAAACAAAATTCTAACAGCAAAAAGTCTCACTTTTTATACTTATTTTAATGAAATTGTAATGGCAAATGTTAACTGAGAACTCACCATGTGCCAATCTTTGCAGCCTTTTAAATGTGTTATCTCATTGCAGTCTTACAACAATGCCATAAATTAGGAGCTGTGATTACTTCTAATTTGCCCACAAGAAAGCAGGCACAGAGCAGCTAAGCAATGTGGTGAGATGGCACATTTGGCAGATGGAAGGCTGGGGCCAGGCTACCACGACAAGCTTCACCATGTGTACCTAGGCCTACTCATGTTTCAAACCTAAGACAAAACAGAAGTGTGATGTTAGGCGGGTAAATGCATCTGCCCAGGGAAAGAAGTCATCCAATAAAAGCAGTGTAAAGAGTACTGAGGGAAGGAGGCCCAAGGCATGTCTGCCTGTATTGCAAGTGTTCAGTCAGGCTGACATGGGAAACTAAAATTAAGTACAAACAAATATATTTAAGAAAACCTGGAAGAAACCAAAGTGCATCAACTCAGTATTTTTGGGATAACTTAATCACAAAATTTGCCATGAAAGCATCTGGATTTAAAAAATCAAAACCAAATAAAACCATAGAAGTACTTGCAAATCTAAATTTGCAAAGCAATTTACTTAGACGGTTCATCCATGTAAGCAATCATTTCTTTAGTCTATAATGATTGCTGATGGTACCCTTTAAAAGTGAGCTCTCCTACACTGAAAATAAAATGAGAATATTCAAAATAAAGCAAAATGCATACAAAATTATTATATTACAAAATAAAATACAAAAAAATCCTAATGTTCAGTCTACATAGTGACTAATTGCATGAGGAAATATTGGTTATAGTTTCTAACTTCCTTAGAAGTGCTATCTAAGTCACTGTTATTATTATTAGTATCCTATTTTATTTTTACCAAGAACAATCATTTCATGTACATCATACATGATACTTGTCACCAACTGATTGTTTGCAGAAGTTCAAAACCACAGACAAAGATGATGATTTGCTACAACAGAAATTCTTTTTCTTTAAATGCCACAGCTTTTCAAAACTCAACTATTCCCATAACACATTTAGTAATGTCAACATTGCTGGAATTAGCATATCTTCCTAAGAAGGCTCCTGAGAATTTGACTTTTTAACACAGCAAAGTTAATCATATTGTTTTATTTTCACATATGTAACTTCAAGTTTCAAAACAATTCTATTGTATAAATTGAGCTATATTTATATACACATATCTAGAATTTATTTCAATGTATGTGGGCATCATACTCCTTAAAGTACAATAAACATTATTTTTTTTCTTCATGTAATGGCCTAGGGCCTGGAGGAAACTAAAATAAACTACGCTAATTTTTCAGTTATATGTTAAAGACTTAAATCTACCACATAAACATTCCAAAACCAATTCAGACTAGTAAACTGATGGCTGGATCGAAAAAACAATCAGAGGGATTATTCTAAGCTTTGAGAGAGCTAGGGGAAAGCATTTCTTGACCTTCTGTTCTCGAAGGCGCCTTTTCATCTGGTTTCAATTCTCTTGTTTGTGCACCTTGCCATATTTATTATTGAATTCCTGATGTCTTCTTGTTTCATGTTCTGTGTTCCGATGATTTATGAGAAATTGCTGGCCTAGATGTTATCTTTGGCATCAGGGAGTGCACAGTCCCTGAAGAGTGCTGAGAGAATAGATGTGTTTGGAGCAGCACAATGCCCAGGCTGAACAGATGTCCATCAATTCATGGAAAGTGCCAGCTGAAGAAGCCTTAATAAGACACATTTTTCTTCGTAAACACAGCAATTGCAAGGCTGTGTTCAAAATCACAGATATTTTCCCCTCTGTTGGATGACTGCAGGAAATGATAACCTAGTCCTGAAACAGTGATTTGAGGAGAAATCCACACAAAATGGATTACTTTTAGTTTAGCTCAAGATGCAGTGACATGTACTCTGCATCAGTGATCTGTCTTGTCTGCTTTGACAATTGAAATATAGTAGTGACATTTCAGTTCATGTCTAAACATCTCCATAAAGATGATCTAGTTTCTAAGTGGGTAGGAAATGAGTTGTTTTGGTTTTGTTTTGCTTCTTAATGGTGACCAGATTTCTCGTTCTTCACTAAGCGAAAATTAATTAGCAAGTCTAACATGCCTGGAGAAAATCATCTAATTAGATAAAATTTGCAGGCTAATCAAAATAGGCAGGCAATTTTCCCTCCAGTCCTTTTCCACTAGAGGGAGTTAAACACTTCTGCAAAAGACGTTGCTCTCACTAACCCTCATCTTTCTAGGCAAACCCTTCTGTATCACCGAAATATTACATCAGATACCCTAAAGTAGATCTGAATGCAGGTTCCTTCATAGACATTATGTGTTTTTACTTTTCTTATAGTATTTAGTGTTATAAGTAACTATGGGTCAGCTGCATCAATGTATCAAGTTCCAATTATTTAATCTTACATTGTTCATTTCTATCCTATTTCTCAGTAAAATCATAAAAGGAAAACAGAATGAAGACATCATGTAAAGAGGTTAAGGGACACTGTAATAAACACTGTACTTGCCATGAAAGCTATAGAATAGTAAAAGGAAACGTTTCCTTATTTCATGACACGGGAGAAAATGATACTTTTATTGTTTTTCACGCACAAGTATCAGGAGAAAATACCTGGAGCAGTGAACACATTTCTCCTTTAGTAGTTAAACAAAGTAAACAAGGACGTAATTAAAGATTGTTTTTAAAAACCAAATTTTTATTTCCATAGTTGCAAATTCTTAAACCCTAGGGTACTTAAAAAATCATTGGGAAAAAACCCTGAAGATTTCTCCTGTAAATTTCAACAAAGTTTAAGGGACATTTATATAGTCATCTTGACTAAAAGCAAATCATTGGTTTCCCAGGTTGCTTTTTTATAGAGCTCAACAACTTAATTTCCAAAATTCAAAGTTAAACATTCTAGGTCACATAATGTTTATTTCTGGTTGGTGGGATTAAGTATGACTTTCCTTTTATTCTTTATGTTTTCCTATGTTATAGTCCTTTTATAGCATTTATTATTTTCACCTTGGGAGTGGTTTTGAGAAATCAAATTCTGGGTTGACAAACATATACAGAGTACAGCTCACAAATGATGTAGAAACTACTTTTGTGCAGTTAGGTTTTCATCAAGAAGTCTTCTTATCTACTGTGCATTCTGGGATTCAAAAACTTGGCCATACATTCAAACATCTATCTACTTTAGATACAACAGTTTCTTTTCTAAGAATTTCTATTAAAAGCTTCATTTAAAAGAACCAGTCCTATAAGAAATAATTTATGGTAAAGTTAATAAACATTTAAACAGAGCTTCAAAGCAAAACAAAAACAATACTATATAAGTAAAATCCAAATAGAACCGCATTATCCCCAAGCTGTTCTCTCTAGGATACAAAAGAAAGCACTCATTAGAAATTAGTAGAGAAATTACTAGGAAGCCCTGTCCACGAGCATTTTGTGTCTCTCATTGCTAGTTCAATGTCATCCACTGCTACCTCCCTGTGTCCCTCTCTGCACAGTATCACATGTCAGTCTGAGGCTTCACTAAAACATATCATTTCTTTATATTGTGCTGGATTCCTAGTCTTTCTGTCTCCAATTGTTCAAGTCTCAGACTTTGAGAAACAATGTCTTCTTTTACTCGATTGCTAATTGCCAGCTACTCCCATCTCTAATTGCAGTATCACAGACCTTTGCATATAAAGCTGCTCAAATACCTGCAGGCCCACTGCTGTTCCCTGTTACAAAACACCTTCTTTCTCAGACAATGGGTGCAGAAGGGTTTTTTGAATGCTGGACTTGCCAGGCAGTGCATTAAGTGTCTTCCTTTAGGATGCAAATATACATTGCTGCATCCTTACAGATCAACTCTGTCTGCACACAGCATAAGTAAATATTAGGCCCCTACCCCATTTAAAGAAAAATGTCATTCTCAGCCTGTTGAGATTCTTTTTAAAACATACACTTTATGATGGATTTCAAAGGGGAAGCAAAAAAGAGGTCTTATATTACATATTGCTAGCAAGCTGCCACATTTAAATCAGAGCTGACGCTCCTCCCCCAGCTTTCTGACTTTGCAGCCAGCTGGCGTTTCCTGGTCACCCTTCACCCCCAGTGAACCCCCTGCCCCTCTCCTTTTCCTTCCTCCAATCTGCTATCCCCAACCTGCATATTTATATACCCAGCTGTCAGCAAATTAGAAGTCTTCTTTAAAAAGTGAAGGGGGATTTTGAATAAGAATTTTTTTATTTTTTCCTGTTGTATTCACATTGTCTTCACAACAAGCATTTGTGCTAAGTTTTGTTATCCCAAGTTTACAGTGAGGAAAGCGTAGAGGACAAACAGGCTCTCTCTCCACAGCTTCATTTCAAACCACTATACAGTGTCTGTTTCCTTGTACAATCATATGATAGCCGAGCAGCTCTCACATAAATGGTTGTGAAATGCTTGAATATCAAAATGAAGGCAACAGATATGATTTTTATAATGCAAGATGAGATATATCACAGAATTACATTTTTGTTTATAAAGGAAAATATTTCCCATAAGGTCCATCTATGAATCTGTTGCTCTTAAAAAAAAAAAAAAAAAAAAAAAAGGCAAGAACAGCTGATCTGCTCTACTGATCAGAATCACATTAAAAGAAGAATTTGTTTTCAGGCATCAAGCATTTATGCAGAGTATCTTCAGGACACACATTCTCAACCTCCAACATTTAGGAAGACATGCAGTAATTAATAAAATGTCAGGTTAGTAGAAGTAGAAGTACAATTGTTGAAGATTGTATACATTCAAATCTGTACTTGAAAACTGTAAAAAGAGAGACTAAGAAAATCTGCACATTTATTATCAGTCCTTATCAAGTATGAAATTATGACTTGCTTCAGATGTGAGCAACCATGGGACACAGAATGATAGCAATGAATGAACTTGGTGAAGGAAAAAGACCAGGCCCAACTATGGAGACACAACGGAAACAAGTTCATGTCTTTCCCTGAATCACATTCCCAGTTGTGTTCTGCATTCTTGCCTGTAACCCAAATGAGCTTCCTTTACCTTGCTTTTGAACAGAGGAAACATAGTTGACAAATCAAAATCTAGGTCTGAGGTGGACAGGGGGAAAAGTGGCTTAGGAACTTAGGAGGAAAAATGGGCTATACAGGAATTGGCGGTGGAAGCAACCAGGGAGCTTTCTGCAGGAAGGAGATCACCCACATACGCTCACTGGAGATGAGAAAAGAGGCCATCTGCCCTTAGCAGCTGGATTCTAAGGAATGTATTAATTAGAATATGGTAGGTTTTACCCCTCAGACGTGGTAACTGTCACTTTCCTCTGACATTTCATTGCCCAAAACAAGTCATATGGCCACAGTTAACTTAAAAGAGAGTTGGGAATGTGCAATCTCATCAAGTGCCCAGAAAGAGGAAAAGTGAAATGTGTGGGGATAGGCCTAATGACTGTCACAAGGAACATCAGTGCAAATGCAATAAGGGAGAAGTATAGCAAATTGTCTTCTCTTAATTTCCCTTCTTTCTCTTCAGAGAAGATACATAGGCTGGCTATGTGCCTCCTGCAATGCATCAGTCATTCTGGATTAATTTGACCATACATTTCACCATTCTTTAATGAAGAAGGATTAGAATTAACAGTACAAACACTCTGTACTCTCTCTCTCTCTCTCTCTCTCTCTTTTAACTAAAACCCATATGTCAATGTTGAGTTAATAAACTACCATTACACTTTTGATCATCCTTAAATAAAAATCTCAAGTCGAGTTATACCAAAAATGTTAAGAAAGCAATCATAGTATTTAAGTACTTGACAATTTCATTCAAGATCCTTATTACCCACTTCAACATGCTGCTGGTGAGAATATAATTTGACATAATCCTTTTGCAAAGAAATGCAACAACATGTCTCAAGAACCTTAAAATTATACTTAGTCCTTTTACCTAATAGTTCAACTGCTGGATATGTACTCTAAAAATTCCAAATGTTTAAAAACAAGACATCTATGTTCCTTGCCATACTGTTTATAGAAGTAAAGAATCGTAACCAAAATATTCAATAATAGAAAAATGATTTCTGCATATTATGGTAAATCTATATGAAACATTCAATAAAAATGATGTCTGGGGCAAAGTAATTATATTATAATGGTAATTATAATTGATATAAAATTATTCATGTCATCTGATTTATGTTGAAAGTATATATATGATACAATATATATGTACTATTTAATATCCATTGTGTACAGTCCACATCATGCAATGGTCCTCACAAAGATGACTGATACTATGAATACAGAACCAAAGGTCTAGTATGTGTCATAATTAATGATACGGACCACACTAACTGACTGACACATGGGGCCTGTAATAAGTTGTTTTTAGAATGCTGGAAGGTAGAGAAAAAATTTACTTTTTTAAAATATACGCACACATACAATAAAAAGGAAGAGTTGGTAATTCATTTGTCAAAAACTCACTTTTCAAATTTATTAGAAGAAATGATCTGGTATAAAAAAGATGTATCAGGAAGAGACCTAGCAGATGCATTGCAAACACAGAGACTGTTCTGGAACATAATGGATAACTATGCATATGCAAATAAGCAATTGTGGACCTGTATCTAGAAATACTCTAACTGAAATACTATTGAAAGTTATCCTTCTAGGAGTAGAGTTTATTTTGGGCCCTTGTGAAGGGAATTTCAGAAAACAAAGTTTTATTAAATATGTTTTATATGTAAGGTATCAGATCAGTGCAAAAACATCCATATTAACAACTCAAGACACTTTAAAATTTTAAAAATAATATGACTCTAAAAACAACTTTAGTTTGCAGTTCTTTCCTGTTCTACCTTATATTTCATCATCCATAAAACATTATTTTTATAAAATTCTCTTATAACAAAGATATAGCTCCACCTAATGGAAAAAATATCCAATTACACCCCTTCATGGAACTAGGAATATTTCCATGAATGTTAGTAAAACTGTGAAGTGTATCTGTAGCTCACACACATGCATGCGCACACACACACACGCACGCACACATGATGCTTTTCCGTGCCTCTACATTTTTTTTGAAGTCAGATAGAAACCAATGGTACTTACAGCTTTTGTAAAATCTGCTCTTATCCTTGGATTTGGACCATAAAATATATTTATACTTATACTTACGTATACATATAGATTTATAAATACACAATCACCAGCACCTTAACTCTTTCCTATCCTAAGCCCTATTTCACCCTCAAATGTAAATGTAAGAGTGATTTTCTGCCCTTGAGAATCATGGCTTCTTCAGAGATGGAAAAGATAAATCAAGTATTCACACTCTGACTAAGTATTAGAATCATCCAGGAAAGTTTAAACCACACCTCTGCCTGGGCCTACCAGCAGAAATTCTATTTAACTCATCTGGGGTGAAGGCATGTTTGAGTATTATGTAGAAATTTCCCTCAGCAATTCCAATGTGCAGCCAGTGTTAGGACCCAGTGGATTCTAAAACAAAATACACAAGTCCCATTGAAGAGTTGACATTAAAGTTTTTGACATAAGAAATCACAAATCTTTTCTTTACATCAATATTCTAACTTACACTGTCTCTTATGTAAAACTCTCCTCTAAGAAGATAAAGCAGAGGAAAACTCAAACCCCTTAAATCAAGTAAGAAATAAGAATTCTCTTCACTTTGGAGGACCTGCTCTCCAGGTTGGAATTGTTTTTCTTCATCCCTCTCTCCATTCAATCACCAAACCCACTGATGCTTCTGTAAGGTCAGCAGGCCAGTTCCTGGATCTATTTAATTTACTGTTGTATGACTAGCCCCAAATACCAAGTTTGGCTCATACATAGTTCTTAATAAATATTTGCTAAATGAAATCAGAGCCTCTTGGATTTATCCATTCTTTCCTCTCACACCAAATCTTCACTCAATCTCTTCCCCCGAGGTAACCTGCTATAGTCTCTTTGTTTATGTGTATGTATGTATATGTGTGTATGTATGTACACAAACACACATCTCCATTTCGTTTTTTTCCTCTCAACCCGACCTAAGTCTCCAACCTTTTCCTTCACTGTTCTCCGTTTCCTTCCATTCATGCATGTCCATAGCTCTAGTCTGTTCGCTTCATTCAGACCTTAATTCTTTGAATTAGTTGAACAAGCAAAAGCTATGGAATCTAACTGATAATAAATGGCTCATATTCCAGTCCAGTCACTTAATCACTGTAAGTCTCAATTACTTCATCTATAAAAGGAAATATACGAGGGAAAAATAAGATGACAAATTTAAAATATCCAGCACTATGTCTTCTGCACCTTACTGGGCTAACCCTTTATGATCTCTCTCCCCAAGTCACAGCCTTGATAACTATAACTGTATAACATGTCTTGAAACTGGGGGAACTTTGTTAGACTGATTCTGTCCACTTCAGTCTTTTTTGTTTTTTTCAAAATTGTTTTAATTAGTATAGATCTGTTGCTTTTTCATATAAATTTTAGCATCTGGAGTGTACCCTGGTGGCCTAATGGTCTATTACACCCTGGAAACTACCCCACATATATCTGAAGGTCCTGGGTTCAAGACCCAGGGGGCTGGGGTGGGGACAACCAATGTGAACAACTAAATAAAAATAAAGTGCTTCTTCTGCTTCTCTCTTCCTGCCTGCCTGCTTGGCTTCATTCCTGCCTGCATCTTTCCTTTAAAATTAAAAAAAAAAATTCTAGTCCCACTTTTTGAGTGAAAACAATGTACTCCTAATTTCCTTTAGTCTGCGCATCCATGTGGTTTGGGATGGGGAGTGTCCCTACCTCCTCCCTTCATCTCCTGGGCTAGGCCATGATTGAATCAGCCCATCCCCCAGGTTTCAGACATTAACTTAGGGAAAGGCATCTTGTCTAGTTCCTGATGAGGAGAATTCAACTCTGGACTCAACTCTTTGCTTAAAGTCAATTTGGGTTGGGCTTTCTGTCATTTGCAACCTTCTAAGTCCTTCCTCTTGGAAAAAGAAAAGCAGTCAGAAACTGGTCTGGCACTCACAAGCAGACAAGGTATTCTGTGAAACAAAAAATGTCACAAAACATTAACACCAGACCAAGCTACTCTGTGACCAGGAGAAAGCAAGATAAATACAAGGCAATAATGTGTCTGAGCGGGGACAGAAAAAGAACATTGCGCACATGACAAACATGACCAAATAACCCTCTTTTTTGGTTAATATTAGGGACTGGGCTTGTTTCCTTACAACTTTAGCTCTAATTTGTCCTTCCCACCTCTTAGTTAAGATTCCTAAAGGAAACAAGCACAGACTTACTTCTACTTCCTAACAATACCCGCCTTTGAGCCAGGTCCTGCTGCTTAATGCCATGGCCCCTTACAGTTTGCTGCCACTTTCATGTCTGTGTGCCGCCAAACCCATCTTAACTGTACTGCAGGTATGTTTCTGGTAGTGTTGGACTACCTGGCAGGGCATCAACATTCTTCCAAGAGTTCATTGAAGGGATTAGGAATTCAGACTAAGGGACTAAAGTGTCTGTTTCTATATTCTGGCTGCTCCACTTTCTGATAAGTGACTGTAAGTCTCTCTTCCTTGGTTTATTTATCAAGTGGGAAAATCAAAGTATCCACAAAATAAATTATTACAATATTAGCTATTTGTTTATGAATCCTGACCAGATGCTCTTGTATATCCTTCTCTTATCCTGTGTAAGACTTCCAGCTGAAGGATTTTTAATCATCTGCAAAATATTGTGCAAGTTGAGTGTGTGCATTTTTCTGGGATGAGAGCAAGCATCTTTGTTAAAGGACTACCTGTCCCACTAACGGTTACAAAGCTTTCCCTGTACATAAGCCCTCACTTAATGTCATGGATAAGCACTCAGAACTTTAAGTAAAACCCTTATAATGAAACCAATTTTACCACAGGCTACTTGATATAAACAAGACTTCAGTTCCTACAGTGTATTTCTTGTCACAAAAGCATCACCAAACTTCTAAATAAAGACCACAAACACGCTTTCATATTAAACAGTCATGTATATTCTCATTCACTCCTTTCCCAGCCCACTTATTCCAGTTCAGGGTACTGAGTATCTGGTGTCTAGCCAGGCAGCTCAGGGCACAAGTTGGGTCCCAATCCTGGACAATCTGGCCTTGCATCATAGGACACACACACTCACTCACTCAGAATGGGACAACTGAGAAAGGCCCAATGAATATCTTGAGGATGTGGGAGCAGAATACCCAGAGGAAACGTGCAAATTCTACACAGACAATGGCACGTTCCAGGAATTGATTTCATTTTTCATCCACATTATAACAAAACAACACTACGAGAAGCACTGCTGTCCCAACACCTACTTCTCCCCACAGACTGCTCACCTTTGCTCCAATGTTCTTCTCTGAATGACGTGAACTCACTGCACCAGAAGTGCCATCTCCACTGCAGGCTCTGCTCAGCCCTTAAAATGGAATCTGAACCAAACATAAGGTTGTCTGTCAACAAGATAGAACCTGCCCCAGAGACTTAAATGTATATTCGAACAAACAGCTTCAAGATCTAACAGAGGAGGAACCAAGGTCTGAGGTAGAGTCAGACACAAAGGACTCAATTTAGAAATTTATTCCTTCAAAAAAATTTTTTTGTATTAGTAAGAGGAAGAAAGCAGGCAGGAATGAAGGCAGATAGATAGGTAGATAGGCAGGAAGAGAGAGGAGAAAAAAGAATCTTTATTCATTTGGTTAGTTCTTCATTTTTGGTTGTTTCTCCCCAACCCTGGCTCTGGGTCATCAACCCGTGTCCTTGGGTTTCACATGGACTATGCCACAGTCACAGACTAAACACCTGAGCCACCAGGACATGCCAGAGTCTCGAATGTATCTCACTAGTCTTCTTGTTAAATGAGGATAATTCCAGTTTACTTATTTTATTTTTCCAAAATTTATATTTCTTTATCATGCACACTGTTTAGAAAAGAAGATTTCTCATTCTGGAAGTTGGTATTTCTCTGTACTAAGTTTATAAACAAATAAGTTATGTCTTCAGTATATTATAAATTTAAATTCTCCTATAGAGATTAGTAGGAGGAAGTAGAGGTAAATTAGTACAAACATTCTCGAGGACAATTTGGCAACATGAACATTTCAAAACTCATGAGTACTAAGACCTACAGGTAAGGACAGTCAGAGAAGCATTCATAAAATCTATAAACCATTTAAATTCCCAGCAGCAGGTAACTAGTCAAATAAAGTATAGTAATGTACACAGTGACATATCATGCAAATATTAAAAATATGAAACTCTATATATAGATAGAGAATTATCTCCAAGACATATTTGCATATACACATTTTTATATATGCATAAAATATGCCTCAGATGAATGATGATAACAGTCACTGCCTCTGAGAAAAGTGGGTCTGGAGGGGTCAGGTAGAGGAGGACATACTTTTTTCACTGTATCTTTTTTTGTTATAAACCAATCTTTTAATCATCTATGAATATTATCTGTAAATTTCTAAAAATCAAAAAAAATAAATGATTTCTAAAATTTTTATGCAGAATTTACAAATAAAAAGTACACATCATTAGTGTAAATGAAACTATTTTCTATAAAGTTGATGTACCTATATAACAAACACTCATAATCAGGACAAAAGTATTATAAAATATAAGTAAAAGAAAATTCAAGACATTTTATCATTTCACCTGTAAATATTTCAGCATCATTTCTTCCCAGATAAAAACTTAACCATATCATTACAATAAAATTAACAATAAAATTCTAAAATTTGATACTAAAATTCTTAATACCCAGTTCATGTTCAGTTCTCTTTATCTAAAAAATGTTTATTTATTAGATTTCTTTGACTCATAATCCAAAATTTTTCATGTAGTACATTTGGATGATTTTCCTCTTAAATCACCTTCATTCTATAATAGTTTCATCCTCTTTGGTTAGTGCTACTTCCTTGTTGTTGCAGAAACTGCTCATTTATCTTGCAGAATTTCTCACTTCAAGATTAAATCTTCAGTGTCTCACTAACATGTTTATTCATTGCATTTTTTGTAAACCAGTAATTAGATCTAGAGATGCACCATGCTTTCTTGAGTTAGTAAATAAAAGTGCTCTAAATATTTTTGGGAAATGTACGTTTTTGAGCAAACAATATATGGAGATTCACAAATAAAGACCTGAAAAGTCCCAAAGTGAGAAAAATTGGGGACTTCTCAAGTTTTATTTTAACCATCTATGCATATCATCTGTAAATTAAAAAAAATAATCCCCCCAAACGGTCTAACATTTTGAAGTAGAATTTACATACAAAAAGCACATCTCTTAAGTGTAAAGGAAACCATTTTCCATTGTTGCTGTTGTTGGACTCCTTATCAGATTCACAGAGAATGAGAAACCAGTCCTGCTTTACACACTCTGATAAACACTGGAGTAGATCTGTGTGGGCTTCTCATAATTCTGTGGTTTTGTATGGTGCATGATACACCATGGAGGCTCATTAAAGTTTGCTGATAGATTGATCCCGCAGAAGTTTATTGTGTGTTTTCTACTTACGTAGCACTGTACTTGAAACCACTACTTTTGTTCTCAAGAAAGAAGACTGAGTTGATGAATCAGCACGTGTCCTGGTAGAAATGCATATATTCATTTAAAGTCTAAAGTAGCAAGAGAACACCAGCTGTGTGTATTGCAGAGTCATGGAGCAGAGTGACCTAGTTGACTGTCAGGTAAGCCTCAATGGCAAGACCAGATCTGAGTGTAATAACAAGAATTCACAGCAGGTCCCAGCTGAAAAAGACCACTTAAATCATTGGGCCAATCTCTTCATTTATAGAGAACAGGAAGCCCCGGGCTGTGACAGTTGATGAGGGACATGGCTTAAGACTAAAACCAAAATCTTCCTGTTGCTAAACTTTCTCTCTAGGTAGGTCCAATTCAGGATGATTTCTTTATAATTAAACTGCTTTGTTTTGTTTTCTTTCCCCTCTAGAAGCTTTTAGTTTTGCTTTTATCCTTGGAGTTCTGAGATTTCTTCGGGATGTGTCTAAGTATGAGCTTTCCTCGTCATCCTGTCTGACTGTCAGTCCATTCACTGTGAGATATGTATGGATGTTTCTTTGGCCAGAGGAGTTTCTCTAGGCTGAGAGATATTTTCTTCTGTTCCTTGCATTCTTTTGTTGGGTCAGTTGTTTTGGCTTGTTCATCCCAATAGCTTTTTCTTCAATATTGTTTATTTTGTTCACTTTAGGTGATCTTTAGTTGATCCTTCTACATTTATGAATGAAAGTTCATTTCATTCCCTGGCCTTTTTATATGGGTTTGTTTACCCAGAAATTCATACAGGGACAAATGTGACCTCAAGTTATTCACAGTCTACTGAGGGAGGAAAACTAAAAATTCTGTCAGAATGCCTGGGTGGAGTCCAGGGAAAGAAAAGGTGGTGGTATTAGCTTGTGTGTCAGGAATTCCAAACGTGCCCCTCCCCAACCTCCATAGCTTTCTGACTCCTCAGAATTCGAACTGGAGATAGAAAGCTTCCCAGAAATTAGAAAGGGGCAGGAAAGGCCTGACTTATGAGCTACCATTTTACTATATCACTTCCTGGGCAAGAAGAAAATTTAGTCTTTCTCTCTAAGGATACATTTGTCAAAGTTTCTCTCTGAGAATCTATAGCAGTTACATTTGTGACTGGGAAATGCCTTTTGTAGACTTTTCTCTTACTATTCATAGTCCCTGAGTATCTGGTGGTCCACTCTACACAGATTTTGTTTGGGATTATAGCTCTCTTCCAAACAGTTGTCTTGGGTGAATAAAATTTGGCCCAGGCCTGGTCTCTTCCACATTTGACTCAGGAGAAAACTCACTCATCATTATATCTGTGGAAACGCATCTCTCATTGCTCTGAGATTAACTGTTCCAGCCTGTACTTTTGACTTTAACTTCTCAAGAATGGGTCAAATTCTCAGGAGGTTTCAATTTTTTATATGTTCTGGAAGTAAGTAATGAACAAAGGCTTATGAAACTGGATATGAATACTATTTTGCAAGCTCTGCAGAGATTGTAAATACTTTACCTTGGAAAGAAGAAATATTTGACACCTTTACTTTTACTTTTGTTCTTAGTTTGGGGGTCCTTAGCTGAAAAGAAAGAAAAAGTTTCTTTGGAAAGCTATTTCATGCCCAACTAAACAGCATAGGAGTCATAAAATAAGGAATCTTCCAAATTGCTTCCAAAAAGGCATGGACCAGCACCTATGATTGACTTTATTACCACAAAGATGTATACCAGAAAATCTTTATGGTGCCAACTTTGGGTCTTGGTAGGAAAAATAAAAAGAAAAAGTCCTGAAATTCTTAAAAAGCTAAATGGAATCTGTTGAATGTACATCACTGTGAGAAAGAATTGCCTGACTAAGTTTAGAAATAGTTTTACACCAAGGCATTTACAAAGCATGGGCATTGAAATAAAACACAACTGTTTAAACTCCATTTGGAACTTACTTGCTATGTGAAAATAACCATTTTAGGTCCAAGATAGATTTGTTCATACTAAGCCCCAAGTCAGCAAATCAAAACTTAACTAAATATCTATGCCAGACTTTCCCCCCAAAAGAAAGCTGGGTTAGCCAATCAATGGCTGACCCAGTTCCAAGGCTCCTTTAGCATCATAGAACAAAAATGACTCTGCCTTAATAAGTCAGCAAATGCCCTCTAACTTCCTTATTCCTGCTTACTTTGGTCTATAAAAATCTCCTCTTGCCTTGCACAGCTCTTCAGAGCTTCTTTCTATTTGCTAATTGGATATTTCCAGGTTCATGAATTCCTTGGGAGGTGTGTGTGGGGGTGGCAGGGGCTGGAGGATAGATGGAGCCTTCTAGATTAGTAAATTCTGGAAATTTTTCTTTTAACAGTTGTATGACCCTAGGCAGATTGTTTAGCATTCTAAATTTAGCCTTTCTGATTTGTAAAATGGATATAATAGCTAAACTGAGGGATGACTATAGAATTAAATGAGATATAATATAAATATTCTAAGACAGAAAGCCTTTGATGAATAGTGACCACCATTATCATGCCTCCTCAGAGGAATCTTTTCCTCTTTCTTCTTTGCCCTCGCTCTTCCTTCAGGATGGCTCAGATACCACCTCCTCCAGAAGACTTTCCTGGATTCCCTCTCTTATGGGACAGGGCCTTCCTAAACAATCTGCGATATCATGGCGCAAACATACTTACCTAAAGTTGCTTGTTCCCGTATTTGATTCCTCACAGAAGCAGGGGCTCCTTGAGTGTAGACACTACATCAAAGTCACATATCAGCTCTTAAGACAGAGTCTGGCAGGACAGAAATCAATGAATTCACACTTGTGACCTGAGTGGGATCTGTGTACTTCCTACCAACCCATGTCAGAGAGACAGAAAAGAGGAATTGTATGTTAATGCTTCCCTCATTTGGAAGAAAAATATCTACTCAATTAAAATTGAGAAGCAGATCCCTGATTTACAGTCTGGTTCTTTGAATTATAGGACTTGAGGGCAGGAAAAAGCTTTAGAGAGTGGCAGAGCAGGAGAGCAGCACATGTTACTCCCAAGGAACACGTGTGTCTTTAAAAAAAGATATTCAACATTTAAGTTTACATTTGGAACATGTTAAAAAGAACCTTACTTTGTTATTATTTGGAATAGGAACCTCCCCAAAACCTTAACTGCTGGGGATATTTATGCATCAGCTCTAACAGGTGGGCAACCAGAGCCGGGGCAAGGAGATGTGAGTGTGGCATGTCCTGGTGGCTCAGTAGTTAAAGTCTGCAGTTCCAGATGGTGTAGTCCACGTAAAGCCCAAGGGCTCTGCTTCCTGCCCCTGACAGACAGGGTTGAGGGGGACAACAAATAAATAGATCAATAAACGTTTCTTCCTCCTTTCTCTTCCTGCCTGCCTGTTTGCCTTCATTCCTGCCTGCCTCCTTCCTCTAAACAAATAAAATAATTCTTTCTACAAACAAATATGAAATGTATATCAAAAACAGGAGTTACTAAAGTCTGAGAAACACAGAACTATTTCCAATCATTTATTTACATACACATGAGGAAACTGAGGCCCAGAGGAGTAAACAGGTGCATCCAAGGTCATGTAACCAGTAAGTACCTGAGGTAGGATTCACAACTGCACATTAGCTTAGCGCCCCTCCAGTGCACTGACTGATCATAATTTTGTGTGGTGTAGAAAAGGAGGAAGAGGACCGGGTGGGGATCAGAGGTGGATGGCCGGGTGTGATTTTGGACCAGTTTGTCTGAAACTTGGTTTCCTTATATGTAAAATGGTGAGGATAATAATCTCCACATAGGACTGCTAATGGATCGAAAGAAAAGGAAAAGCCCATTTTAAACTGCAACACAATATTTCAAAGTGGCCACTCATCCAGCGTGTACAGGAACAGCACACTTCAGCTCTAAATGTAGGTTCTCTGACCACGTCAGCATAACCACAAACAAGGATTTCCAGATAAGTAGGCAAATCGATGCTAATCAAAACTTCTTAATTCTTTTGAATTAGGGAGACTAATATAAGTGGGTAGCCACATGGGAAAAAGAAAGGTAAAATTGTATTGACTTTTCAAATTATAAAATGTATTTTATTCAGAATATAACAGAGATTTAAACTTTAAAGATGAAATCATGCAAGAGCTAGAAGAAAACGTAAATGAATGCTTCTATAACCGAGAAATGGGTAAACTAACTGTGGCTCAAAATCCATTAGTAATAAAGAAAAGATTAATAGATTGAATGTTATAAAAATAAAAATAGTGCTTCTATAGCAAAAAGGCAAACAAAACAAAAACACGTAAATATGGGTAAAGATAAATGACAAATTGAAAAGAAAATTTCCAATCTAGTGAAATTTCACATTGATTTTATCTTTTTCCTCAGTTTCGCTTCTAGGACTCCACTCCAAAGATTTAATGGCAAAAATAAGAAAAGGCATTGTCCAAAGCTTTTCATTGCAGCACTATTTATTTATTTATTTATTTATTTATTTTTACAAAGGCTGCAGGTAGGAATGAAGGCAAGTAGGCAGGAAGAGAAAGGAGGAAGAAGAAAGGAGGGAGAAGCACTTTTATTTTCATTTAGTTGTTCACACTGGTTCTTTCCCCCTGGACCCAGGACTCCAGCTCAGGAGTATGTGGCTTCTCCTTTGCAGGGAACTGACGTAACCACTGCTCACTAGGGCACAACTAATTGCAACACTATTTATCGTAGCAAAAGTTTGGAAGCAACTCAAATGTCCATCTGCAGCAAACTGGATGAATATATTATGGTACATCCACAAGGGGGCAACTGATCCAGAATATTAAGTGAAAAAAAAGTAAGGTGGAGAAAAGAAAATACAATAAACTACCATTTTATTAATGGTGCAAATCTTTTTAATAATGGATAACTGATCCACATCTTTCTTTATAAGCGGTCACCTGCGAGGGGAAGCAGGAAACAGGAGGGAGGAGCCAGACTTCTCTAAAGGTACTTTGTTTTGACCTTTGGAATGTTGTAAATATTTTGCAGAATTATAAAACACAAGAAGATTTTAAACACACTTGAGAAGTCAAAAGTACAATGAAACAAATGAACCTGTGTGTAAATTTGTGCCATAACCAAGGAGATTAATCGTTTCCAGTGGTTTTAAAAAACATAGGGATTTTCTCATTCCTAAAGGGATACACCACACAGTCAGAAAGAACTTAAAAACAACTTTAAACTAAAAAGTAATTATAGGTGATTATATATGTAGTAATGTTGGTATTGCTTGAGATTATTAAGTATATATTATGAGGTAAATCAAACAAGCATCTGTGTCATTGTCATTGAAATTTTTATCATGGGAAAAGGAGACAAAGCTATAACATAGGCGAGATTAAAAACCCTGTCATTCTGATTGTGAATGGGAAGCATCAGTATAAACTCAATATGTATTTCGGAAAACAAAAATGTATTTATTTGCTCTGTCCACTGAAAAGTCCAAAAAAACCAGTGACCACCTCAGTAAAAATGAGAATCTGTAGTACCTAGAATATGATACAGAGCATGGAGAAATAGTCAGAAACTAAGAAAGCAGTTCTAATGAGATCTTGTCAAAAGGACCCAGAAGCCAAGTTGAAGAGGTTTTCACTGGCCAAGGAAGAAATCTTTTGAGTATTAATAAAAGTAACGACAATGGATTAGAGCATACCAAAGATTTTCCACACAATGAATTCAGTATGATACTAAAACAAAACAAAATACAAACAAACAAAACCACAAACAAATGATGTGCCCTCGTGACCTAGCGGATAAGCCCACTGTGGCGTAGTCCACATACATCCCAAGGATGGAGGCTCAAGACCTGGGGCCAGGGGGAACAAAGAAAATGAACAATAAAACAAAATAAAGTGCCTCTCTCTTTCTGCCTGCCTACTAGCCTTCATTCCTGTCTGCACCTTTCCTTTAAAAAACAAACATACAAACAAACAAAATCCTTTATTGATCACCTCTGGAGAACATCTGCTAGGGAACTAACTTGTAAAAATTATACATGAAAGAAAAACAAGCAAACATTTCTCCTATGTGCCTCAGCGCTTATGAGAGGAAGTACTTTTTTATAGAGATAATCCAGTCAGTAAATGACAAAAAGAATGAGAGAATGAGAGTATCAGCATCTGGCAGCCTAGGGAAACAAAGGATCCGGGCAGTGGTCATTAATGGGGCTAACATGACACAAGAAGACACCAGATATTTAATACTTCTTAATAGATGTGCACGATGAATTCTGTAAGTATTCTAGTCAAAAAATCAAATTTGAATCTGATATTTGATCAAGCTTGGACATTTATCTAGATCTAGTCACAGGAAACAGCCGACATGTGGAAAATGTTGAATAACATTCGTGAAGGTGGGGAATGGGAAATCATGAAAATCTAGAAAATCTGTAGTACAAATGATTCAGTTTGATCAACAAATAGGATGGAGGGAGGGAGAGGGAGAGAGAGAAAAGGGAGCTTAAAACATATAATTGCAACATATGGACCTTATTACAACTCTGATTTACTCAGTTAAAAAGTTAAAGATACTGGGGAAATTTAAACCAACGGACATGGAGCATTATAAGAAAATATTGTTTATTTATTATAGGTGTGATGAAATGGGAGTTATATTTAAAGAGTCCTTATTTTTTAGATACTAAAATTCAGAGCAACAGGTGCACCCTGGTGGAATAGCAGGTTAGTTGCCTCCAAAAGAGCACAAGGCCACATGCCCCTGGGTTCAAGCCCCAGGTCTAGAGGGAGACGACCAATATGAGCAAATAAATAAAAATGAGTAAGAAGCTTCTTCCTCTTCTCTCTTCCTGCCTGCCTGCCTGTTTCCCATCATTCCTTCCTGCAACTTTTCTTTAAAAAAACAAAACAACCTCAGAAACTGTGAGATACACAACCCCATATTCCCCACTTACACGCACATAACTCTTCGCCTCTCTAGTTTCACCTTGTTCTATTCTTTACCACACGTTCAGCTCAGGTCGCAGGTTCTCCCTGTTCTTTGACTATACCGGAAGCACTACTCCTTTATTCTGTTTTCTCTACCTGGTAGCTTTCCCACCAAATAATCAAGGTGGATTCACTAGCTCCTTTAGGTCTTCATTCAAATGAGCCCTTTTCAGTTACACTTTCTTGACTCTTTCATCCCTACATTCCCTATCTCCCTCATTTTTCTTTATAAAATTTTCCACCACCAGGTACCATGTCTTTTACTGTATTGTGTGCCTTTCTCCATTAGATTACAAGCTTCACAGAGACAAGTGCTTCTACTGTGTACCACAGTCCAGTCTAGCTTGGAGTGGACTCAAATTGTTCCAGAAGCTAGCAGCATGTGCATTTAAACATGTGACTACCACCAGATGCTTTTGAGATCACTCAGGGAGAAATGAAGGAGCAACTGGTGTTTGCCACATACTCTACACTCTCCAAAGGCACTTTCATCTGCACCACTGTTTATTACTACTTATGTGCAGACTAGCAGACGTCTTCATCTAGATCTCCACCTGCACTCTATTCCACTTCATGCTTGGATCTCTGGACCTCAAATTAAGCAGTGTAAATGAAACTTTTTCTCTACTCTAGCCTTTCCTTACTGTAGCCAAAATGCAGATGTCATCCTCTAGGTATATGTCACCCTTGACACTTCTCCCTTAGCACCAGTGTCCATCACCAAGCCCCATAGATTTTACCCTTCGAAAAATATTCAATTTCTTTCCGCTCTTACCTCTCTGCACCCTAGTCTTACCTACCATTATGCATGGATACTGCCACTGCCTCTGGTCTCCTTGTATCCAAAATGACTCCATGCTCAAGCACTTAATTTTTTCAATATATACATCTCACTGGATCACACTGTACTCACTGAAAATTCAGTTGTTTCTCATTGCTCTTAAAAGCCATGGACTTGTGTTCTTCATGGTCTGCTTTCTGCCTCCTTTCCAGATTCTTCTAACCACTCGTTCTATTTCAGAGGTAGTCTATGCCCGTCAGACCCCCAGTGTCTTGACTTTACCTATGCTGTTCCCTGGCCTGGGAACACCATTCCCTTTGCAGTTAGGACTTCTTTGCCTGTTCTAGATCGGCTGAAACACTTGCTCAGTCGCCTCCCTTGTTTAGATCAAGTTCCTTTCGCAAATCACTCCCTTCATGTACCCAAAGTTTTACAAATTATCTGGGAAGCTTCTCTCACCATCAGAATGCAGGCTTTTTATGCACCACTGCATCCACAGTGCACAGCAGCACAGCAGCAACCTGTGAGGAACACAGGTGAACTAGGAAGTTACTACAATCAGGGGAAGAAACAGTCACTGCACTAGGACAGTGCATTAATGTAAGGAACACTGAAACAAACTCTTAAAATTGAATTAAAACAATGGAATCAATTTCAAATGCCCCCATTAAGTGAATCTGTACATCAGGTTAAATAGTCAAGACCTATCTGGCAACAAAATTTGACAGGTATTCAGAAAGACAAGTACCTCAAGTACTAACATCATTTCAGTTTAGTAGAAAGAGCACTTGGGATCACAGGAAAATCCAAACATCAATGACTCTAGCACCTCCTCCCTCTATTCTTTACCTCTTGCAAACTTGATTTTGCCATTGTTTAAAGGCTAATTTATTAGAGGGTTAAGTGTTCCACAGTTTTTGCTGGATGTACTCGTTTTCCCCTTCCCCAAGCCTCAACAATTCTTGAATGCTTAAGCCTGCACCTTAGTCACTGAGCCAGTGGTGCACTCACTGATAAGCAAGATGACAGACATTATTAGCATATGTGAGATGCGTTGGGAAGAATCTAAGGATGGTCTGAGACAAAATTCCAACTGATAGTTCAGATGGGAAACAGCGTATTTAGTGGGGAGGCTTGTAAGTTCCTATTTTGAAGGTTTTTGAATTCCTGTCTACAAGGAATCTCATGAGCCTTTTGCAACAGGCAGTTAAACACTGATTTAGAGCACTACATGCTTACCCAGTTTTTATACTGATTAGGAAGAGGCAGGTCTCAATACTGAGATACCTACATGCAAGTACTGTGCCAGAACTCAGGATTGCATTTACAAACCATAGGCATTGAGACTAAGAATGTGGACTATTTTATAGGCATGCCCTGATGGTAATAGGGTTTGGTCTGCTTCCTCTGGCTTGTACAGTTCAAATGCATGTCAAGGATCTGCCTTCACGAGACACAGGGTTGAGGACACAATCAAGAGCAACTAAATAAATACCTGTACCTTTAAAAAATATTTTGGAGTATTTTATAATATAAAGCCTTATCCAAGATTGCAGTTTCCTACATAATACCACGTATTTCTACTTGAGGATGTTTGTTAATGCAATAAATTCAGGTATCCCGGAAAAAATTCTACTACCTATATAAGCTATTTATTTGAAAAGCCTATAGATCAGAGGAATACCATCATCATGAAAACAGCACACTTAAAATAGAGACAAAAGTTTAACAGTTTTTTTTTTTATTCACTGATGAAACTAAAATTCCACTTCCAATATTGTTTTATTTAAAAGCAAAAGGCAGCTCCAGCTAGTCTTCAGACTCAGATCCATCTTCATCCTGACTAATCTGGAAGTAACGAAGCTCATAAGTCTCCTTGTCAGATGCAACCACACGAAGCCAATCACGAAGATTGTTCTTCTTGAGGTATTTCTTGGTAAGATATTTTAAATACCTTTGAAATAAAAACATGAATCTCATTAAAAATAAAGTACCCTACTACACATAAAGGATTATACAGAAAACAGACATTTTTGTCATATTCATCTTTTGTTCCCTATTCCCTCCAAAATTCTTTCCTGTGTCTAAGCATTGTGCTACGTTGCTAGGGACACAAATAAGGAAACCTTCAGGTCCCAATTAGTATTAGTTGATATTTTATAAAATCCTTCTTCTCTTATTACTATAAAAGAAACTACTATTCCTTACATTGGAAACCATTATATAAGAGAGCAGTAACAGTAGCTTCCTCTTCTGACTTACGAGGAGATTTTTAAAATATAATTTCACTCTTCAAACAGATTACGTACTAGAATTAAGGTCCCTCGCTAAGCAAAAAAGTACTCATTCTTAGGTTCTCGGCAAACTCTTATGCCCTCTAGTACTATCTTCAATACAGCACTTAATTTTTAAAATTTCTTGAATACACTGAACTAAAATTGGCAGCAAGATAATCTTTGAATGGGCCTTCAAATAACCAAAATCTTTTAAAAATGTTGTAACTGCGTCTTTATTAATAAAGTTGGGACATTTCTATGTGACTCATGTTTTCTACATACTCTACTAAAGCAGTCAGCATTGTTTACATACAATCATTTCAGATCCTTTGAACTAATTCACTGGACAAGAGCCCCAGATAATAACTTACTTGTATTCCACAATAAATTACACCTGCTGACAAACAGCCTAAGTAACTGGTAATTACTTAATGCATTTTTTTATAGACCTTTAGTAAGTTCAAAGCATTATTATACCTCCCTGACCTCAACAACTTATCTATTCTTGTTTACTAAGATTACTGGTTCTACAAAACATTTCACAATTACTATAACTTCACTAAATTATGGAAAACAAAACCAACCTTTTAGAAAACTGTTTCTCAGAAACAACTGTGATTTTATTCTTGAAGCGTTCAATGTGAACAACATTCCCGAGATTTCCAGTTTTTCCATTGACTTTAACCTTCTCCCGTAGAAACTGTTCCTATTTTAAGATAAAAAAGATGCAAAACTAGGGAAGAAAACCCTAGATATTCACTAGGGACGGTACCCTAGGAATAAAGCTTAGGTTAAAATCAAATATTACATACTTAATTTATTATTACGAACTCTACTACCAGAGATAAAAATAAGCTGAGTGACACTCACAAAATTTCCAGAATCAAAAATTCCATCTTCTACTGGATGAGTAAGGTCCAAATTAAACTTCCAAGTTGACCTCTTAGACTTCTTGTCTTTCTGCTGCAAAGTTAACACAATTATGACTCTCAATGTATTCATTCTATATGCAAAAATTAAAAAAAAATCAGTATGTGCTGTGAAGTAATAGATATGAAATGGTGCAAAATTCTAAGTTGATTAATATCTATAGGATACACATAAAAAAAAAAAAAGCAAGACTGTTCGAGGGGAAAGGGATCATTCTTTAACTTGATTAAACCAAGTCCAAAGGAGATTTCCCCTGCTCACTGCATATAAGTCTAATAATTGCAAAACTCAAGCAGCATGTAGTGAACCTCAATTTCCTTCATCAGATTCCAAGAAATCCTATTTTTAGAACCAGAAAAGATTTACCAGGTATTATGTCCAAATAAAACCCACTCAAAAGGATATTTATGCCAGTTTAGTTAAGCAGTTCAATGAACTACCCCCCACCCGCCCCCCACCAAATATCCCAAATTTAAAACTAGTACAAGCGTATACTGAATTTAACCGGGCAATTTATAGCTCTGCTGGGGCGTTAGTTAATTTAGGACATGCAATAAATTTGTTTGAACAGATAATCCCAGATATAAAGTCCTTTTAAGCATTACTCAGCTTTGCATATAACCCACCATTTTGACCCTAACCTTTTTAAAAATTGTCGACATATACCTAACTTCTAAAAAGCTGATTCGCTTTTACCAATAAGTTAATTATTCTAAGAACACCCCTTTCATAGTTTCCTAACAAATTCACCTTCAAAACATTCCTTTCATGAGGTATTCAAGAAGTTTCTTCTCCAACTTAGTTATACTAAAATTCTCTTATTAGATTTTTGCATCTGCGGCTACTCGGGAGCCGTGCGCCCGAGGGCTCCGTCAGCCATGAGTTCGGTCAGGCCTGCCGATCGCCCACGGTTCTCTACTGGAGCAAACAGGATGGCACGAGAATTCTCAGGTCTGAGGAATTAAACAGAAGGCCCGACTACGGTCCCACCAACCCGTTGTCCGCAGTGCCGCCTTCTCTGCGTTCCGACGACCACCAGTCCAGAGCCAATTTCCGGCCCAGCTACAGGAGACTGGAGTCGCCAGCAATCTCGGGGAAACAATTTAGAACCGCAGTATCTTGGTTGTGCTCCAAACTCAGTTCCCATTTCCACCTCGCTCGATCTCAAATAAGACATCACTACTAGGGTTAAAACCCCACCAGCCCCACGCTCTCACCGGCGCCATGTCTTACGCTCCTTGTTCGCTCGAAGAGGAAATGACGGACCCACTTGCACGTATTTATAGTGAAGCGTGTGCGTCACACGTCGAGAACGTTAAGAACAAGATCTTCCGGGTGCGAACGTGGGGAGGAACGCAAAGGCCTGTAACCCAGGAAACCGGGGGCGTGGCCCTGGGAGCCTACAATCTATTGGCTGTCGGGTTCCCTGGGAGCGCCGGCCAGCCGCGAGGGTAGAAAAAGTTTTCGAATGTCCGCCGGTGGCGACACAAGCCGGGGGACCTAAGTGGTCTTCGCAGTTATTTAGAGGCTACTTCCAGATACATCCAAGGGATACGGGAATCGTGTTTCACTAATTGTCTGGATCTTCTTTCCAATCAGGGCAAGGCAGCGTCTCAGGTTGCTTTGGCATCGTCTGTTTTATATTGCGATTATAATCCGATGTTAATGCGATTATAATAAGCGAAAAAGTTAATTTTTATTTCTATGGTCTATCAGTCTGGTTTTCTGGAGGACTTTTGAAGGAAATAAGTATTTTGGGAAACCAAACTAAGGCCTCGCGATGGGAGTGAAAAGCCTTTAAGAGAAAGATATGTGATGCTAATGTATTCTATTTCATTAAGGGTTTTGGAGTTAACCCCAAGACACCGACTTCCATCTAGAATGCCTCCCGCTTAAAGTTTAACGAATGTTTGTTGAAGCTAAACTGCTAAAATGTTCTAGGCACACGAGGGTAGATGTGAGATGGTGGTGAGGAAAGAAAGATCTTGAAGTTTTGAAGGATTATAAATTGACGTAAGGAAAGTGGCACGCAGCTCAGCATTTCGAGCTCATTATTTGTGGAGGTGAAGCTGTCATACCTGGGGGCAGAGAGAGAGGGGGGTGGGTGGGCTTTTGTTACTTTGGAGAGTGATTTTCGAAAGTGACAACAGTGTAAGTACTTCTTGACAGCGATGGAGGATAATGAGTATAATGCTTTGATGAAGCATACCGTGACTACGGTCTGAATGAAGGTCTTGAATTTCTAGGAGAAATTCATTTCAAGATACTTTGGTTGTTTGCCTCAAGAACCACAAAAATTTCCAAGTACTAAAGAAAAGTGGGACAATCAGCATTTCCTCCTCAAGGGCTGCCCAGGTGATAGAGCAGAAATGACTCTTATACTATTGAATACTTTTAAAATAAGACTTTCATTGAGGCTTTCTTTCTTTTTTTAAAATTTCACTTGCTTTTGGAAACCTTCCATGTCGTGACAGAATAAACAAAAACACTCCTCAGGAACTATTTGAACCATTTGTACAAAGGGGATATTAAAAATAACTTGTGCTACAAAATAGCTGGTAATCCCAGTATAGTTAGATAGAAACTAACAGAAAACTACTTTTCTCTTAATTAGAAAAAAAATAATCAGAAGTGTGCAATTGGTAAGATTAAATATGATAAATAACTTAAGTTTTCCAAACTATACACTTAATATAAACACATTGCCTGTCAACAACTTATGAATGTATTTTTTTTTTATTTTGACAATGGATTCTAAAGCAGGTAAAATATTAAGTACCTGGAAAGAGCCAAGACAATTTAGAACAATGAAGGGAAGTTTTCTTTCCAGCAATTCAAATTAAAATACTGTATTATATGATAGATACAGTTCTCATATATTATAAACTTCAGTCATTGGCTCTACATAAGACTGGAACCTGAATAGATGAGTAAAAAGTAAAATAAAATATAGAAGGGCAATATGGTAGATTCAACTCACAGAAAATCACCTCCATTATGTTACCCACCTTAAAAGTGTTAAAATAGTGCGTTAAATAATTTCTAAGGTATGGCTAAGCTGATAGAACAGTAAAATGTCAAAGTTCTCATGCTCAAATGTGTTTGGGGCTAGAATTAGTTATACTCAAATAGTATGAAAAAGCTCCAACCTAGAAATGTAGTTCAAAACAAGCTTGGACCTGGAGTGCCAGGCAGAAGCAAGTGCAAATGCTGTCTGGAGAAATTAATTTAAATCCAGGCATAAAGATTCTCTGAAATAGACATTCAATAAAGGAATTGACACTTTTTATAACAGGTTTTAGTTGCGGGAATATTGTTTTACAATATTAAGTTTTAGATATGCAGGTTCACTTTTCATGAAATGTATATCATACCACACCTACCTCCAAGTTTCTAATAGTTCTTGACCACTGTCCATCAGACCCCCACTATCCTTTGCTCAGTCCTGCACCCTCTTCCTCTCTGTAACCTCAGTTCTGTTGTCAGAGTCCAAGGGATCGATTTATTTCTTTTTTCTGTTTTCTTGGTTTCTTTGTATTTTACCAATGAATGAATGAATGGAATCTTCCAATATTTGTCTGTCTCCTTCTGACTGACTTCACTTAGCACAACCCCCTGTAGCTTTATCCATGTTGTTGTAACTGGCAAGATTTCATTTTTTTTTTTTAATACTTTAGTATGCCATTGTGTTTGTAAACCAATTTCTTTACCCTATCATCTATCAATGAGCATTTAGGTTTTCTCCATCTATTGGCTATTGTAAATGGTGCTGCAGTTAACATAGGGGTACATACAGCTTTTATAGCTTTTCAAATTAGAGGTTTTATATTCTTCAGATAGATACCTAGGAATATAGTTGTTGTGTCATTTGATAGTTCTGTTTTTTAATTTTTGAGTGACCTCCATACCATTTTCCAAATTGGCTGCACCAACTAACATTCCCACCAGCAATGTATGAGGGTCTCTTTGCGCTATATTCTTGCCAACACTTGTTTCTAATCTTTTTGATAGGCCATTCTCACAGGTATGAGGTGATATCAAACTGTAGTTTTGATTTGCTTTTCTGTAATAATAAGTATGGTAAGCATTTTTAATTTACCCCTTAGATCTTAGATTTCTGTATGTCTTATTTAAATGTCTATTCAGATCCTCTATTTTTTAAATCAGTTTGTTTGATTTTTTTGTTGTTGAGTTGTATTAATTCTTTATATATATCAATATCTTGAATATTAACCCTTTGTTAGAGTCATGGTTTACAAATATATTCTCCAATTCAGTGAGTTGCCTTTTGTATTTTAATGATAGTTTCTTTCATTATTCAGAAGTGTTTTAATTTGATGTAGTTCCATTTGTTTATTTGGGCTTATGTTTCCCTTGAGTTGAGTCCCCCAAACATCTCTAAAGGCAAGTATCACAGAGCACATCACACTTGTTTTCTTCTATGCATTTTAAGGTTACAATTTTATATTGAATCTTTAATCCATTTTGAATTTATTTTTGTGTATGGTATTTAGAGAGTGATTTAGTTTCTTTATCATGTGACTGTCCCATTTTTCCAACATCATTTGTTGAAAATACTGTTCCTTTCTCCATTGTATGCTTTTGGCTCCTTTGTCATAAATTGACTATATAAGTGTGATTTGTGTTCCTGAGATGTCATTCTATTCCATTGATTTATATTTGTTTTTATTCCAGTACCATACTGTTTTGTTACTATTTCTTTGTAGTGTAGTTTGAAATCCAGGAATGTGATAACTCCATTTTTCTTTGTCTTTCTCCTGATTGCCTTGGATAATTTTTGTTAAAGGAAAGTTACACATACGAATGAAAATGAGCAAGAAGGTAGGCAGGCAGGTAGAGAGAGAAGGAAGAAGCATTAATTTTATTTAGCTTTTCATTTTTGTTGTCCTCCCCAGCCTCAGGTCATGACCCCCGGTACTGGGGATGTGGACTGCACCATCTAGAGACTACAGACTTAACAGCTAAGTCACCAGGGCATACTTTTGGATAATTTTTTAAATCCCTAAATACACAGGAAAACAAGATGCCGTGAATGAAAATCAACCCCGAAATGCCCTATAAAATTTGACCCATATAAGATACTATATATATTGGAATTATAATATTTAAAAACTAAGCATATTTAAAATATGATAAGAGAAACATGACAATAAAAATGGCCAGAATGCTTTTTAGAGCAAAATAGAACTTCTAGAAGTTAAAAATAGAAAACTTTTCATTAAAGTGTAGATGAGTTCAACAAGAGAGTAGATAGAGATGCAGAGAAAATTAGTGAATGGCAACTTACTTATAACATAACTGAAAAGCACAGATACAGACAATGTAAAAGATAGACTAGATTTGCCCTGGTGGCTTGGTGGCTATGGTGTTAAGTCCATACCTGGGGCATAGTCCACATACAGCCCAAATACCCAGGTTTGTGATCTGGGGCCAGGGTTAAGAACTAAATAAAAGGCTTCTTCTTTCTCCTTTCTCTTCTCCCTTCCTTAAAAAAAAGTGAACAGGGTTGGGTAGGGGTTCACTAGACTAAGATTGATTGTTCCAGTTATGTCAACTGGGAGATCTAGAAGGATATGATAGACTGAATAATGGCTGAATTCTCATATTCAGGAAGCCTATTAAACCCCAGGCAAGCTAATGTAGTGAAACTTCAAATCACAAAGACAAAATTATTTCAAAAGCAGCCAGAAAGGAAAGAGTAAATATTTACTGGCAGTAGTTTTAGTAACAGCTATCATTAGCAAATGATAGAAGTCAGAAGCAAAGGAGCATTATATTCAAAGTGCTGAGCAAAAGTAACTGTCTACATAGAGGTACAAAGTATAAAACTATCTTTCAAGAGTAAAGATGCATTTAAGACTTGTAGATAAGAAAACAAAGTTTTCTACCAACAGAATCTCATTAAAGGAATTATGAAAGATACTTTAGGAGGAAGAAAACTAACCCTACAGAGAAGAGCTGTAGGACAAATGAAATAGAACACTTTTATGACCAAACTCAGTCTGTCAACTTGCCAGGCAGACAGGAAGAGAGAGAAGGGAGAACATTTTAGTCTAGTTGTTCATCTTGGTTGTTCCCCCGTTGCCAGGTCATGAACCTGGGTCCTTGAGATGAATGTGGGTTGCGCAACATGGAGGTTGTGAACTTAACTGTTAAACCACCGGGGCGTGCCTCAACTTACCTTTCTCTTTTTTTTTTTTTTTTTTTTTTTTAAGGAAAGTCGAAGGCAGGAATAAAGGTGAGCAGACAGGCAGGCAAGGAAGAGAGAGGAGGAAGAAGCATCTTTATTTTGTTTTATTTTTATTTTAGTTGCTCACAGTGATTGTTCCCCAGCAGCCCGGGACTCAAACCCGGGGGTATGTGACTTGCTCCTTCAGAGGCAGTTGACCCAGCTGCTACTCTACAAGGTCATGTCATTTTCTTTTCTTTTTAAAAGGAAAGTTGCTGGCTGAGTGAAGGCAAACAGGCTAGCAGACAGGAAGAGAAAGGAGGAATAACTATTTTAATTTAATTGTTCCCCCTGGCCTGGGACACTAACCGGGTTCTAAGGATGTATGTGGGTTCTTGGAATGTACTCCACTAGGATATGCCTCAACTTAACTTATACTCCAGAAGGGGTGAGTGGGAGTATTTATCCATTTTCCTGTCTCCCATTGGTCTCTGGTTGCTCATGGGGCATTAACTGCACTTCCAGGTTGAATACATGTGAGTGAGTTTTGGAGGGGCTTCTTTCAAACATCTCATGCCTCTTCTCAGAGAATTTATGGGGTGGAAAGTGAAAAATACGTGGGAACATGCCATCAGGTTTTACCTGCCCCAAATTGCTTTCTGCTCCCTTATTGTTTCTGTTGTGTGAACAGTTCAGAAGTATTGTCTATATTACTGCATGAGAGATCCCAGCAGGATTAAGCCTCATTGGTTTCCCGGAGCATTTCTTTATGCTCTTGGTCTTTCTCCGTTTCATACTTTTCTGTTCGTTACTTCTGTTACCTGGGATCATTTCCCCCAAAAAATCAAGTGCATGCACTCAGTAGGTTAAGACCCTAATTTTACACAAGCTCAATCATCTGCTTATTTTATGAGGCCAGCTTAACCTTGATACTGAAACCTTACAAGGACATTTAAGAATGGAAAATTATAGTTCCACCTCATCCATAAATAGATGTTATAGTTACAGATATCATAATTTCTAGCAGCATGTCATGCAACAAACTGAGCAATAATGTCATTATTTATAGTTCTTATGCCTGTGTACAAAATTTAAAAGAATCTGTAGATGAATCACCAGATCTGTGAATTTATCATGAGAGCTGAATGTGAAATTCATATACAAAAATCAATTACATATCCACGTACTAGCAGTTTTAGAAAATGAAAGTTAAAGAAGATCCTTTTACTAGCATAAATATATCAAATATCTATGGGGGAACAAAAAGAACTATAGAACTATAAAATATAATTGAGAGAAATAAAGATGGTCAAATAAATAGACATTCAGTGCGCATGGATTAGAAGAGTCAACATAAAAAAGATGTTTATTTCCCCAATCTGAAATATAGTCAATGAAATCACACTGCTTAATTGATGTTTCTTCCCTCCATCCCACGCTCCTTGCCACTCTCCCTTTCCATTTATTTTAAACAATTTCTTTCAAGCCATTTTGAACATGTGTATGGGAAGCAAGAAGAGACGAATAGCCAAGAGATACTTGAAGAAGGTAAAACAAGTTAAGGAGGATTTAATCTCTAGATTAAGATTTATTGAGATATCTTTTTTGTTTTCTTAAGGAAAGGTACAGGTGGCAATGAGGGTGAGTAGGCCCACAGGCAAGAAGAGAGAAGAGGAAGTAGCATCTATTTTATTTAGTAGCAACTAAATAAAGGGATGTGGGGGGACGCTTTCCCTACAGACCCCAGGTTGCCAGTGTAGATCGGAATGGAATGTAAGTGAACTAGGCTGGCCAGAGGCCAGGGCAGACTCAACTGCTAAGCCACAAGAGAGGGCACTCCTAAAGATATCATTATTAAAGCAATTGGATATTTTTTCAAGGTTAGATGTATCAGCCAATATAATAGACTAGAAAGTCCAGAAACATGCATACAGGAATATGTGTGTTTGCCATTTGTGGCAAAATGCCACTTGAGAATATTGAAGAAAAGACAATTCTCACAGTCATTTTTCTAATCGAAAATATGCAAGTACGTGTAGCCCTGCAAAAATACTAACCTTGTGATCAACATAAAACTTGTAAATGCACATTAGTATTTTTGTACTGGAAAAAATATAGACATGTTATGGTAGTCCCTGGTGGTCTAGCAGCCTAGCATACCCTGGGTGCAGTCCGCATGCATCCCGAAGTCCCAAGTTCAAGACCCACGGCTGGGGGAACAATCATGATGAAAAACTAAATAAAGTGTTTCTTCCTCCTCTCTTCCTGCCTGGCTCTGCTTACCTTTCCTCTTGCCTATACCTCTGCTTAAAAAAAGAAATTAATTAAAAAATGTATGTAATGTATATACATATACACATGTTTGTAAATTTTATAAATATTCTAGTGAGCTTTTATCCATGTAAGTACCAAAATGAATTTTGCACTGTAAAAAGGAAACAAGGCTGTGAACAGAGTTCTCTCATGATCCATTGGTATTTTATACATCTACTCTTCCTGCGTGTGTGCGTCTCACAAGGGTTCTTACAGAATCAGATGGCTTACCCTGTTCTGAACAGTGTTCTCTTTGGAAGATCTGAGATCTGTTAACTTCAAAAAAGATCATGCACTAACAGCTTCGAAAGTAGACAATGCCTGCACCTTTGACACATTCTCATTACTTATTAAGACCTTATTTGCTAGAAGCTGATTTATGAAAAACCCAGGCAAAATGATCACACATCAATGTTATCATGATTTAACCATGATTCTTAAAAAAAAAAAAAAAAAAAAAAAAAAAAAAAAAAAAAAAAAAAAAAAAAAAAAAAGATTTTGCACCTGTAGCAAGGATAGCTGTTCACGGTCTTTTGTTTTTCCTTTTTGTGCCAGGTGCTACAAAGTGCAGCATGTTGAGTGTCACGAGACATTGTATTATTGTCTTATTTCTCCAGAAAAATATGCTGGAATGACATTGCAGCACAAGCAGTCCTGTTGGCAGGAGACTGTCGGACTCTGACAGAGGATGTGCTGCAGTCCTCCTGTACGAAAAACAATGAGGCACTGAGGAGAAACTTCTTACCACTGAATAATACTGATTTTAATGTCTCCAACCTATGAATGCTCTTTGTTAGACACTCATAAATGAAAGCCGAGTTCCAGCCAGGGGAGACAGGAACGGAAGCCACTGCTGCCTGCCCTTTCTTTACTAGTTTGATAAGAGAAAATGCACAGCCATGATTAAAAAAAAGGTATCCTTGCTCCCATACATCTTTTCTCTCACTGTGTACTGAGGAACATCTGATTTATTATTTTTAACAGCTGCAATTTCAGGAGTATGAGTTTCTTGCTAAAAAGTGTCACAGGAATTTGGAATAATGGACCAACCTTTAAAATGAGATAATGATCTTTATCATTATAAATTTTATTATTTGTCATTTTTAGCTTAGTTATTTACCTATTGGTAGACAGATTATTTCCATTTTCCACTATTATCAATAGTGTTTGGAGGAACTTTAAAAATCAGCAAAATTAGAGGTGCCCGTCTGGCTCAGGTGACTCAGATGGTGGCGAGCCACGTAAAGCCGCCTTCCCAGCGCTGGGCCAGGTTGAACAACACAATAAATACAAACACATAAAGATGCTTCTTCCCTCCTTAGCATATTTCTTCCTGCTCTCCCTTCATTCATCTCTTTAACAAAAATTTATCAAAAGTGTTAACCTTTTTATTCCAGAAGAAATGGTCATTGAAGAAAATATAGAAAAGCAGAAAAGGTAACACACAAAAATATTTTAAATTCTGCTTGCTTAGAAAGATATTCTATGATTTGGGGGCATGCATGTTTTTGAAAATGTATGTGTATAGCATACACATCACACAAGTAATAAGTAATTGTGTATATTTATAAAAATCGAGTGCTACCATATGTACTTTTTTGAGTTTTTATATACTTTTTAGAAATAATTTCAAACTTAACTGGAATTTTAAAAATAGTTCAAAGAACACACACATAGAATACGTGCATTAAACATTGGGATAAAGGATATACAGTCGTCCCTCGCTATGTCGCGTTTCTCTTATCGCGGCTTCACTGTATCGCGGGTTTTTAAAAAGAATATATCTAATTCTCGCGGAATTTTCACTATATCGCGGGGTTTCACGGTACACGAATACTTCACTAGTGAGTACCCACACAGAATTTTATATGTTGTTAAAATTACGTAGGTTTAAGAGTGGAGAAAGTGTTAATAAGAGTGTGGGGAGGGTTTATAGGCGAGTAGGATTTATAAGGCCTTAAAATATATGTAAGAAAAATAAATTATAATGCCGCTACTTGGCGGATTTTCACCTATGGGGGCCGGGTGTCTGGAAGATAACTGTGATAGGTGAGGGATTACTGTGTGCATATATATCTCTATATCCTTTATATAAGCCATATATATGTATATTCTTTATCCAGATTTTTACCTATTATTCATATTTTGCTCCATTTATTTATAATGTCTGTCTATGATCTCTCCATAGCTATATATAAAAATCTTACTGTATCTGGATTTTCAGTTATAGTAGAAAAGAATTCCAAGCAGGAAAGTAGAGAAATAGCCACATTTTTTTCTGAAACTTACAGTTTATTGTTTCCATTTTGATTGTTGCTTCATTTTTTTCTTTCGTCTTGTGGGATTCTCCTTATTTTATTTTTTCCAAATGTCCTAGCTCTGCAGTACTACCTTAATCATATATTTTGTTTCTATATGTTCTATACGTATTTGGATCTTTTTCTGAACTTTCTGTTCCATTGACTGAATAATTATTAATGTGTCAGTGCCTCATTCTTTTGATTTTAGAGATTGATATGTTTTAATTTGTGATAATTCTAGTCCTCACTCATAGTTCTTTCTTTTCAGTATTTTTTCTAGCTATCTTTGCATATTTATATTTCCATATTTTTGACATTTCCACTTTTTGGCAACTTTTTTTAACTCTATAAAAAAAAAGCTTGTTGGTATTTTTAAATTTAAAATATTGGTAGTCAAGAGTGAGAAATGTCTTTCCAGTCATTTAAGTTGACTGTGTCTTTCAGGAGTGTTTTATAGTTTTCTTCACATAGGTTTAGAACTTTTGTTTAAGCTTCTTCATTATTTTTCTTTTTGTGTTGCTGCTGTAAATGAAGTTTTCCTTTCATCGTATCCTTTATTACTTGTGTATATAAAGGAAATTGATTATTTCATGTTAATCTAATGTTATCTTGATGAATAATGTTATTTCTGTTAAATTTATCGATTATCCAGAATTTCTTAGGTCTGCTGTTTAGATCATCTGTGTATAGAAAGGTTTTATCTTTTTCTTTTGTAAAACGTAAGCAGATTATCTGTTCAATATTGTCCAATAGCATTTACTAATACTTCCAGAACATTGTAATCGTAGAAAGATAGTGGACATTCTTCCCTAGTTCTTTGCATTTTTCCATTAAGTGAAAAACTAGCTTTTGGAACTTCACACACATATGTACATGCATATGTGTGCATACAAATCATACTACATATAACACGTTTATGTTTTGTATACAATATTAAGGTATATTAACCCAAATATACTTATGTTAAATATAAGTATTTACCCACCTCTTTTATCACAAGAGATTTTTTTCAAGGGTGGATATTGTTTTAGCTAAAGTTTTTCAGTATCTATGGAGAAAATAATACGATCTTTCCCGTTAGATCTATTAACATAGTGCATACTATTAAGAGAAATTTTATAGATATAATATTGGCTATGGGAGTAAATGATATTAATAGATTTCCTAATATTCAACTATTTCAGATTTTTTTACATCAAAACATGTATTGAAGAAAAGTTACATTATCACATTATAGGTTTAAAAGCTATATCATCATAAGTCAACAAACCAACATCTGTATATTATACATTAAGTTCACCACAAATAGTCCAGTTCAGTCTTTTACCATATAATTGACCCCTTTTACTCAAATTGTCTCATCTCTTTCTCTCTGGTATCCACTAACTTAATTCCTGTAGACTGAAAGTTTATTTAATTTGGTTCACTTGTTTGTTTAGTTTCTCTGTATACCACACTTGAGTGATCGTGTATATTTGACTTTCTCATTCTGAGTTATTTTGCTAAACCATAATTCCCTCTAGATCTACCTGTCTTGTTCCAAATAGCAGGATTTCATGTTTTTTTAAATAAATAACTGTAGTATTCCATTGTACATATATATATCATACGTTCTTTATCCATTCATATGGCAATAGGCGATAGGTACGAGGGTCGCTTCCAGCTTTTGGCTGTTGTTAAGTATGCTGCAATATACATAAAAGGTGCATATACTCTTCAAAGTAGTGTTTTGTGGGCTTTGGGCAAATATCCAGAAGTGGGATAATGGAATTTTATTTCCTTTTCTTTTTTTTAAGTAATTCCTATACAATTTTCTAGAATAGTTGTACCAATTTACATTCCCACATAGTGCATAAGGTTTTTTTCTGCATCCTTGAAAACACTAATTCTAGTCTTTTGGATAATACCAATTCTCTCTGTTCTTTTACTTATAACCTATTTTAAGTTGAAAGTAAATTAATCTCAAGCTCCTAACACTCCACACTTATACTCTCTTTTCCCCTATAGTTTGTAGTTCTGGTATCTTGCTGCATCAAAGTGGGTTTCAGTTATTTTTCTAGAAATCCTTTTAGTATTTCTTGCAAGGCTGGTTTAATTGTGATGCATTCCTTTAATTTTATTTCTCTGGAAAGTTCTTTATTACTCCGATTCTAAGTGCTAACCTAGCAAGGTAGAGTATTCTTGATTAAAAGTCCTTTTCTTTCAGCATATATACATATATGAATATATAGTAACATTCCCTTCTGAATTGTAAGGTTGCTGCAGAGAAATCTACAGAAATCTTTCAGGGGAGGATCTCTTGTATATGACTTACTTTTCTTTAGCTGTTTTTAAAATTAACTGTCTTTTTTTTTTGGTGGGGGGTCATTTTAACAACAGTGTGTCCTGGCGTGTGTCTGGGTTTATTTTGTTCGGAGCTCTGTGCTTTCTGGATCTGGATGTTAGTTTCCTCCCCCAGGTTGCAGAAGTTCTCATGTATAATTTCTTCACATAATTATTTCTGCTCCCTTCTCTTTTTCTTCTCCTTCTGGCACTCCTATTATGTGAATGTCGTTCCTCTTGATATTATCCCATGTCTCTTATGCTATTCTCCATTTCTTTTAACTTTATTTTCTCTTTGATGGTCTGCCTAGATGTTTTTTCCTATCTAATCTTCTAGGTCACTGATTTGATTGGAAGCTTCTTCCAGTTTACTTTTAAGCCTTTCTATTGTGTTCTTTAACTGTTGTATTCTTAAGCTCTATGAATTGTTCAAAACTTTCTCCTTTTCTCTGTCTTTGTTATAGATCTTATAACCATATTTTCCTAAGAAATTATATCTAGATTTTCATATTTATTTGCATAGAATGTATTTTTATTTACTCTGCATATATTTATTTTGTATTTGGTTGTTTTCCCAGGCCATGGGTCAGAACCAGGTCCTAGGACTTTATATGGTCTATGTTCCAATCCTAGGCTTAGTGACTGAGCCAACAGTGGGTGCCATGTAATAGGCTTTTAAATTTAGGTATATGGGTCTTTTTATTTTCTAGTTTTGCTATTCATTTCATTTTGGATTAGTATCAGAGCATTTTTTAAAATATTTCTACTTTTCAGACACTGTTTTCTTTGTGACCTAAGTATCCGTTTTTTTGTGAAACTTCCATTTGCTTTTGAAAGGAAGATGTATTTTTCTCATATATATATCCAATAGATTTACTTCCTTGATTGTATAAAGTTAACTAGCGTGACAACAATTTAAGTGAAACATAATTGTAAACAAAAAAGGCAGACACTATCAACAATAGGTAGATGAACCTCCTTTTCCCTCAATTAGAATTTGTGTTGGAAATCTGATGGCAACAGAAGTTGCCAAGCCTTCTTGGCATCCCTAAGCACTGGGAAGTCAGTCATTGTGATGCTAGGAAGTGCCCATGGGTGTGGTCAAATTTATTTTGACTGCATTCAGAAAGAACTTTCAACATGGACAATGAATTGATAGAACCTTGTAGGTGCGTCCTTTTGAGCTAATACACACCCAGTGTATATTGATACTGCTGAATGTATTGTGGAAATAGATATTTTAAGATTCCAGTGGAACAAGCACTTTAGACAGGATGGATTCTAAGTATGGCAATTCCACAGGACTCCTGCTATTTATGTGCGTGTGTATATATGTATATGTGAGGGAAGCGTTGTTTTTGTTTTAAAAGGAAAGGTGTTGGCAGGATTGAAGGTGAGTAGGCAAGCAGGCAGGAAGAGAAAGGAGGAAAAAGCATCTTTATTTTATTTTTATTTAGTTGCTCACACTCTTTATTCTTCCCAGGTCCTGGACTAGAACCCAGGGATATGTGGCTTGCTCCTTTGGAGGCGATTGACCTAACTGCTGCTCCATCACGGCACTTCAGGATAGAATGTTTAGTATGAAGTTGGGTTTAGGAGAAGAGAGACTCAGACTGAAAGATGACACGTAATTAGCCTCTTTTCACTCTTTTTTCCCACCCATGACTATCTCTGGGAAATTGGGCTACCATTTTTTCAAAATGGCAAAAAGTGCAATTGAGTACTTTGAAGACCATTATTTAGAACTTTCTTTACTGCCCGATTATGCCTGCTAGATTGAGGTCATGGATATACTGATCAGATATGAGAGGTTGACTGTCATTATAGTCTTGGCATGGCTCACATGTCAGGGAGTCAGAACGATATTCTATCTAGAATTGTATAATATATAAAAGGAAGACACTGGAAGCGACCACTGAGCCATCTAGGAATGAATCTGCTTAGGTGTTGATAAGACAGGATTGGAAAAAGGGTGAAGAGTTTGCTTCAGGGGCTCATATTCATAGTGCGATGAAAAGAGAACAGCAACCCTCATAGGAAAGGAACAGTCAACACTGGGAGGTAAGGAGAAGGGGACGAACATTAACCTTTCTTGCACAAAATATCTCTGAAAGGATGTACTTGTAGATTTTTGAACCATGTGGCTCTTTTACATATAAAAACTATTAAAAGTTTTAAAGAAAGACAAAATAGCTAAATCTGGAACTGAAATTTAAAAATTGACATCCCCAGCTAAAAAGCTAGGGCGCTCCCTAGTAAGGACCTAGAATGTAAAAACACATATTTTCTTTCCACAGTGACATACACATTAATATATACAATTTTGTAGAGTGAAATTGTTTTTTTTAGGAATGTATGGATGTAAGACTCGTGTAAGCTTTTAAATTAACTTTATTTTTATTTAATACAATTGATGAAGTTAACAGACAAATATATATTAATATAACAAAGTTACTATTGATACATTTATCATCTACATTTTAAAGGATTTCAACAATTATTTTCATATAGTCAAAGACTTAACATTTGAAGTTGACCCTTTTTGAAATGTAAAGTGAACAATTATAATATACATACTACATATCTTACAATTTTAAAGTTTTATCTAAAACATGAATCTAAGTAAAAGCGAGAGTTCTCTTCTTAAGAAAAATAAAATGTACTAATAAAGTGCCACTAGATTAGACAATGCCATTTTTACTATTTCCTTTATGGAGAGGAGCACAAAAGTACATAATAGTATAGAACTAGTTTTCATGATACTAGTATAGAACTAGTAATTTGCATACTTTGTAACAAGACAAGTGCTTGTTTGTAGATATTAACCACAATAAAGAATTTCTCTCAAGAAGATCACAACTATGTTTTATGACAAACTGCAGTCATCACTGAATATAGTGTCCAGAATTTTTAAAAAGTGCAGTCTTGAACTAAGATAAACCTATGTCTACTAATACCAAGAAATAGCTCTAAGGACTTCATATAAATAAAAGAATTTCTTTAAATTGCAAAATATGTTTCAGTCTATTCTAATGAGAAAATAGTGGTGAATGGTAAAGTTTGGCAACAAGTATATTTTGAGTAGGGGAAAGCCTCATATGCATTGCTCTAAGATACATTTTTCACATAAGGAAAATGTGCTAATCAGATGTATGCAGCACGTTTCAGGCACTTGACCTCACTTGGTAGTTGATGTTCAGATGTTTATTTAATGGAAAAAATGAAATTATATTTATATATATATAGATATATCAAGCCATGTTCCCACAGAACATCTGTGTTCCGTAAGCTAAATCCAAGTGTTCCTACCAAAATCAAATAATGATGGCATATATTCAATTCAGAGAAAGAAATCAAATAAAGTTAAATATTGAATTTTCTCAATTTTAAGATTTTCCATAATAAATTTTCTAAAGCCTTTCTTGCCTATGACTTGTTTGAATTCTAGGAGAAAAAAAGCCTTGAAAACTATCAAATATGACTAACATTAAAAATTAGAACTTGTCAATCAGTTCAATATAATGTACTATTTATGGAAATATGCTTATAGTTGGCTCTTACAATACTTAAGAGCCGTATTTTCTTATAATACATTTGCTCCTCATTCATATTATAGAATTCAATATGTAAACATTTTAATGTACCCAAAAGAGCATTATGAATTTTCAATCTGTTGTCCCTAATATATTGAGAACCACGACATCAATGTCTGGCTCTGAAACTATCTTTGGGATCCATGCCAAAGGAATGCTTTCAGATATATCATTAAGGATAGGGTTCTAAAGAAGACTATATCAAATTCTGTTCTAAAATGAAAAAATATGGCAAGATTCCAGTATAGCTGTTACCAATATTTCCACTTTTTTTCTAGAATTCTTAGCATATGTTTAAGTACGCTAATATTAAGGATTGTTTTATTTGTATGTATCACTATTACAATTTGGGGAAATTCTGCAGTATACTTCAGGTAGTAAGCTTTAAAATAATGAAACTTCAGCTCTTAGCAGAAACAGCCCTGAGAACAATGCATTCAAATTACAGCTCAACTAGAAATAATCTAATTGAGAAACTTTAAAGTACAAAAACAAATTCTGGAAAAGTTGTAAATTAAAAAAAAAGTTACCAACATTTGAGGCACTACCAGACTACAGTACTTTTAAGAGGTGGAAGGACTTTGTAAAAAGAACAAACATACAAAGCTATGTGTGCACATGCACACACTCACATTGTTCCAATGAAAAACTGTGTTCCCAAATTTTAGAAGCTAAACATTTAAGTGCAGCATCTCCTATTAAAGATATCATGTTCTGGTTGCAGGAGAGTTTTGGTAATTGTTATAAAGCATTGGTACAGAATATTGTACCATAAACAAAAACGGATTCAAGAGCTTGGTTAGCAACAATTTCAAGAGACTGAAAGCCCTTGGAAGGGAGCATGAAAAAAAAATATCATAATTATGTTTCTGATGTAAATGTTAGCAATGCTTTGATCTATTTCAGAGGGTATACAGTTTTGTAGTGAATAAGGTATAACAAAGTCTTCACAGTAGAAATAAAACATGTTCTAAAAGGAAACAATTATTCTACCTGTTAATATATATTGCATATAAACTGTTGAAATGCCTGCAGACAAAAATGGTATGTCACTATAATCAACATGACAGTTATATTCTATACATGGTAACTTGTGACATTTAATAATTCTTACAAAAAAGTGCAACAAATACTAGGAATCAACTTTTAACATTTCTGATGTCAAAGAATAATGAAGTCATTTCTGCTCTATGTTAAAAATGTTTCCCTGCTTCCTTTTAGTACAATTTATAAAGCTTTCCTAAATGAAATACTTTGTTCTAGAGAAAGATGTATTTACTTGTGTGAAAATAAAGTCCCATATCTTTAAAATCTATACTTATATGTCAGAAGAGTATTTACATTTCATTATAGTACTTAAAATGAAATATTTATGCATAAATAGCTTTTGCCAGTCAAAGTATGAAGATAGATACATTGTTATATTTTTATATGCTTATCTCACAATTGAAAATACATTTATATGAAGTTTGACAAGTTAGGAAGAATAAGGGCATGCTAATGCAAAATTAATACTAAACCAGAACACTAGTATGGTTCCCTGGTAGCATATGAATGAGCAGCAAGCAATACAGATTTATAACTTTCTGGAATTCCTGTGAGTAACAATGTCAACCAGTAACAAGTAAAATATACATTATAGAGTACTAAAAAACCAGAGCAGTATGTAGTACTTAAGTGGAATACTGAAATGAATTTAGCCTAGTTCCTAATTGTGCTTTTGATGGGCAAAAGCGAAATGTCACTCTAAATATGACTAATTATAATCTCATTATTTCTTGTGCTTTAGAATTCTTGAATTTCTCTTAAAATACCTTGCTTTTACTCCAAATGGGTTTGGTGAGGCCAATGCAAGATTTGAAAGTGTTCACAAATTAACTAAAATTTTGGGATCTTCTGTTCTTAATGCTATGTTAGCCCTGATTAGGTGAGTTAGAGCAGGTATACATGATATGAATGCAGGCCTTTTAGAGGTCAGGTTATAATGGAGATATCTCATAACCTGTTTTACAGAATGAAGATACTGTTCAAATAGTGATTTTAAGTTTGACTCAATAACAATGTTTAGATTAGAGTGAAAGTTCCTCACAAACTCTGTGACAATGTCTAGAATTCTAGAAGTAAGATACATCGTATTTATTTGATACTAAGCCACACCCCCCCTTTTTTTTTTTTGCCATTTTAATGTCCCCCCAAAAATCAGATGTGGCTTTATATCAGAAGGTAAGTTTTACCTGAAAAGGAAACTGCTAAGTACAATAGATCCCTTATTAAATTGTTAAAATTCTGCTAATCCCTCAGTATGTATTTAAGATTTTTTAATAAATTCTTCACTGCTTGTTACTTCTTATTTTTAATATTTTTTAACTTTAAAAATAAATCTTACTATTTTTTCCCCACAAAAACCACTTAAGAAATTAGGGTGTGGCTTAGAAACAATGGCAGCTTAGAATCGAATAAATACGGTATATGATACAAAAGGTTAACTAAACATAGCAGTGTCACTGAAAACACCTTTGAAAATAATTCAGTTGATAGAATTCTTTCCTAGTTATATTGCACACCAATAACTGAATTAAGTCACTTGATGAACAGGAAAAGTACATATACTTCAAATGAGTTAAATAATTATTAGATACATAACTTCTATCATGATTTGCTTTCATTTCACTTTAGAAATAAATGTACAGACATTTAACAAATGTTCCAAATCTATTTAAAATAATTATTTCCAGTTTTTGGATGACAAATACATATTTAAATGTCAAGAGATCTACTTAAAAGAGTTGTGAAGGAGTGACTACTATAAATACCAATATTTGTTCAATATAATTGATAAAAAGCACTGCATAGTATACCGTAAGCAGGCCACTCCTTAAATGCAGAAACAAGAGAGACACAGAAACAGAGAAAAGGGAGCAAAACAGATGTTTAAAGTAAAAATACAAAGAGGAGAGAAATTTTCTATTTTTTATGCCTCAAATAAAAACCTATAGCTTTAACCAACTCCCTAGCCCAGTATCCCTTGTATCTTCTTTACAATCTGACTTGCTAACTGTCACCCAACAATTCAGTGCCTCTCTCAACCACCAGCAGATACAAAAATCACCATATGTAAGTTTATGTATTAAGTTTGCCAATAATTTGGCAAATAGTGTGACCGAGGTAATACAGGTGGCTGCACACGGTTAGGAAGATAACTGACACTGATAACATGATTTTTGTTCAAGGAATTGTGCTTGCCACGTGCAGACTGAAGCTGTGATATTCCAATCAGTACTTTACTTATTCTATAATATTAAGTCAGACGTTAATGCGAAGCAATTCAACTTAAATGTGATACTTTAATACCGGTATATGCTACATTGTTCGACTTAAAACCCTGGTTTACATTATCATTTAACTAAAATTTAGGAATGATTTGCTCAGATAAATCACATCTGCTGACACTATCTTGTCTGTTTCTTGGACTCATACTGAAAACCACATAGAAAAGACAACTACAAAATTGAAAAAAAAAAATTAAACATCTTATTTTTTTTTTTAAATTATCAGTTGCCTGCAAAATGAACTCAGCACAATTTCTAGACAATTCAAAAAGAAATGAGGTTGCTTATGAAGGCCATAGCTTTGGTGACAACTTAGAACCAAACTTTAGATCTGTAGCTGATTCAGACCTAAACAGTTGGCACTGCCTGATGTTCCAATTTATTTGCAGGGCTTTATGGCCACAGCATATTCTTCACTCATTGCACACATGACAGATACCTAGAAGGAAAAATGCAGGCAAAAAGTTATTTCATATGTATGTACATACATAAATACATACACATAAATACATATATACACACGTGTACATATATATGTGATGTATTCATCTATATCTGGGGACATTTTTAACAAACTGACTTTGGAAAGAGGTATCAAAGCAATCTACTTTATATTTTTCTTTTTTTTAAACAGAAGTTTCAGGCAGGAATGAAGGTGAATATATGGCAGTAAGAGAGAGCAGGAAGAATCACTTTATTTTATTTAGTAGTTAATCATCGGTTGCTTCAGGGCCCTGGGTCTTAAACCAGGGACCTTGGGATGTATGTGGACTCTGCCTGGTTTAACCTGCTAGGACATCAGGGCCTGCCACTCTATATTTTTCTAAAGTGGGATTTTTCAAATTATGGGTTGTAAAACAATTCCAAAGGAACAGGGAGAATAAGAGCTATAAATGTTTTAATACTTATTAGATTTTATACTTCCAAAAGTTATAACAAGACAGAGAACATCTTCTTCACTCTTAACACTCCCATAGCATCCTTTCTCATTCTTAAGAGTAGTTCATATGCTGATTTTCAAAACAAAGTTGGAGCTGACAATGTCTACCGAGCAAAAAAAATGAACTTGATACTTCAATAATGGTCTCTGAGGGTATCATGGAAAAACTGCCTTATAGAGATCATTTTCAACATTTCAGCAGTATTAAAAGCTGTATTTCATACACAGGATTTTATGTAACTAATTTAGGCTGAAGTTTTTATAAGAGGGTTTAAAAAAAAATTTCCCACAAGTCTTTACCTGTACATCTTCACCTGCATTGTATTTTCCTTCTATTTCTTTGCCTAGATCACCTTCTGGCAGCTTAAGATCCTCACGAACCTCTCCTGTTTCTGTCAGTAGGGAAAGGTAACCGTCCTGAATGCATATCAGCTATTAAAAGAAATTATAATATTTGTACTGATTAGATTACATCTACTCCTTTTTAATATTTACACAGTGACCTGCAATCCACATTAATTTGTATGAGTATGTAGTAATAGATTAATGTATTCTTGTTACTTAAAAAAGCTAAATATATAACACAAAACGTACATAAACTTGAAGTATAAGTTCACTCTTCCTTGCATTCCTGTCTCCCTCAAATCTCTACATTATCAAACAATTTAGGCTTTTTTCTAGCATATCCTGAAGCATTTACATTTATAAACACAATGCAATATAGTTGTTTAACGACTTCATAACTGCATAGATTAAATATTTTCAGTTTTTTACTGTTATAAAATGTTTTATAATTTTATTATGAACAAAAAGTTAAATGAAAATTTGACTCCAGCTTACTGTTAACATCATTAGATATTTTTGAAAGAAAAACATTATTAGCTTGCTGATGATACTAAACCGAGTCATCAACCAAAAGGGCACAAGTTTTATAACATTGGATTTCTTTTATTATAGGCATGAGGAAGCAGCCAGGCTGTACTCATTTATTCTAAATGCATGTATACAACTTGTGAGACAGAATTCTAACAAGTTTTAGAAAAGGCAAACATCCAGAACAACAGATGTTAACACTGACATATGCAAAAGGAATGACAGACATGGTCCTTGACCCCTTTTAACTACGATGGTATAACACAAACATACGGAAGAGGTAAAGAGTTTTCAAGACTCTCTTCTACACACAACCTAATTTGGCTGTGGCTTTCTACAGAAACCCCACTTGCCACATTTGTTTTTGCCATCTAAAATCTTAAAAAATTTCCTTATGATTCTTTTCTGTGTTGTTTCTTATTCTGACCACATCATATATAGAATCTACAGTTAGTAACTCTCTCTAATACTTTAAGTTAATGCTGTTTCCTCAGCTCCCTGTGCCTCCAACCATTTTGTAGTTACAGAGCTCATTCTAGAATTCTGATATACAATAGTCTTTCTCTCTCTTTACTTTATTTGTAGATATTTTCAAAACATAATGATTTCATGTACCCGTCATCCCACTGCAATAATCATCAATAATGGTCAATCTTGTTTATTTTACCCTACCACCTATTATTTCTTCCTGTACCCCTGTACCTCTTGATTATATTAAAGCTAATGCCAGGTATTATATCATTTATCACTTTACCTGCATATATTTTGTTATACATCTCTAAAAGATAAAAACTGAAAAGAAAACCCCACAAAAAGACAAAACATGTAGCACCTAAAAATATTCATTAATAATTTCAAATATTCAGGTAACATCTCTATTTTCCTAATTCTTTTCTTCTTTGGATATGATAATTATTGTTTTTTTGCAATTTATTTAAATCACTACCTAAATATTTCCGTACATTGAAATTGAATGACGTAGCTCTTAAATCTGTAAGTTCTGCCTTATGCAAGACTGGAGGTCTCTCCTCTCCCTTTCTCTCACACTCTGCATCTCTTTTGTATGAATAAACTAGATAATTTATTTGTACACTTTCCCACAGTCTGTATTTTTCTAATTGCATTTTACTTGTTTCTCTGCCTCATGTATTTTCTGAAATTTGATAATCAAATGTAGAGATCTGATCAGACTGAATTCAGGTTTTTTGCCTGTATTTGCATCATTAGTATATTATAGAAAGTATATCATCACTACAGATGCCCTGTTAGCCCTCATTTCTGAATTTAATTTTGTTTCTCAATCTATTTCAGAACACCAGATTTATTTAGATCTTCTCTTCCTTTCTACATCTTTCTCTCCTTTTTCCTAATACTCTCAATCTACTTCCTTGGAATTGCTAGTTACTGGTCAAGACCGAATGTTTTATCAGTTATTATATAAACTAAGCAAATATCACTATCATCAAGTGGAGTGTTATCTGACCCACCAAGGCAGGAAAGTGGTTATGCATAACAACACTCCATCATCAAATGAAAGTGACATATAGAAGATCAACTTGAACAATTCCTAAAAGCACCAATTGTATGAGAAGTAGCACAGACTCATAAAGCACTGTCTTATGCCACATTGACAATTTTCTCCTCAACTCATGACCAACTGAGAAACAATAAAATTCTGAATGATTTCTGGGTGGCCATGCCTGATCTGATGACACTATACAGAGATGGCCCTGAAAGGTAGTGGGGATGAGAAGAATTTTGTACACTGGGCTTGAGAGAATCAGAAGTTTTGATTTACACTGATTATGGGCAATGGCTAAACGTCTGGATGGACGGTCAGTGACACAGGACAAAAGGAAAATTATTGACATTTAAGGTCTGGTAAAGCGGTATGTGGCTGGACCTCTCCAGATAAGTTTAAGAATGTATCTATATGAATGCTTACCAAAGGGGATCTGCTAAGAGGAGGTAGATAATTAGATGAGTAAAATCCTATGAATGTCATTCAGCTTCTTTATGTAGTGCCCCCAGTTCTTACTTAATTGGTTTAAGAACTAAATGACCATGATGACTTGGATTTGATCACGATTACACCTTTGTTGATACCCTGTGAGTATGGGGTGCTGTTTTGTAGGTTATTATATAATCTAATATGTAGTATATTATATTTCTGCCTTAGGTAGAACACACAGGTTTAGGGACCAAATGTAATGGCTCTTCCACTATTATTTTTAATGGTACATGTTTCCTCCACTATCTGAAAGTAGAATGTTCCTATTGGTATGATTTGGTAGATTAGTTTTGAGATCTGAGAATGCTATTACCACTCACTTATATGGGAAAAAAATCGAGCATTCTCAGACCCACCAAATAACCTACAAAATCTTTGCTTCTTGTCCCTCCAATACTGGAACATGCTGACTTAGATGTTTTTTATTTCCAAAGAAAGACTACTCCTACCAGCAAACACAAAGCTTCCACAGAACAGGTGAAAATCATACAATGATTTTAAGCTCAAGGAATTCATAGCATCAGCATTTTATTGTTCTTCTTCTCTTTTAAGTTGCAACAATAAAAATCAACTCACATGCCCCAACATTGAAAATTGCATGCCACTTATTTAAAGAATGTATTAGAATTTAAATTCAGAGTTTTGGAATTTCACCAATAATCCAAAGATTCACACTATGTACTTTAATGTGTCCTGTATTATTTGTTTTCCTTTTACAAAATGGTGTTCAAATGACAAAATGTCAGTGAATGCAGAAAAGGCATTTAACAAGTAGTGTAGTGTAAGGGAACACAGAATATTCTAAAGAAATTTTATCAAGAAAGTACCAGAGGCACACCCTGGTGGCTCTGGTATTAAGTCTGCGACTGTAGCAGTATTGTCTACGTTAAGCCCAAGGACCAAGTTTGCAACCTGGTGCTAGAAGGAGCAACTATAATGAATAATTATGAATAATTAAATAAATAAAAATGCTTCTCCCCCGCCCCCACCTGCCTCCTTGATTTATTACAGCCTGCTTCCTTCTTCTTAAAAAAAATATATATATATAACAAAATCTGAAAAAATGTCTACACATATGAATTGGGTACCCTGGTGGCTTAACAGTTAAGTTCACTATCAACATATATCCCAAGGGCCAGGGTTCACAACCTGGGCCTAGGGGAACAAACAAAATGAACAACTACATAAAATAATAAAATACTGCTTCCTCATCTTTCTTCCTGCCTGTCTCTGCTTGTCTTTGTTTCTGCCTATACCTTTCCATTTTTTTTAAAAAAGGAAGAATTTGGGTATTCACAAAGGTGTCTGAATTTATTTGCATTTTACACTATCAGTGAACCCCAGATAACCACAACAATTTATGGGAGAAGTAAGAGAATTTTGCAATTCTAATCCAACCTGCATCTTAGAATGGAAATCAGAAAACTATTTTTCTTTCATTTGGAATTTATTTTAAAATGCATATAATTAAAATTTTAATTATTAATGTTTCCTTACCTAAACAAAGACTTACTTTTTAATTATTATAATGAACAGATATGTGTGTGTGTATACACATTTTTAGTTAAGCTGACTCCAAACTGGCACTTGAAATACTGAATTCTGCAAATACATACGGACACATTTAGTCAAAAAAATAGTAAGAATTTAATCAAGCACTTGGATGGATGAGTAAACACCAACATAGCACAATAACTATTACTAGAAAGGTACACAGAACTCATTTTTAAAAAATGAGCAGAAAAAGAATTCTCTGGTGACTTGATAATAAAGAGATGTGATCAGAGTACTTACTATGAAAGGCACTGTTCAAAGTATTAACTAATTAATCCTCATAATGCTCCCTTGAAGAATTATTATCTGTTTCTTTAAATAAAGAATGGAAGTTGTTAAGATAGGTAACCTGCCAATGGGAGTCACAGAGTAAGTACCAAAGTGAGGCTATGAACCCACACTGACTTGAGTCATTCTCTTATCCACGCCGCAGCATAGAATATATATCAAACACTGGAACTAGAGTGATTCAAGTGAGGCACTTGTTTGGCAAAATTTAAGAAGCCTCCAAAACCATTCAGTGATCAGATAAATATTTTCAAAAATTGGAATGCAAAATTTCCATGATGAACAAAACATCAAGATTTTAAATAAAGACAGAATCAGTTACTAATTTTTGCTTCTGCTGCAAATGCCTATGTAGTTTAGTAGTTGAGTAGTCCTGTCAATTTAAGATTCTGTGCTGGAGACAGGCCCTCACTCACTTCATTCCTCTTATGTTAGTCTGAACCCTGCTATATCATAAAACTCAAGCCAAAATTTTTTTTTCTGTCAAATCTTATGCTTCAGTTATTGGCTAATTTGATCATACTAGTAATTATCTGAACTGATAACATGTTTCTAAAACACTAAAGGCAAAAGCATTCTATGTTGAATGACTATTAATGAATATAATACATTTTGAATATTCAAGAATTCACATTTTGTGCATAAAAAGATAAATCCATTTTTGGCAATGGAAAATTTGATGATCTGCCTTAGTTTGCTAAGGATATCTATCTCATTGAATAATATATGAATTTAACACATATGTATTAACCACCCTCTATATGCCACTTCTAAATTAGGTATTCCAAGAATAGTGGGATAATTAAGTGGATTTTTATACTGGAAAAGGGGGGACAGAAAACAACAGCTTTTGGTACACATCTACTTATGAGGTACATTTTCTCATTTACTCATCGCATTTTCCCTTCTTTGTAGATAGGAAGATTGAGAGTCAGAAGAGTCAGAAAAGTTGTATAATTTGTCCAAGGTCATCCAGCTAGAAAGTGGCACAACTGATGTACTGACTAAAAAAAAATTTGCTATTAAGACAATTCAAATTTCTACAAAGACTCCAAAACATCCTAGAAAATATAAGTGGGGAAGTGAAAATATAAAATTGTTTATTCTAATTAACCTATGTAAAAATATGTTTATGTGTGGGGAAAGAGTGAAAGGAATCAGTGGATAACCGGTTGATGAAATATTTAAAAAAAAAATATATATATATATACACAATACAAATATATATATATATATATATATATACACAAAATTGTATAAAAAAGAACCAGTTTAAACTTGATAAAACAAATCTTAAATGTCACACTTGTATTTTTCACTATGTAAAATGAATGGAAGAGTTCTATATACAGTATACTTGATATAGAAATTGAAGACATTCAAGAAAGACTTTGGTTTTGATTAATCTGAGCTCCCATATGCTATGAGGTCAATCATTTGGTTGCCATCAATATTCCAAACAACAAAATGTTATTAAAAATGATGACCTAGTCAAATGTTTAATTGGAACTAAAACTCGAACTTTAAACCTATAATTCAACAAAGGTCACAGCATGGTCACTGAATATAAATACAGTTACATAGTTTTTGTATTTTCTTCACCTTTATATTACGGCTTTCAACCTATTTCCCCATTTAAGAACATCAAATTCTGACCAACATTCATTGACACAAACTTGCTTGGTGGAACATGATTTGCATGTCTTTAAAGTCTTAGGTCAGATAAGTGAACAGAAAAAACAACAGGGAGGGAGTTATCTAGATTTTCAATATTTTACAACAAAGAGAATAGTAATTGAACTAAACTTAGGACTTAGTCACAATATGCAGTCTGAGAAATACTTGATCTAAGGAACAAGTGTTTAACTTTTTAAATATGCAAATATGTTAAAAATAGCGAACTAGCAATAATCCTAGATAAGGTACAAGTGTTAAAAATCTGTATTTCTCCAGTTTCTGTGATAAGTGTCCAACAATTGGTTAGAAAAACCTACAGAACTACTTATGAGCTTTATAAATTATAACTGATAGAACATATTTGTAATTTAAAGAAACAACATTGTAATGGAAATTTGTACTTACTTGATAATCATTTCTCTTAATATTTGGAACATCCATGTTGTGAGTAGAAGGGCAAATATCTTCATATTTTTTGCCCGTGAAAATATCAATTCCAACAAGGTGAACCTAACAGAGAAAGAGAACAGGAAACCTGTTTAATCTTTGCCAAGTATATCACTCATTACACACACAAGAGTACAGTACCAATGCTGATCATGAGAAGATTCTTTCTCCTTCCAAGGTCATCTAATTTTACTCTTAAAAAATGTAGTGCTCATAGAACTGACAGTGAACAATTAAACAGTATCATGGCATGTTAAGACCCAGTGTCATATATAGTCCAGCAATTAAATTGTAAGAGTGTGTAAGAAAAATGAAGTTCCTTAGAATTATGTTAGAATGGGGTTTTTCTGCAAATTGATTAGGTTTTCTATGTAACTAGAATTTATGAGTTTCAATTCCCAGTTAATGAAACATTAGGACCCTAAAAGGGAATGCCACCTTTTAGTATTCAACACCTGATCACACAATATGGGAAGAAAATATGTTTATTACAAAACCATACGTACATAAATTTCATGTTCTTAATAGAATACAAATTATCAAAATCTCAAAGCAAAGACAGGACTTAAAAGGGCTCATACCTTGGCATGACCGTGCTTTCCAGTTTTGGAAGTTGACATCTCCACTATTTTGCATGGTCGCCCTTTGAGCACCACGAAGCCGTTTTTGCGCAGGGCCGAGCACTGCATAGGGTAAGTGCTGGAAGCCCCAGCATCTCCAGTAGTGAAATCAATTTCATCCGCCATGGTGGGCTGGGGAGATGGCAGCTTGTCGGAAGAACTACGCAAAAAGTTTGTGTTTTTTTTTTTTTTTTTTTTTTTTTTTTAACAACGGGCATGCAGACAAGGTAACGTCTCATTTCAGACAGGTTACGTGCCAAGCATCATGGATTTATTATTTTTGCATTTCTAGAACCACCACCCAAGGCTAGTGGGCACTTTCTAACTCTGGCCTCTGCAAACTTTTCCATCCATCTGTGGGAAGGTAGGGAGGGAAGTCAAAGAGGAGCTCGCTGGGCTGGGGGATGGCCGCCCTGGGCGCGCACCCGCACTGAGGGCAGTAGGTCCCGGTTCCCATCGGCCCACCGCAGTAAAAGCCGGCGACCTTCCCGCGCCGCCCCGCGCCGCCAGGCCCTCCACCGCCGCCTAGGTTTCCCTACTGCGGGGAGCCCAGCCCAGGCCGCACGTCCCCGCGAAGGATGGGGGATAACAGCAGCTGGCCAGCAGCACCTGGCTCCCGGGCAGCGCGCACTCACTCCGCCCTACGGCCCGCGGCGCCGGTGCCCCGGCCTCTCAGGCACCCCCTGCCCTGCCCTGCCCTGCCCTGCCGGCGTCCTCGGCCCGGCCCCGCACGGGCCTGAGAGCCCCGGCGGGTCCCGCTCTCGCCTCGGTTCCCCCATTCATCCGTCCTGCTTCCTTCGGTCAAGGCTCGGGTTCAGCCGCTTCCCCGGCCCTGCTTCGCTCCGATCCCAGTCCCACTGACTGTACCCCAAGTCTTCACCTTTCAGCAGGGAAAGAAAGCCTGTCGCCTGCGTACCGGCGCGGGTCCTTACAGGCAAGGAAAGGCGGCTGCTGCGGCGGCGGCGGCGGCGGCGGTAGCGGCCGCGGCAGTTCCAAGAGACGGGGCGGGGCCGCCACACTTTCCACACCCCGGCCTGCCCGCCCTTTCCCGCCCCGACCTCAGCCCCACTTCCGGGATAGGCCCCAGCGCGTCACAGGCACCGCCCTCTCAGGCTACCATTGGCTACAAGGTTCTCAAGGCCCCGCCCAGTCACGTGAAGAGCGCCCTGGCAACCCCACGTGCTGCGAATTAGTGCACTTCCGGCGTGAAGAGCACTTTCTTGAGTCGGGTTGCTGAGGGTAAAGGATAAAGTAACGGGCGAGAAAACTTGCCCTTCCAAACTTTTAAGTTTGTTGTGTTGGTACCCCAGTATTGAAGGAAATCAAACCATAGGCTTGGGGTTCCCTGGCCTCAGGTGCGTTGGCGATTGTCACGTGATGGTTGACAACTCGCGAGGTGAGCGAATTCAACGACTGTCCCATGTAGCTGTGCAGGGAACTTGAGGTTCCAACTTCTGGCCCAACCTACAGCCCTCCTTAGGGTTTGGATCCATGGCTGTTTCTGGAGGAAGAGGTCAAGGGCAGTGTTTTATTGCTGGCTCTGCTCTCTAGCTCCAGGGGACCTTTAGCCAATTCGGGGAGGGCCTGGCACTGAGAACTCCTGACACACGGCGAGTTGAAAAGGTGCAGTGAATGACCTAGCCCACTCCTCACATCAGCTGTTCTGGAGCTGTGGCGTGAAGCACAGCTGACTCCTGCGTGTCCGGTCCCGAGAGGTATTTTGCCAAACACAACCCTTCCCGCAATTTAGCTTAGTATCTGATTAATATGTGCAAGATCTTGATTAAAACCCTGACTAATGAGGCCAATGAGCATTCCCTTTCACTACATTTTTCTTTCCCTGCCTGTTGTTCTTAGAATGATTGCTACTATTTAAAGAATATTTATGCAGGTAGAGCATAAGATGTTTTCAGTGCCTAATTCCTTTCATTGTGACTATTACTTTTTTATTTAACCTCCAGTTTATTGAGTTATAATTTATAAAGATACATTTTAATTCAGCCTTAAATTTTATCCTTTTTAGTTCTATGAGTTTTGAAAAGCAAAGGCAGTTTTGTAACTACACTTACAGTCAAGACATAGAATATTTTCTTTATTCCAAATTTTTTTCCCCACAGACCCAGTCCCTGGCAACCATTAAAGGCTATCCTTTATCTACATTTGTAGTTGTAGAAAAAAATGCAGAGAGGAAAGTCATTTGCCCAAATCATAGCTATCATGTCAGAGGGCCAAGACTGAACTCTTAGCAGTTTGGCTTCTCAGTTGCTGCTTTAACTGCTACTATATATTGTGTTCACATAAGATTTCAATTTGGTATTAAATGATCCAGCTTCATTCATTTAAAAAATATATTGACATCTCATGAGCACTATATTAGCAAGTACTAAACCATTGCTTCTAGAGGAAATACATAATTAGATTCCTGCCAGCCTCTGGACACAACATTTCCATCAACTGATGTCCTGGATGTATGGCCTATGTTTTTCTCGTAAGTATTTTATGGTTTCTGGTTGTACATCCAAGTCTCTAACCCATTTTGAACTAATTTTTGTGTACAATGTTAGTGAGTGGTCTAGATTCATTCTTTTGCATGTGACTGTCCAGTTTTCCCAACATCATTTGTTGGGAAATGGCATGCCCTGGTGGCCTAGATGTTTAAACTGAGCACAATTCTCATATATCCCAAGGCCTCCAGTTCGAAACCTGAGGCTGGTAGAACTACCAATGATGAGCATCTAAATAAAATGAATGCAGTACTGCTTCCTCCTCTCCCTGCCTGCCTAATCACTTTCATTCTGGCCTGTACCTTTCTTTAAAAAAAAAAAAAAAGAAAAAAGACTTTCTCTATAATATGCTCTTGACTCCTTTGCTGTAAAAGAACTGACTATATATGTGTGTGTGTGTGTGTGTGTGTATGAATCTACTTCTGGTGATCCAGTCCCTTTCCACTGATCCATATCTCTGTTTTTATACCAATACCATAGTTTTGTCACTATCACTTTGTAGTTTAACTCAAGATCTAGGAGTGTGGTACCTCCACTTTAGTTCTTTTTCTCATGATTGCTTTTGACTATTGGGATTTTTTTCTTGTTGGTTTTTAATTTTGGGGTTTTATATTCCATAAAACATTAAAATTTTTTGTTCTATTTCCTTGAAAAATGCCAGTGGAATTTTGATGGGGATTGCATTAAATATATATAGTGCTTTAGGTACTATGGCCATTTTAACAATGTTAATCCTCCTCAAACATGAGCATGGAATATCTTTCCATCTTTTTGTATCTTCTATTTTTTTTAACAAAGTCTTATAGTTTTCATTGTATAGTTGTTTCATCTCCTTTGTTAGGTATATTTCAAGGTATTTAGTTCTTTTTGTTTCTATTATGAATAGGATAGTTTTCTTGATTTCATTCTCTTCCATTGCATATAAAATACAATACGTTTTTGTATATTGATTTTGCAGCCTGCCACTTTACTCATGTATACTCATTGTACTCATTGATTAATTTTAGTAGTTTTCGATGGCGTCTTTAGACTTTTCTACGTATATTACCATGTCATCTGAAAATATAGTTTTACTCCTTTCAAATTTGTTCCTTTTATTTCTTCTTTTTGCCTTATTGCTCTGGGTAGGATTCCTAGTGCTATGTTAGAAAGCAGTGGTGAGAGTGGACAGCCTTATCTATTCCTAATCTTAGAGAAAACACTTTCAGTTTTTCACCATTGAGTAATGTTTATAGTTTATTATATTGAGGTATGTTCCTTTTCCAATTTTATGTAGTTTTTATCATAAAAAGGTACTTACTGAATCTTGTCAAAATGTTTTCTTGTCATATATTGACATGGTCATAGATTTTGTTGATGTGATGTTTTACATTAATAGATTTGCATATATTTAATCATCCTTCCATCCCCAGGTTAAATCTTTCTCATGATGGATGATATTTTTGATGTATTGTTAGATTCAGTTTGTAATATTTTGTTGAGGATTTTTGCAACTATGTTTATTAGAGATACTGGTCTGTAATTTGCTTTCATAGTGCCATCTTGTTTTATTTTGGTATCAGTATAATGTTTGCCTCATAGAATATATTTGGAAGTGTTTGAGAAGAATAGGTATTAATTAAATTTGGTAAAACTCACTAGTAAAGCCATCTGGTTTGGGGCTTTTATTTTGAGGGATCCTTTTGCTGACTTGGCCAATGTCCTTATTTGTGATAGGTCTGTTAAGGTTTTCCAGTTTTTTTAATTCAGTTTTAATAAGCTGTATGTTTCTAAAAATCTGTCCATGTTCTTGACTTTGTCCAATTTATTGCCATATAATTGTTCATTCTTGTCTCTTATGCTTTAACAAGTGTTTTTTTTTTTTTTTTTTTTTTTTAGTAAGGCAGCTTGTAATCTTCATGTGCTTAGAAATGTTAAACAACCATATAACACTATGCTTGGGAGTCATTGCAAGCAGCTAAATCACCATCAAAAGTCACAAAAAATGCAAAAAAAAGGTGGCACAATACACTAAAAAGACACTTACGTATAGTTTTTCAACTGAAACAGGAGGCAGAACCCCACCTTCTTTGATCTCATCTAGGAAAATGTTCACTGGATGACTCATATCTTGCATTGTTCTGTGCAGGTCCACAGGTGATCATGAAAATACCTCAAGTATTGTTTTTGGGGTGATTAGTAAATTTTTGCAAGTAGGCAAGTTCACAATGATGGAATACATTAATAATAAAGATTGATTATTTTTATCTTAGTGCCCTTAATTCTGGAATTACCTTGTTAATCAACACAGCCCCTTGTTAATTAGGTGTTTGCAGTCTAGTAGAAGACTATTTAACAGATGTAAATGCTTCTAAGGAAAGAAATATAGGGTGATGAAAAAGGGGGCCCTTATGTAGTCTAGATATTGTCCAATTGAAATATGATACAAGTCATGTGTAATTTTGAGTTTTCTTCAAGTCATGTAAAGAACACAGCAAACCCTAAATGGAGTAGAGGTTCTGTGAAATTCATATACATCCCAAGGTCCCAGGTTTGCATCCTAGGGCTGGGGGCAACAACCAAAATGACAACTAAATAAAATAAGTAAGTACTTCTTCCACTTCTCCTTGCCTACCTGTCTCTGCTCGCCTTCATTCCTGCCTATTCCTTTCCTTTAGGAAAAAAAAAGTAAAGAACAAAAGATGAAATTTTGAGAGTATGTTTTATTTAATCCAATATGCCCCAAATATTCTTCGATACACAACCAGTGTGAGGTATTAATTAGATAATTTCCTTTTTTTATACGAAGCCTTCAAAATATGTTTTATATTTCACAATTCATATAGCCACATTTCAAATGCTCAGTAGCTATTACTGGTTGCTATCATATTGGATATCATAGGTTCAGAAGATTTTGAGACTGCTGCTCTGGGAGTGATATCTGAAAAATGAGTAGTAGTTAGCATTGAAGAGTGGTTTGGAAAAGGTAATTTAGGCAGAGGGATTGGGAATGCAATCACCTGTAGATGACAGAATTGTATCATTATTACAGACTACAAATGTGACTGATGTGTGCTATAGATATAAAGAGAGATGGTTGAAGTTGGATTTTCTCTCAAGGGCAACAGAAACACTGAAACAGCTCATGTCAATATTTTTATTATTCAGAAAAACCATTGTGGTTGTGAGAAATTTTAGGCAAAAATATTGGAAGTAGTATACCAATTGGGAAGAAATAGTTATGTCAGTGAACAAAGGTGGTTACTATGAGAACACAGAGAATACAGATCTAAGGGACTTGTATTGGAAACTGGAATAATGTCATAATTAATTGTATCTGGAGGTCACACAAATGGTCTGATGGTGATATTGTTGAGCTAAAAAATACAGAAACAAAAGCAAGTTTGTAGGGAAAGTTGAGCTCACTTTTGATCTATTCAAATTTAAGTTTTCTGTGGGAAAGAGATTTTTTTAAAGATGTTTATATCTGAATTATCACTATAAGTGGTGATAAAATTTGATCCACTCCCATAGCTTTAAAGGTAAATATGCATAGTGAAAAAAAAGAAGAGACTCAAAAGGAATCCTGCCACATTTAAGGAATATCTAGAGGAAGAAGAGAGAGCTTTGAATATCTTAGGATTCCTTGATTGCAAGCAACATAAACCAACTCCTACCAATTTAAGCAAAAAGCAAGTTTATCACAAATTTCAGAAAAGGAGCCATTGTATAGTCTCATCTAATGCCATTAGAAAAAAACAACCTATATATGTCAGTAAGTAGAGACAGTAATAAGAGTTGAAATTCCAGAAAATAGAATTCCAGCTGTTCTAGCTTTCATTTCCTGTCTACCCCTTAAGAAGTTACCTTGTTCCAGCAGTTCTATTTCTAACCATCTTATGCCAAGAAATTTCTACCATATCTATTTCTTTTACAATGGGATAATACTGGATTCAGAATGGTATTAAGCAAAATTGTCTCAAGTAGTTGCACAAATAATACATTGACATATACTGATATCAGAAAATTAAGATTGATTTCATTTTATTAATTTACCTTCTGTCTTCCATTTCTACAAATCACTTCCATATTTTTGCTATATAAATCATTACATGCCTGTAATTTTTTGTTGTGGTCAAACTTTCAGTTCCACATAAATGTCCACATCGGTTAATTTTGCCTTTTCCTTCCAGCCTCCAAATTTGGGTTGAATTCTGGCCTAAGTAACAATGAAGGATGGGTCATAAGGGACTTACTACCTTCTTCCTGCAAGGGAGTGACAATTTCCTCTGGCAAAATAGAAACCATCTGCTTTAGACTAGAGGAACTTGGTCAAGTATGTGTTCTTGATAGTATTTTCAGAAAATTTGCAATAATTCAACTTCTGTCTTTTCAGATACCGCTATTTGTCAAACTTTTTCTTATCGGTAATCTAATATTTATAATAGATTTTTATGAATCCAGTAGACTGCAATTTTAAGCTCCTAAGTTTGTTTTAAAGTAAATCTTAGTTCAGTATTTTTTCTTGTTGTAAGGAGAAATTTAGGCATTATCTTTCTCTTGCTGTTAAGTTGTCCAGTCCCACCTTAAATAATCATTTTAGTCCCAAAGTTCTGAAATCATCTTATCCTTTAAATTTTCTAAGTTGATTCACTAAAACAGCAACCACTTCCTCTCAACTTCATTTTCTGTGGAAATGCAGCTCAGAGATAATTTGTTGAGATATTTCACTACTGTGTACCATCGACTGCTATGTTCTATTTTTGTAATGTGAATTTGGAATAAGTTCCTGTTTTTCCTCTATTGAATATTACTACTTTTTAATCAACATTTTAACATTTAGGAGAACTTGACACCAATTTATAAGTTAAATATATTTGGTTAATAAGATCTACATTTATACTTGGGAAGTTTTATATGTTTTTTAGGTGATTATTATATTTAAAAGGAAAATTGAACATGTTAAAAATTTAAATATAATCTATAATGTTTACATTATTAAATAGCTTTGAAACTGAAACCAAACTCACATAAAATTGATTTAAAAAATGGCTTATATTTTTAAGTAGAATAGTAGGATTTATAAATTGATTTTCAGAATTTTAAAGGAAACTTCAAAAATATGGTAGAGGAAGAGCACTCGAAATAGTAAATATTTAGGCAAATATGAAGATTATGTTTTTTCTCATAATTTCTTTAACAGTAATGAATGATTAAAGCAAGATTTATAATAAATGCAACACTGAAGTCTAGGGCTTATTACATTTTTAGATGTAATATAAATGATAACAATATTACAAAAGATGGGAGGTAAATGGAACTATATTGTAGACAGGCTTTTAGGTTTTACATGAAGCAATATTAAGTATACTGATGATAGATAAGGGTGCATATAATAACACATGGAAAACCACTAAAACTATGCAAAAAACAATAACTTAAAAAACAATAAAAGAATTAAAATGGAATAATAAAAGCTATTATATTTGCCACAATAATATTTAGGAAATGATAAACAAGGAAACAAAAATCAGAAAGGACTTCATGTCTAACATGGTGATATAAGAGCCTCTTGACTCACCTCTACCCTGATACATCCAATCCACAGCTATACCTAGAGCCGTTCTCTCTGAAAGAAAATGAGAAACTAAGAAGCTAAGAATTCACATAGGGTGAATGATGAAACACCCACATCATCCACATCAAAGCAGGTAGAAAAGAATGAGACACTCTTGCCATAAAGTCTGCCTCAACATAGTGCTGTATAATTGGGTGGCAATTCCTAGTTAACAGCATCTTTCTGGGAGCTGTGAGAGGTTTGGATCTCACACCTAGCACCCCAAACTTGAAAACTACCACCTGAAGTTTTTAGACTCCTACCTGAGGTGTGAACCCCAAACACATAGTTCTGAAGTCAACCTACATCTGTGAAATCCAAAAGTTTATAGCAAAAATTTTTGTTTTGTTTTTGCAGTTTATCAATGTGATTTTACTGAAAACTGCCAGTGAAACACAAACACTAGGATTAATTAGGCAGTACTTCTCTTATAGACATTACTTCTCTTCTCGTTCTGTTATATATATATATATGTATGTATGTATATTTGTATAATATATATGTACATATACATATATACACATATACTTAAAACATGTAACACTATTTTAGTTTCAGGTATATAATATAATGATTTTCTATTTGTATATATTGTGAAATGACCACCACAAAGTCTAGTTAACATTCATCCTCATATATAATTACAGATTTTTTTCTTGTGATGAGCTCTATTTAAGATGTAGTGTTTTAGCTACTTTCAAATATACAATACAGTATTAGCTATATTCATCATGCTCTGCATTACATCCCCTTAATCTATTTACAAGTTTGTACCTTTGACCCCTTCACTCCTTTTGACCCCACCCCCCACCCCTCCATAGGTAACTGCCTATGGAAACAAACTATTCTTAATAGGTTTGCTGGAACTCACTATGGCTATACCTGTGGAGTATAGTGCAGAGGTAACAATACTCACGCCTCTCTTGCTCCCTGAATAGGCCTATTGCCTATTGTCTGAAAGTTAGGCTTCTGATTAGGCATGGATCTGAGGCTGACTGTGATCCTGGAAACTGGGGAAATTATGAGACAATATCTCTACTTCTCATATAAGCAAACTACAAATCTCCAATGTCTCCTTGCATGGAGCTTACACACACATTTGATGCTCCCGTTTTTTGCAGCTGCCACCCAAGAGATAGGTCCCTGGATTGCTTGGCTCTGTATTAAGTGGGAATTTTATTCAGAATACTCAGAAGACTTTAAGAAACAAAGAAGCAGTTATTAATGACCAAAGAAGCATTCCCTCAAGTTATTCATCCAAGCCCAGTGCATTGGAAAGAAGGGGAAAACCCATCTCTCAGTTTCTCCCTTGAAGAGCCCTGATAGCATACTTTTCCCAGCTGCTGCTTGAGGATCCAGCTTACAGTTAGCCTGCATCTAGGTGTTGACTGCTGGTCTCCCCTTTTGGATATTGAAGATCTTGGTACACTCTCAACTACTGGGAGCTGCTAAGAACAAAGAAGGCAGCAAGGACAATTACAAAGGTTTGAGAGACAACCAAGAGGAGCTCTGACCAGGGTAATGATTAGGTTCATCACTTATATAACATCATTACATCAAGACTAGCAGGGAAGACTTTTATATAATTTAAAAGTAGAGAATCAAGTCTAATGAAGAAACAGAGGAGTATGTTCAAACAAACAAGGTAACACTCCAGAAACAGACCTTGATGATAAATTATTTACGTGATAGAGTTAAACATAATGGCCATAAACACCAAGATCAGGAGAGCAATTCATGAACAAAATAATTTCAACAAAGAGACAGAAAACATAGCAAAGAACTGAATAAAAATCACAGAGATAAAAATAACTGAAAAATTAGATTCGCAGCACAGCAAACTATATCAAATAGAAGGAACGAAGTCTCAATTAACTCAAAGATAGGATAGTAGAATTCATCCAGAGAAGCATTCTTTAAAAAATAATAAAAAAAGTGATGCTAGCTTCAGGCACTTAGGGGATACCATCAAACTATCCAATATACATACTGTAGGGATTACAGGAAGGAGAAGAGAGGAGAGGAGCCAAAAGACTGTTCAAAGAAATAATGGCTGAAAACTTCCTTAACCTGGGAAAGGAACAGACAACCAGATCCAGTAAATTCCAAATAAAATGACTCTAAAGAGACTCATACCGAGACACTTTATAGTGAAATTGTCAAGTTTAAAAACAGATGCATATTTTTGAGGTAACACTGGCTCATAACAATATAAATTTTAAATACAGAGGTTCACTTTTTATCAAATATATGAACAAACCACTTCCACAACCAAATTTCTAATAGTCCTTCACTACTGTCCAGTGAGCCTCCACTACCTTTTGCTCCCACTCCCTTCCTCCTTCTCCACGAGTGACCTCAATTCCGCTCTCAGTGTCCAAGGGTTAGTTTTTATTTTGTTTATTTTCTTTGTTTCTTTATATTCTGTATATGTGTGAGATCATCCAGTGTTTGTCTTTCTTTTCCTGAGTTATTTTACATAGCATAACCCCCTTTATTTCTATCCATGTTGTTGCAAATGGCAAGATTTCATCATTTTGATAGCTGAGACAATCATAGTTAACAACTGATACTACAAAAATACAAATGGTCATAAGAGAATACTATGAACTCTTTTATGCCAACCCATTGGAATACCTAGGAGAAACAGAAAATTCCTAGAAACATAAAACCTTCTAATACTGAAACATTTAGGAAAAAAAAAAAATTGAACAGACCCAATACTAGAAGGGAGACTGAATCAATTATCAAAAAAACTCCCAACAGGACCAGATGACCTCACTGGTGAATTCTACCAAAAATTCAAATAACACTAATCCTTTTCAAACTCTTCTTACAGGTAGAAAAAGGGAATACTTTGAGACTTATTTATGAGGTTAGTATTACTCTGATACTAAAGCATACAAGAACATTACAGGTATCTAAATTACAGGCTGATATCTTTAATGAACATAGATGTGAAAATCCTCAAAATATTTGCAGTGGTTCAACATGTCAATCAATTCATACGATAAACTACATTAATCAAAATCAAAATCATATGATTGTCTCAATAGATGCAGAAAATAATTTAGCAAAATTTGACATCCATTTATGATAAAAGCTCTCAGCAAAGGGTTCCTTCAATACAGAAGGACCATTAAAAAGGCCATATATGACTAGCTCACATATATGACAAGTATGATATCATACTCTAATGAATAGCTGTAAGCATTTCTTCTAAAGTGAAGAACAAGACAAGATACCTACTCTCACCACCTCATTTGACATAGTACTTGAAATCCTAACCAAAGAAATTAGAATGAAAAAGAAATAAAAGTCATCTCAATTGGGAAGGAAGAAGTAAAACTATTTGCAGATGATTGGATTTATATATAGAAAACCATAAAGATTTCACAATCTGTTAGAACTAATAGAGTTGTAGGACATAAAATCTATAATAATCAGTTTTGGATAGGCAGTTCAGGATGGTGGTGGTAAGAGGATCCTGAACTAACCTCCTCTGCACAGACATAATCTGCAGTTAGAGTGGAGCATCTACCTTTGAAACAAAACAGGATTTGCTGGTCAGTGTCTTCAGAATGAAACGAGAAAGATACTATTAGAAAGGGTAGGAAAGACAGAGACACTGGTTAGAAACATCATCCCTTGTACAGTGACCCATGGTTTGAAGGGCCACCATAAACAGGCAACATCTCTTTGGGGAGTAAAGGACTTGGTTCTCACATAAGGAAACTGGTTCTTGGGAACTGTACTTGAGAGTACCTACAGCTGTGGAAAATGAAGGGACTTTTGTTAAGGAGCACAATAGGATCTTAGGGAACAGAGATTCCAGACAAAAAGAACAGTTTAAAGGGTGTTTAAACCATACCTGAAGGACTTTTATCTGTTAAATTTTAATAATTCTAAAGTTTGTATGGAAGCATAAAACACCCGACTACTCAAAGTAGTCCCAAGGCAGGAAAAATGGAGGTATCATGCTCTCTGACTTCAAACTGTACTACAAAGTAATAGTAATCAAAAGTTTGTTATTGGGATAGAAACAGATCATATCAAAAAACAAAATTAACCTAGAGATAAATTCACACATACATAGACAACTAGTTTGTTAAAGTAGTCAAGGACATACAATAGAGAAAAGAAAATACCTTTAGCAGATGGTGTTGGGAAAACTGGACAGCCATATACAAAAGAATGAAACTAGACCACAGTCTTATGCCACTCACAAAATTTAGGCTTGAATGTAAGACCTGAGGCCATAACACACAGAGAAGAAAATATAGGTGATAAACTGATTGATATTTGCATTACAGATATCTTTGGGGATTCAGCTCCCAACATCAGAGGAACCAAAACAAATAATAAACAAATGGAACTGCCTGAAACTAAAAGACTGCACAGTCAAAGAAACCACAACAAACACAAAAAGGCTACCTATTGAATGGGAGAAGCTATTCACAACTCACGTCTAATATGGGATTGATATTTAAAATATATAAAGAATTCATACAACTCAACAGCAATAAAAAAAAAGAATCAGAATAGCTCTGTATTCATTTTTTTAATTGAACTCATTATCAAATACCTATTCAGAAAGAAATCTCCAGATGGCTTCTTTGAATTCTATTTTTAAAGAAGAAATAATAAGTTACCAACTTACACAAACTCAGGAAAGAGGAGAGAACACTTTCCAATACAATTTTGAGACCAGCATACCCGTATTTCCAATTCTTGACAATTATAATAAAATTACAATTCAGTATCCTTTATGAAAATAGAGGCTGAAATCCTTCACAAAATTTAGCAGGGGAGGCTGCCATTACAGGAAAGCCCCTGGGGTAAAGTGCCCACACTAGCTGAACTAAAGAACACAATAAAAGAGCTCAAGAGTAGGCTGGAAGAAACTTCTAATAGAATCAGTGAGTTAGTATAGTATATAAAACAATGAAATGCATGCAAGCAGACCAGAAGAGAGAAAAAAGAATGAAAAGAAATATGATAGCATGTGAGACCTAGGGGATAACATCAAAAGGAACAACATTTACATCCTAGAAGTCCCAGAAGAAGAAGTGAGAAAAAGGAAGACAGATACTTTATTTGAAGAAATAATAGCTGAGAATTTCCCTAACCTCATGAAGGAAGCAGAACTTTAGGCCCAGCAAGCTCAGAATTCCAAACAAAAGAAACCCAAACAGACCTGTACCAAAACATATTATCATTTAAATATCAAAAATACAAGATAAAGAGTGGATTTTGAAAGCAGCTAGAGAAAAATGAGTTACATTCAAAGGAAATAAAACTGTCAGCAAATTTCTTAGCTGAAACTTTACAGGCCTGAAGGGAATTCTAACCAAGGATATGCTACCCTGCTAGATTCTCACTTATAATTGAAAGAATGATAAAAAGCTTTTCAGATAAGCAAAAGTAAAGGAATTCACCACCACAAACCAGCTTTACAAAAATCATACAAGTCCTATAAAATTTAAACAAAGAAATCCCACTTAAAAGCAGCAAGACATCAACATATAGAGTGAGGAGGAGAAGAAAAATGTGGGTGGTTAGAATGAGTTCAAGACTAACTTGATTTCAAGTAACAACAGGATATAAGCATAGGAACTTTTATATAAATCCCAGGATAACCTCAAAACATCTCCAGGGAAAGAGCAAAAAGAAAACAAAAAGGGAGAACAATCAGCATAATTGCTTTCAAATCACCTAAGAAAAGAAAGAGAACAAAATTACTGTCTGCAGCAACACCTTGAAAGCAATGAACAAAATGGCAATAAATACATACCAATAAGCATCTTAAATGTTAATGGATTGAAATAATCAATTAAAAGGCACAGAGTGGCTGAATGAATTGAAAACCATAACCCAATATTTTGCTGCATTCAGGAGACTCTTCTTTCAAATGATAGACATAAATTCAAAGTTAATGGTTGGAAGACAATCATACAGTCAAATGGCAACAAAAATAACAAAAAAGTAAGGATAGTCATATAAGATAAAATAAAGTTGAACTAAAAAAGAACAAAAAACAGGGATGGCATGTAATGATTAAGGGGTCAATTCAACAAGAAAGCATATTGTTTATCAATATATATGCACCAAATGAAGGCACATCAAAATATGTAAGGCAATTATTAACTGAACTAAGGAGAGACATTGACAGCAATAAAATAATTCCACTTACAATAACGGACAGATCAACCAGACAGAAAATTAACAGGGAAACAGCAGCTTTAAATGACAAATTTGAATAGATGCATTTAATAGACATGTACCAAACACTTCTTTCAGTGATGGCAGAATTCACATTCTTCTCAAATGCACATTCTCAAGGATGAACTATTTGGGGATAGAAGGTACAGACTTCAACATATAGATCATATATGATAAACCCACAGCCAACATCATAGTCAATGGTGAAAAACTGAAAGCATTTCCTCTAAGATCAAGATTGTTCTATTTAACATTGACTGGAAATTTTAGCCAGAATAATTAGGAAAGAATAAGAGGAAATAAAAGGAGTCCAAATTGGAAAAGAGGACATAAAACTATCATTTTTTGAAGATGACATGATGACATATATAAAAAAGCCCCAAAATATTCCATAAAATACTAGTAGAATTAACGAGTACAGTAAAGTGGCAGGCTACAAAATCAATGCACCTTAATCTGTGGTGTTTCTATATGCAAACAGTACAATAGAAGGGAATGAAATCAAGAAAATGATCCTTTTATAATAGAAGTGAAAGCATCAGATGCTTTGGAATATACTTAATGAAGGAGGTGAAAGACCTGCAAAATGTAAATTATGTCTTTCTTAAAAGAAATAGAGGAAGATACAAAGAGATAGATATACCATGGTCATTTCTGTGAAGAATTAACATTTAAAAAATGCTCCTCTTACCTAAAGTCATGTACAGATTTAATGCAATCTCCATCAAAATCTCACAGGCATATTTCAAGGTAATAAAACAAAAAATTTAATTTGTGTGGAATAACAAAAGACCCTGAATAGCCAAAACAATCATGAGAAAAAGAGCAAAACTGGAAATATCAAAATCCCAGATCTTGAGCTTTACTACAAAGTGATAGTGATCCAAACTGTATAGTAATGAATAATAACAGAGACACAGATCAGTGGTATAAACTGAATCACCAGAAATACTCACTTATATATGGTCAGTTAATTTATGATAAAGGAGTCAAGAGCATATAATGGAGAATGGAAAGTCTTTAACAAATAGTGTTGGGAAAACTGGACAACTCTAACACCATACACAAAAAATAAAATGTATTAGAGACGTAGGTGTAAGACCAGAAACCATAAAATACTTGGAAGACAACATAGGAAAGACATTCCATAACATCGGCCTTAGATCTTTGGGGACTCAACTCCAACATCAAAGGAAACAAATACAAAATAAACAAATGGAACTACAAACTAAAAAAGTGCCCACAGAGTAAAAGAAACAAGGACAATAACAAAAAAGACCACCTACTGACTGGGAGAAGATATTTGCATTCATACCTCTGACAATATATACAAATGCACGTACAAAATATATAAATAACTCTCAAAATACAGCAGAAAATAATTCAGTAAAGAAAATTGGCAGAATAATTGAATAGATATTTCTCCAAAGAAGACATGGCCAACGGACATATGAAAAGATTCTCTTCCTCACTATTATTTGGGAAATTCAAATTAAAACAATAATTAAATGTCACCTTATATCTATGAGATTGGTTATTATTCAAAAGTCTGGAAACAACGAATGTTAGTGAGGATGTGGAGGAAAGGGAACATTTTTATGCTGTTGGTGGGATTGCAAATTGGGCAGCCCTAATGGAAAACAGTATGGAGATTCTTTAGAAACTTGAGAGTGGAAATCCCACTTGTGGTTATTTACCCAAAAGACATAAAAAACATTCATTTGCAGAGATACTTGCAATCCCGTGTTTACTGTAGATTATATACAATAGCCAGTAATTGAAAATTGCCTAAATGCCTGCTGTCAGATGAATGGATAAAGAAGATATGGTATATATACTAAACAGAATACTACATAGCCCTTATAAAAGATGAAATGTTGTTATTTGAGACAACATGGATGGAAATAGAGGGTATTATGCTAAGTGAAGTAAGTCAGAAGAAGAAAGACATACTGGATGCTCTCACTTATAGGTGTAATATAAAGAAACAATCAAAGGAACAGATTAAACAAAACCAGTCCTTGGACATTAGCAATAGAACTGAGGCTGCCAGTAGGGAATGGTGCTAGGGGTGGGGGCAAGTGATGGTGATATCCAATGGACAGTGTTGAAGAACTTTTGGTATTTTGGTGGTGGGCAGGGTGTGTTGTCATGTATCTGAGGAATGGCAGAGTTGGAATTTATATTCAAAGTATTGAAAGGCAAAAAAAAAAAACTGTCCACTAAGAATCCTATTTCTGACATTTTATCCTTCAAAAGTGACAGTCACGTTAAGACACTCAGATAAATAAAAGCAGAGGGAGTTTACCATTATACCTGCCCTGCAAAAAATGTGAAAGGTAAAGCTTAAAATTGAAATAAAAGTATATAGTAACTTGAAGCTATGTGAAGAAATAAAGACTTCAGTAAATGTAGCTATAAGGATAATTATAAAAATTTAATATTATTGTAAATGATTTGCATCTCTACTTTTTGTTTTTTATGATTGTGGAGTAATGCATTAAAATGTTAGTATTATTATAACTTTATAACTACATGTTTTGTTTTCTATATAATTTGAGAGACTAATTCATTTAAAAGAATTATTAAATTATTTTGGGACACACCAAGTATAAAGTTGGAATTTTGTGACATCATCAGTTTAAAGGGGTGAGGATGGAGTTGTAAGGAAGCAGGTATTTTTAAAAATAAAGACCAAAATGTTTTCTCTAAGATCGTGAACAAGGCAAGTCTGACTGCATTTACCACTTCTGTCCAGTAGAGTGCTGGTAATTCAAGCCTGATCAATTAGGCAATAAAACAAAATAAAAGGCATCCAAATGAGAGAGGAAGTGGACAAATGATCACTGCTAATGGATGATACCTTATTATTTTGAAAACTCTAGAGATTAAAAAAGATTTTTTTGTGAGCTAGCAATTACTGCTGAAAAAACTGGTTATCCAAATGAAAAAAGAATGGGTTTAAACCCTGACCATATATAAAAGTCAGCACAAAATGGATCAAAGACCCAAAATATAAGAAGTAAAACTAAAAATCCATAGAATTAAACATTGGGCAAAAATGCTTCATGACATTGGATCTGGCAATGATTTCTTGTAATAAGCCAGGCAACAATAGAAAAAATAGACATTTGGACTTTATGAAACTTAAATATTTTGTCTATCAAAAGATGCTATCAACAATCGATGAAATGCAAATCAAGACAACAATGAGATATCACCTTATACCTGAGAGACTGGCTATTATCCAAAAGACTGGAAACAACAAATGTTGGTGAGGATGTGGAGAAAAGGTAATGCTTTTACATTGTTGGTGGGTGTGCAAATTGGTGCAACCCCTGTGGAACACTGTGGAGATACCTCAAGAAGTTGAAGATGGAAATCCTATATTGTCCTGTCATCCCATTTCTGAGTGTTTATCCAAAAGATACAAAAACACTCATTCTCAGAGATTTATGCACCCTATATTTATTGCAGACCTATTCCCAATAGCTAAGAACTGGAAATTACTAAGTTCCCAATGTCAAACTAAAGAAGATGTGATACATATACACAGTGGAATACTACACAGCTCTTAGAAGAGATGAAATCCTGTCATTTAAATCAACATGAATGATGTAGAGGGGATTGTGCTAAGTGAAATAAGTCAAAAGAAAGAAGATACCAATGACTTTACTCTTAGGTGGAACGTGAATAGACAAAACAAAGGTACAGATGAAACAAAACCAACTTGGGCACTTACAGCAGAACTGAGATTATCAATAGGGAGTGGGATGGGGTGGGGTGGGCAGCAGATGGTGGCGGGGCACACTGGGCAGTGGTGAAGAACACTTAGTGATTTGGTGGAGGGCAGGATGTGTTGACGTATCTGAGGAAAGGGAAAGCTGCACATATGGGGAAACTATACATATGAGTTTATTTTGATGTGTAGAATAACAGTTACTACAATAAAAAAAGATTCTATCTACAAAGTTAAAAGACAACCTACAGAGAGGGAGAAAACATTTACAAATCACATATCTGATATCTGATAAGAGATTAATATCCAGAATATGTAAATAACTCCACAAACTCAACAAAAATAAAACAACCTAATTCAAAGATAGACAAAGGTCCTGACATTTCTCCCCAAAAGATGTGCATATGGTCAATAACACATGGAAAGCTGCTCGACACTATTAATTCAGGAAATGCAAATAAAAACTACCATGAGATACTATTTCACTTGCATTAGGATGTCTATTATCAAAAACCAAAACTAAAAATAGGGAGATTGATTCAATATAGCAACATAGGAGGAACCTGAACTCATGTCTCACAAACAACAATTTGTACTACAAATGAGTAATTTATAAGGATGGATACTTGAAAACTGCACAGAGATCTCACAACAAAGGATGAAAGAAAATCACCAAGATGGTAAAGAAAGGCAGAGATAAGTTCTCCCAAGAAAGATACTCCACTCTGGATGTGGAGATTTGCAGAAGAGAGGGATTTTGAATGATTCTGAACTTTCCCTGGTGAGCCCAGGATCATGGTACCCTGCAAAGTTTCTCTAACCTTTCAATTCAGCAAAAACAAAACAAAAAAATAATCCCCTGGAGTCTGGGCATTGCAAGCTGGTGGGAAAAACACCCAAGAAAATCTAAGAACAAATGGGAATAGAGAAAACATCCTTAAAGTGTCCATACACAGAGTCATTTGTGTAGGAAGTGAAGGAAACCCATGTTCCACTCTTAAAGTGTCTGCCTGAGAAGTTTGAAGCATTTGGGAAAATTCCTGGGACGGAAACACTGTCAGATGCTATCTTGACAACTTCATATGGACTTGGTTATTCTAGCACCTGTGAGTACCATCTTAAAAACTTCCTCCCAGGCCACCAAAGAGTGGATCACCCTTTCTGAGAGCTCAGTCCACCACTGAGATACAATCCTGTGTTGTTTCTCAACACCCCCAATCATGCAGGCCACTGCCACACCCCACAAACTGCTCATAATGGCTGGGATGGGCCAGTGGCTCCATTCACCTGTTGCAGAGCAGTAGTGCACAGTGGTTGGCATGGGCAAATAGTACCACCCACCTAGCACACCACAGTTGCATGCCTTTACTTTGCCTCCTCACCATGCTGGAGCCAGGCCAGACCAAGAACCTCATACATAGTGTCACAATGGCAGGCAGGAGTGCAGGTGCAGCTTCAGAGGACACACAATGGACTGCCTAGTTCAGGTGACCATGGAGGCTATGGACTCCATGGGACAGCACCTACAGAAGGCCATTTCTATAAGACAAGGAGAGTTGATTAATACATAGAAGGAAGTACAGAGAACCAGGCAAATGGGGAAGACAGAAGAACATGTACTAAAGGAAAGAGTAAGAAAAAATTTTAAATATCTGTAAAGAAACAGACATGAGCCACCTACCTGATGAAGAGTTCAAAGCAATGACTACAAAGATGCTAACTGAAATTAGAAGATTAGGTGAACTAGAAAGTTTAAGAAACATGCAAACAATTACAGAGTGTGAGAATACAATGGTAGAACTGAAAAATACAATAGCACGATCCAGTAGCAGATTGGAATGAAGTAGAGGAGAAGATAAATGAGTTGGAAGACAACTTCATACAACATAATAGAACAACATAATAGAACTCACCCAGGCAGAACAACATCTTAAGGGAACTCTTGGACAATAACAAGAGGAATAATATTCAAATGATAAGGGATCCCAGAAGGTCAGTAAAATTAAGAAAATAATAGATAACTTTCTTAATCTTGGGAAAAAGACACATCTGGGTACAGGAAGCCCAGAGAATTCCTTATCAGAAGAATCCAAAGATTTGACACCAAGACTCATTATATTTAAGTTGGCAAGCATTAAAGATAAAGACGAGAACTTAAACAAGAGAAAAGCAGCTTGCTACATGCAAAGGAAACTCCATAAGACTATCAACAGATTAGAGGCCAGAAGAGAGTGGCATGACATACACAATGTGTTGAAAGAAAACTTCTAACCAGGAATTCTTTACTTGGCAAGTTTCACATTCTGAATTGAAGGAGAGATTTAAGTTTTCCAGATAAGCCAGAGTTAAAGGAGTTCATCACCACACAACTGGCTTTGCAAGACATATTAAAGGGATTTCATTAAACTGAAAAGAAATGACAGTAACAAGAAAACACACAAAAGAAAAAAAATATCTCACCAGAAAAGTTCCAATAAAAGTAGTGGATTCAATCACCTATAAAGCAAACAAAGATTAAAAACAAAAAGTAGTAAAACAAAAAGTAGTAAAGTAAAGTAAAGTAAATATTGTCTGAAGATGTAAAATGAGACACTCAAATATAAAGTGGGAGAAGGGAGTAAAAAGTGTAAAGTTTTGGAATGTATTCAAAGTCTGGAAGTTATCGACCCCAAATAGAGCATTATACATGATGGTTGTTCTATGTGAAATAAGTCGAGAACAAATATTATTTGATCGGACTTATATGTTGGCTCTGAAAAAAAAAAAGGAGTGTACTGGCAGTTGCCAAGGTAGGTGCAGAGGTGGGGGGAAAGGGTGAAAGTAGTCATAGGGTACAAACTTTCAGTTAGAAGATAAATACATTCTGGGAATAAAATGTACAATGTGGTGATAAAGTTGACTATATTGTATAAAGTATATATTGAAAGATGCTAAGAAAGTGGATATTAAAAGTTCTCATTACAAGAAAAAAATTACAACTATGTGAGGTAATGGATGTTAATTAAACTTATCGTGGTAATTATTTGTAACATATACATATATCAAATAATTATGTTGTACACCTTAAACTAATACAATGTTATATGTCACGTAACTTATAAAACTGTGGGGGGAAAGGAATTGTCAAATATAGAACAAATTATGTAACTAAGTTTTAAAACTGTAAAATGTGATCACACTAAATTAACGAATTGAAACAAAGAATATAGCAAATGTTGGCAGTGATGTGAATAAATTGGAAATTTTGGACACTGTTGGTGGGAATATAAAATGGTTCCACTGTTGTAGAAAGCAGTATGGCAGTTCCTCAGATATTTAAAAATAGAATTACCATATTATATAGAAATTCCACTGCTTGGTAAATACTCAAAAAGAATTGACATCAGGAACTCAGACAGAAACCTGTACACCCAGGTTTATGGCAGCATTGTTCACAATATCTAAAACATGGAAGCAACTCAAGTGCATCCACTGAGGAATGGATATGCAAAATGTGGTACAAACAATAGAAAATTATTCAACCTTAGAAAGAAAAAATTCTGACATATGCTACAAGATAAATGAAACTGAGGCCATTATACTGAGTGAAGTAAGACAGTCGCAAATAGACAAATACTGTATATTCTCTGTTACGTGGGATATTTAGAATAGTCAAAATCACAGAAACAAAATTAGAGTTGTGGTTGCCAGTGAGTGGAGTAAGAAAGGAATAAGTTATTCTTTAAGTTTCAGTTTTATAAGAGGTACAAGAGTTCTGGAGATAAATTTTAATGATGTTAGTACAACATTATAAATGTATTTAAAACCACTGAGTTGTACATTTAAAAATGGTTGTGATAGTAATTTTTATTAAACCAAAACAAAGAAAACCAAAGAAGGAAGGGATGAAAAAGGTAAACGAATAAATAAAAGATAAAATAACAAACCCCTTTCACTACTTGATCCCACCCTAACACCCTTACCCTTTGGAAACCTCAGCTTTGCTGTCAAAATTCAAAGGTTTATTTTAATGTACCTCTTTAGTTTGTATTGTTTTTATATATTCCAAATACAGCTGAAATCATCCAGTATCTGTATATCTCTGACTCACCTTGCTCAGTAAAATATACCCAAGTTCTCTTCATGTTGTCATGAATGGCTTTTTTTTTTTTTGTAACTGAGTAGGATTCTGCTGTCTGTATATACACTAGATTTTCCTTATCCATTCGTCTGTCATTGGTCACCTATGTTGTTTTCATATCTTGTAAATTGTAGCTATTGTTAATATAGTGCTCAATACAGATAGTGGTTCATACATGTTTTCAAGTTAATATTTCCATATTCTTCAGATAGATACTTAGAACTGGGGTTACTGAGTTTAGCCTTACAGAAAATCTTTCAGAAAATGGAGGAAGAGTGAATAATTTCTATTACATTTTAGGAGATCAGCACAAACCTAAACAACAGAAAATGATCTTACTGCCCAAAAAAGAATTACGGATCAATATCCTTCATAAACTTAGAAGCAAATTTCTAAGCATATAATTAGCATATAAAATCTAACAATGTATATAAAGGATAATGTGTCATGATAAACCTGTCTTAGTCCAGAAGCAAGAGTTAATTTTATATTTGAAAAATCAATATAATTGATCATTATTAATAAAGGAGAAAACTGATTATTTCAACAGATGCATAAAAAGTATTTGACAAACTTCATTCATATGCTGTTAAAAACTTTCAGAAACTAGAAATAGAAAGGAACTTTCTAGTGTTTCCACCAAGATACAGAACTTTTTCAAAGATAAACAAATAGGTAAGGATACCCATTCTCATTACTTATATTCTTTTTCTCTGAGATGATAGTCATTGCAAGAAGGAAAGAAATATAGTAAAAGCATAAATGTCATAAGAGAAGAGAAACTTTATGTGTGTCAATTTTTGTCAGTAACATATTTATATGGAAATATTAAGAAATCTACAAAGTAAATATTAACAAAGTTTCAGGATATAAAATTACTACACAAAATCAATTATGTTTTTAATTTATTACTCTAAACTAATAGAATAGAAAATGCAATCAAAAGTTAATTTCACTTATAATAGTATAAAAAAACTTAAAACACTTAGGTGTAAATTTAATAAAATATGGACAAGACCTTTTCATTGAAAGCTAAAACATTGCTGAAACAAGTTAAAGAATTACTGTACATGGAAATATATATCATCTTCATGGATTGGAAGACTCAATACTACTAAAAATGTTAACTGTCCTCAACCTGCTTATATACTCAACACATTCCTAGTCACAATTACACCATACTTTTGGTAGAAATACATACTTTTTTCCTAAAATTAACTTGAAAATGCAAAGGATCTTGAATATCTAAATCATCTTGTAAAAGAACAAAATTCAAGCACTTAACTACCTTCCTTCAAGAGTACTATAAAACTATAGAAATCAAAACAGTATGGTACTGGCATAAAAATTGATAAGTAAATTAGAGAATATATAAGATAATTAGACTCACACTATATGGTCATTTGAACCAACAAAGATGCCAAAGTCACCTATTAGGTAAAAGAAAATCTTTTTAATAATGATTTTGGAATAACTGGATATCTATATAGAAAGAAAAAAGAGAACCTAGTGCCTACCTCACATTATACACAATTTATTTTAGACATATGATAGCCATACATAAAGCATAAAACTATAAATTCAGGAGACAATATAAGAATATCTGTGACTTTGGGGTAGGCAGAGTTTTTGGGCAAGACACCGAGAAGTAACCATTATAGGAATGGATAAGTTGGATTTCATAAAAATTAAAATCTGTTCATCAAAGGACACTATTAAGAAAATAAACAACGTCATAGAATGGAAGAGAATGTATACAAAACATGTAACTGATAATAAACTTGAATGTATCCAGAAAAAAGGAAAAAGTCAACTCCATCATAAGAAACAAAAACAACCTAGTAAAAATAGGCAAAAGATTTCAACACATTTCACAAAAAGTATAGGCAAATTGCTTGTAAGCATATGAGAAACCAAGATCTGAGTGCTAGATAGGCTCTTACTACTGGAATATCATTATTTATATAGTTAATGAGAATTAAATTTTTTTTTTCTTAAGTCACAATTACCCTCACTGTTTCTGTCTTTTTTAAAAGGAAAGATGCAGGTAGAAATGAAGTCAGATATGCAGGCAGGCAGGAGGAGAGAAGAGGAAGAAGCATTTTTATATATTTTGTTTAGTTGTTGATTTGGTTGTTCTCCCTGGTCCCAGGACATGAACCTGGGTCTTTGGAATGTATGTGGACGGTGCCTAGCTAGAATCAGTAAAACTAACCACTATTCCATCAGGGTATGCCTCTATTGATATTTCTAATTAAAACAAAGATTATAGCATTTTTTGATAATTGGTGTTATTTTATATATGTATCTCTTACATGAAATATTGGTTCCTAATTTTATTAATAGAGTGTTCTTTTATTCTACAATGACATAGTTTCAGTATTACATTTTCCATATGACTAGTAATAATATACCAACTAAAGTAAAAGTTTAAGATTTCTTTTTCATTATTTTTTATTAGAACATATTTTACTAAAGATGTACATAATACTTGGTCAAAATCTACTTGAATCGCAATTATTCTCTTTCATTATTTTATCAGTTTGATTTATAGTTATATTGATTTGTTTCTTTTTCTATTGAATAATAAATGTCAAAAGAATGATAGAGATGGGAAGTCATCATTTTTCAAATCCCAGTGTATCAGCGGATTCAAGTAAGGATTGTCAATATATGTTAAAGCCTTTGAGGGAAAATTTGTCGGGGTCAATAATATTTACATGGTCTCAAAGTAACTTCCCATTCATGACATAATCACGTAGAGCAAATGTTGTTAATGAAACATCCATAGTAGAAAAACTTGACATTTTGTTTCCTAAAGTACTACACTAAAAAAAAAAAATACACAAAGTCATGACAACTGAGTAAAAAGACCCTAGAAATTATGAAATTTAATGAAGAGTTCGTCAACTTTAGGATCTGAACCTGGGAACAGGAACAGATCACTCAGTGTAGACTGTTCACCCTTACTATCCTTAGTGGGCTTTTTATTACAAGGTCCTTGAATAACTGTTCTAATTTGCATCTACGTCGCAGAAGAGACTGTATTCTGGTCCCATGATTCTGAAAGTTATCTGGAGATCAATAGTGGCAAGCACAGGATGTTTTTTCTGAACTTTGAGGAATGTCACAGGACCCTTAGAGAGTACTCAGAAAGCCTTCTTTCCTACACTTCTATCTGGCAGATGGGCTTCAGAGATGCATGCTTATTCAAGGCAGTTCATCCTTGCCCAGTTTCTTCACAGAACTAGGACAGTTTTGTTTTACTTCTACCTGTGCAAGTTTCTTCTGGACAAGGCAGTGGGTTGGGGGGTGGGGGTTCCCAGGAGTGATTTTTTTACAGTCAACTTTGAAGTATTCTTGCCCAAATGTTTGATATGTATTTAATCACGGGTAATCAGACAAAATCAGATTAGAATGTTGAACATTCTGCAGAATAGCTAGATTGAATGCTTTAAAAAATGGTAATGCCATGGGAAGTTAAAATAAAAAGGTAGCGAAAACTGTCCCACATTGAAAAAGATCTCAGAACTGTAACAACCAAGTGCAAAGCATACATCTTGATTAGATTTTTACTTAAAAAACGCAAATTTAAAAGCCTCTTTGTAACAATTGGAAAAATTTGAATACCATATTATATGATTATGCAAAATTATTAATTTTTCAGGTAAGGTGATGATATTGTGATTATGTAGAAGAGATCCTTTTTTAAAGAAATAATTGAATATTTTGGAATTGAAATGTTAATAGTGTCTGTAATTTAAATTCAAATGGTTCAGCATTTATATGTGTACAGACAGAGCTAAATCCATTGTAGATAAGATTAACAATTAGTAAATGTACCTAATAGTTTAGGAGTGCTTATTATAGCATTCTTTCAACTTTATGTATGTGAGATTTTTTTTCAAAAATATGGAAAGAAAAAAGATGAAATTGGGGAGCAGTCTGAGGAGTTGTCACCAGGTGGTGCTGGTGCTTTTCAAATAAAAGTAAGCTAAACCAAACTATGCTCACAATATATGTTGGCACATATATACATATGTGTGTGTGTAAAAAAATTGTGAGAAACACAAACTATAAATCTAACTTTTTAATTTTGTCAGTTTTCACTCTTGTTTGCATTATTACATTTTACATAACTTGAAGACTCTAGCTATAAGTTTTTATCTCATAATCTGCCTCTCTCCTTGAATTTTTTCCCTGCCGGATCCTTATTTATGTCTCACAAGGGCTATAGCTAGTGAAGTAATTCCCTACACCAGGTAGAGCTCCCATTATTGCTCTGCATTAATCCTATTTGTGAGGCACATTGATTGTTGTCTTTTTTTTTTCAGTGAATGTCACAGTTTTTATCTCTTGAGTGTTTTACTTCCAGTGTCTCCAGACCCAAGATGCTCTCTGCCCACTGCCAAAATCTGACCTTATCCCCATCAAAGCTCAGATTAAATGCCATTTCCTTTATGTAAACTTCCCAAAGAAATATTCTTCCCATAATACTTTGAAATTTTCTTAGAGCTCATCACATTTTGTGCTATGTGATAATTATGTGTGAACATTAAATTTATAAACACTTTCAAGGTAGGCACTTTAGTCTCTACATTTTGTTTAAAACTGTGTGGCATTCACTAAAGGTCAAGGGAATTGACTTTCAGGATTATTCAAAACCAGTTTACAGTAGTGGTAAAAGTGCTCACTAATCACCACCAATTGACAGAAGTGGTCTGACTTTTCATTTCATAGATATGCAATGAGGGGCCACTATAGTGAGTCATCAGCCTGGAATAAGGATGCTTTTGGTTCATCAATCTTCACTCACCAAAAAAGTAACCACTTTTAAGTAAAATTCCAATTAAATTGATACTATATCTCAAAACTCTTAAACTTTCGCATACCATTTGATCCATAAATTCCTCATCTTGGTAAAAATGTGGTAAGACAGCTCAAAGACTTGCTTAAGAATATTTGGATGGGTGTGCTTATAGGAAATAAAAAATTAGTTGTACTCTTGTGCCTCAGGGGAAAGAAGGGT
>RJWH01001127.1:293385-458996 GCA_004363575.1 Solenodon paradoxus
CCTCATCTTGGTAAAAATGTGGTAAGACAGCTCAAAGACTTGCTTAAGAATATTTGGATGGGTGTGCTTATAGGAAATAAAAAATTAGTTGTACTCTTGTGCCTCAGGGGAAAGAAGGGTGGGGAAGAGAGGAAGGGAGGGAGGGAGGGAGGAAGGGAGGAAGGAAGGAAGGAAGGAAGGAAGGAAGGAAGGAAGGAAGACAGGATTGGTTAAGTAGTGTTTCGTGACAGAGTTCTCAGTGTTTTAAGTGGAAAATTAACAGAATAGTATTAACATTGTAATCCCTTTTAATGGAATACATATATATTAATAAAATCAAAGACTTCCCTACAAGTCATAGAAACTTTGTATTATAAAAAGCATTAAGTAAACCCTCTTCCTCAAAAGTTGTTTCTATTGAGAGATGGCCATGCATTTACAAAACAAAAAAAGCATAAGGAGCTAAGTTAGGTAAAAGGCAATACTTTGGAGGAAAAATAATCACTATTGAGAGAGAGAAGATTGAGAAAAAGCCTATTGGTGTGCCCTGGTAGCCGATGGGTTTAGTTCATCAGGCATAGTCACATACATCCCAAGGTTCCCATGTGGGGGCTCTAAGGGAGCGGAGTTGGTGGTGGTGATGGGCAAGTAAGATAAACAACTAAATAAAGTGCTTCTTCCTCCTCTCCCTGCCCACCTACTCGCCTTCATGTCTGCCTTAAAAAACAAAACAAAACAAAAAAAGAAGCAGCACAACGTGGCTGGGTAAGACATTGAAAGGTGTTGTTCATCCTAAGAAGTGGTGGCTAAATATTTGGCCGACGTGGAGATTAGATGGTATACTTGGAGCCCAGTCTGGTTATATGAAAATTGTCCTTAGTATCAGACTATTACTAAAGATAGGCATCATCTAATCAACTATATGCAATCTGACTCATGGGGGCTACAATATGACAGCAAGTGATCTCATAGCAAGTGAAAATATATGTATTAAGAACCATATACAGCAACGTAATTGAAACCTACAGGCTAGTATAGGGTGAAAGGAACCAGGTACAAAAAAATCCATACAGCATTAGCCATTACATGATCTTAATACCGACAAAGAAATTGGGTACCACAATTCAGAATAGTGGGGTTTGGGGGAGAAGGAGAAGGAGACAAAGCTTTGACTAGAAGGACAAGAGGAAAGCTTCTTGCACTGCTGATAGTATTCCATAACTTCACCTCGGTGACGGCATATGAAGTATATACATTTGTATAAGCTTTTGTTGAGTTCTTAAGTGTACAATTAAAATTTGTTGACTTTTCTGTATGCATGATATTAGGGGGAAAAACGAAAGATATTTTAAGTGTTTTACAGCACTTCCTAAAAGAGAGACACACATTATCTGCCAGCCTAAGTCATTCTGGTCACCAGAGAAGCCACCCATTATGAGATGGGTGTAGTATAAGTATTCTTTGAAACTTCATGATATTTTTAATCTGTTTCTTTTCCCCCACATTTCTTCTCTTTCACCTAGTCTCTTGAGTAGACTTCCATATACTTGTGATTCTCCTGGGAAGGCTAGCCCAATTTTGGAGAAAGAGAAACCAGGGTTTAAATCTTGCCCTCATCACACTTTACCAGCTCTGAGGAACATGGGCCTCCATGTCTAAGTTTCTTCATCTGTAAAGGAAATGTAAATATAGAACACTTGACACTGACATTTTAATGAATGTTCCCTCATTATCTTTAGTTTCTCTTCCTAGGAAGGAGAAGGTCTTTTGGGTACTTAACACAAATTATGCTGATCACTGGTTAAGTACTTTTCTCTGAAAAATGCTTTAGCATTATAGTGTGCAGTTTTCCTGAGCTCTGGTCTTTCACTGGAGAGGCTGGCAGGCTCCCATCTCAAGGATATCAAAGGTAAGGCCAGATCCCACTATGGAAAAGGCAACTCAGGAGGCTCCAGCACAGCAAGTTCCTGCCTCCCTTCCATTGATTACTCTTTCCACAGGCGGCAGTGGATGAACAAACTTTCTTGAGTGACGGATTTTCCCTTCAATTTGATGATATAGCATTTCTCCTATACCACCTCCTGCTCCTTTGTACAAGTATTTCCCCAGCATCCTTATATAAGTCTGCCCTACTTGGAGACAAAGCAAAGCAATCTGTACCCTCCACACATTCTTACCACGTAGCTTACCTAGAAGCTTTTCACAAAGCTCATCAGGTCATTTGAATGAGTATATTCGAAGACACTTTCTGGTATTTTTTTTTTTTTTGTAATTTAAGATAAGAATCAAATAACTGGTAGTTCTTGCTTGAGTGGTTACCTGCTGTTAGCAAGATTTCTACAGATTTTGCTGTCCAAATGACTGATTACTGCTTATCACAAAACAGCAGTGATGTGCCTTGGAAGGCACCAGGCCACTGAGGATTGCTACATGCCAGTGGACTCTCCACCGGTCTCATTTCTTGGTTGCCAGTGCCAACTATGGTCAAAGTACTAGCAGCTGTGGGCAACAGCATCTTTTATTTTGGCCTAGTGTGGACCAACTGCTTATCTAGAGACAGTGACACAAATATATTGTATGTTTAAGACAGTGGTTCTCATTCCTTTCTGCTCATTAGAATCACCTATGAAACTTAAAAAGCAATTTCCTTTGCCTCTCCTCACCCCATTCTGTTTTCATTGTTTGGAGATGACACTGGCCTCGGCTGTATTTGAAAAATTCCTCAGGTGAGTCTGATGTGCAGACTGGGTTCAGAAGTACTGATTTAAGAATTCTAAAAAGATAGACACCCAAAATATTAATAATGGGTTTGTCTGGGTGGTGACATATAAATTCTGTTCTCTTTTTTGTTGTTTTATATACTGTGTTTTATGGTCTTGAATACAAGAAAAATGTGTAAATAGCATTTTGAAATTTTTTTCAAACGTGAAATCCACGATTTAAACAAAACCAAATGTTTTTTCTTTGCATTTTTATGTTCATATTTCTACTATAGAATAATTTTGATGTGAGTTCTGGAATATTAAAAATAACAGTCTCATTTATAAAATAGAAATAAATGGGATTAATACAAATAACACATACCCTGAATTTGGGGAGATTTAAACTGGTATAATGACTTGAAGACTAATTTTAGAATAATTCCTTTCCACAAAGAGCTCCACTAGGGTCAGAATCCCCTTTCCTTACCCTTTCCCAAGTTCAGGACAATGTCTTACTCTCTTTCATATATCTAGGTTTCTTCACACCCAAGCATCCTGACAACTTGTCACTGCCTAAACAGGAAGGATAGAAGGACCCCTTTTTGATAAAGATTGCGTTAAAATCACTCACAGGATGCTCTGTTTGCTGGTGGCTTGCTTTGACTTGCATTTATTTGGGTATATGCCTGCCAACAGATATTGGAGCTCTCCAGAGTCCCTAGTCAAGGGAGAGAATGCCTAGTGAGATGAATACTTAGTATTTAGTGAGATTTTATGTAAAATGATGTATCAGTACTAGTTTCTTGAAGAACTACAAAATGCCTCTCTGATCAGCTTTTCTTCTTACTGGGCGATTCTCTATTAAAATTGACATCATCACTTATCATCTCATACTAATGTACCTGCTTATTTGGGACAGCTCTCAATAACACAAGTATCTGGCCCAAAATGCCTATAGTACTAATGCAGAAAAACCCTATGTGACTTCCTTTATATTTTCTGAATACTAACTACTTTACTCATTTGTAAAATAGGAATTAAAAGACCTTCAAAGTATTTTCTAAGTCTTAGAAATATAAATGATTTATTCAAGATCACCTTCCTAATAGTAATCCTAAATACCGTACCTAGGCTTCCAAGTGTAGTTACCTTTCTACTACTTTTAATCTTCATACCTGCTTGATTCCTGTCATTCTCCTATTTACTTTCCTGTCTCCCTCTCTTCCTGAGCATGGTGACCACATTTCTTATCTCTCACTTTTCTTCTGCATAGATTTCTTACCTTTTCTAAATTTTAATACTAACTTCCTTCCTGTCATCATTTTGCCTTTCCTGTCCTCTGCTTCTAGGTGAGGTCCAAGGACTAGTGTCAAAGCCTAAAATTCCTTCCTCTATCACTGAATTTGATGTCTACCATAGAATAATTTTTGAGATATAATTCTTTTAAAAATTAATTCTTAATATAGCTACTCATTAAAACTTTTAAAAAGATTAAAAATATTAAAACACTCAATTCTTCAAATCTAGAAATAGCTCTACCATCTCTCTCTCTCTTTTTTTTTTTTTTATTTTACAAGAGCCAGCAGACATCATTGCTCACCACCTTTTCCCTTCGTTCTTACCCTACTCCTCTGTCTCTGGTTTTCCCCTTTCTTTTCCATTGTTAAGACAGGGGAAAATAAGAAGTTAAATCTTGGCTTAATGTTATTCAGAAACTGCCAAATTCATGTAATTGGAATGAGAAAATAGGGAGCACTAAAGAAAATAAGTCAGTCATGGGGATGTAATGTGTAGCCTAACAACTGTAGTTAATAATACTGAACTATCTATCTAGAAGTTGCTAAGAAAGTAAATATTGAAAGTTCTCAGAAAAAAAGGAAACAATTAGAAAACCAGAATTTTTAATTTACTTTCCCCCCCTGAAATATGTAGTTCTAGTTCAAGAAACATCACTGTCTCATACGTTTACCTTTTTTTATTTCTATAACTGACACTTGTCTTTCTTTTAGGTAGCACTTGTTGTTACTCCTAAGGATTTGTTATTGTGCGTGTGTGTGCATGTATGCATGTGTGGTGTGTGTGTATGCGTGTGTGTGCATGTGTGTGTGGGGTGTGTGTGTATAAATCACTTCATGGAAGTCAGTGTATTTGTTACAGCCAGTGAAGAAAGACAAACCATGACGTGATTCATGGCTAGCACAGAGGCTCTGAACACAGTGTTAGCTGCATTTGGACGGTGATGGTCTACTGTGCTTTTGTTTCCACTCTAAAAAATATTACCCTCTAAGAGCCACTCCTTCCCCGTACACATGTCTGTATCCATTATTCCAGCTAAATTATTGGCGAAGAGAGACAGTTGAGCACATGTGTACATCAGGCCCTTGAATAATGTCCTTGCCTTCAACATCATTTGCTTATAACATTGATAAGAGGGGGGAAAAAAAGGATTCCTAGTAGGGCCATTGTCTGTGTGGAATCTGCATGTTGTCCCCATAACTTACGTGGGTTTTCTCTGAACGCTCCAGTTTCTTTTCACCTTCTGAAGATGTGTATGTTGGTTATTCGTGTGTCTCAGTTGTCCTAGTCTGACTGAGTGTGGGTGTATTTAAGTGTGCCCTGCAATTGAAGGGCATCCTGTCCAGGGCTGGTTCCCACTTTGCACCCTGAGCTGCCTGGTTAGATGCAGGGCCAGGTCAGGCCCTGAACTTTAATAAAGTGGGTTGGAAAAAATAAATGGATACAAATTATTGTAAATATTGCAAGTGTCTTGGATCTCCATTTATAAGTTTGGTGTTGTTTTGTGATCATTGAATTAAGGTGTATAACTTAACTTTTATTTATTTAAAAACATCAGTTAGTCTACGGTAACATTGGTTTTGTCTTACATCACTTTACTTAAAGTCACAATTTCTAAGAACCTATCGACATTAAGTGAGGATTTACTGTATAGATTGCTTTCTAATTATCTTATACAAATAAGTGACTTGTATTTAGCAAGAAAAATGTCTTTACCTCTTTCTAAGGGTAATGCATGTCCTTTGCAGAATATTTAGAAAACAGAGGTAAATGAAATAAAAAGCCCTCACCTGTGAAAAATAAAAATTCATCTCTCATTCCACAAAAGAGAAAAATCGTGTTGTTATTTAGGATTGTAACATCCTTTGCGGATTATTTATGTGTATATTTCAGTATTTTTTCTTTTTTCCTTTCTCACATTTACAAAAAATATGAATCTACTAGTTAACTTTTATAAATGTCATATATTAAAAATATGTTCTATGTCTTTAACGATTGTTTTTCAGGATTATTTTTAATAAAATTTCAGTATTCCACTGAGTGAACAGATCATGATTTATTTACTCAATCTATTGTTAAATATATAGTCTATTTTTAGTAAGCAACATAAAATAAACATAAAATAAAATGCTAAAAGATCCTTCTAGTGTGTGTATCTGTTTCCTTCTCAGCTTCATTCTAGGATCCAGTCTACAGGAAGACTTGCTGATATTTAAATTGTGGAACAGCATTATGTTACCATTGAGTCTTTATCTTTCACATTGCATGAGCATTCCCTGTGCCATTTATCCTTAGAATTGGAAAACACTTCAAATGTCATTTAGTTCACATCTCCTTTGCTGCTGGAATTCTCTTTGTCAGGCGATGATCCAACAGCATAGGGCTTTGCCAAGTGATTTAGATTGCTTGGATTTCAGTCCTGGCTTTACTCATTTATTATCTTGATGTGTGACTTTGGGTAAGTTGGTTAAAATTATTGTTCCTGGCCCATCTTTTAAAAGTGATATTACACTGCACAAAATTCCATTCGTTTTTCGTAGAAAATTTAATATATGTAAAGTATCTGAAAGAGTGTCGCGTGCACGCCCAGTGGCCTAGCAGTCTAGTACACTTGGGAACAATACCACGTATATTATATTCCAAGGTTCGGGTTCAAGATCTGGGGCCAGAGGGAGCAATCAATATGAACAACTAAATAAAAATAAAGTGCTTCCTCTCTCTTCCTGCCTGCACCTTTCCTTTAAAAAAAAAAAAAGTGTCTGGGACATAGGGTAGTATAATTCATGTGTACGCAAGTCATGCAGTGATCATGTTGATAGGGAACACCACTGACCGTTTATAGATTGTTAGAAAGGCATCCTTCATGTTTGGCTGAGATCAGGTCCCTGTACCTTTTACCTAAATGTCGTTCCCTCCTGAAAAATGGAAGACATTTCAGGGAAGTAGATTTTGGAGAAATTTAATGAAGTAGTTTCCAACATTTGGAATTGTCAGATAGAAATGAACTGACTCAGGACGGGTGGCTTTCACAATTTAAAATGCCACATATCTATTTGGTTATGGAATTCCTTGGATAAAATCCAAAATAGCACATTTCAGAGCTTATCTATTCTACAAGTGGACTCTGAAGTGCGTTTGGAAAGCACGTGAACGCAGGCACATTAAACTTTGATTTTGTACTACAGTAACATTATTATTGGCAAACTCAACTTAAAGCTTTGAGTCAGAACATAAACACATTATCTTGTGTTCATTTCCACAAAGGAATTAATATTTCCATAGTACTCAAGACTTAAATTGGTTCTATAAAAAAGGGTCGGGGAATAATCTTCTTTGTTACTCTTTGATCAGCCATTATTTGTAGTGAAACTTGGATTGAAATTTATGATATTAGCAATCAAAACTAACCTTCTACTAGAGAATCCTCAAATTATTTTTCCTACAATAAAGACATTAAAAACAGTACAAAAGGAAGCATGCTAGATTTTGTTAAGTTTGTTTCTAAGGCATCATGAAATAAACATGCTTACTATTGAGATTTCTCATAAAAACCTAGTGTAAAAGGTTTTACAGATTTTGGACTAATGGAAACAAGTATGCTTTGGAACAAAGTATAAAAACAAAGTGGGAGTTGATGCATGCTTATCAATTTTGAATTGATTTACAATTCATGAAGCTCTTAGATGGCAGAAAAAAATGAGTACTATGAGGCACCTTGATGAAAGTCATAGGGATAACCAATAGAGGTTAACAGCATATCAAGGCTGGAAATGGAGCCTAGCAGGAGTCCACTGCTCCTGCTGTGATGACTATTTGCTAACAGGGAGGGCCTGACTGAGTCTCTTATCAAGTCCTGTATGGTATTTTCATGTCTTTCAAGATACAATCTGACTTCTAAACTGAGCAGTTTATTCTTTAAGGATATTATTCAACTTGCATTATTTATTGGGTCAAACTACTGGGTCAAAATACTGAGGAGCTATGTAAAGGTCCTTATTTGAGAATTAGAAGTGACAGCATTATAATATATTGAAGGGTTTTTTTAAAAAAAATGTTAGGGTTCTTCACTTTCCGATGAATTTGCCATCTTTAAAGTGGCAATTTCTTTGGCTCATTTGAACTCAGAACGGACTTCCTTATCTTCCTCTTGAAACCACATATCTTTTCTCAGTGAAGTTTGGTATCATCTATTCAAGCTAGTCAGGCTCAAAGCTCTAGAGTCTCACAACTGGAAGAGACCTAAAAGGTCCGTAGTCCAAATATCCATTTGATACACAAAGCCTTTACCATATAATTTGAGATTCCCCAAATACATGCGCACCTACTCTGTATCAGGCACTACACTCATTCTATTGAATAATAATTTGTCAGATATTGTCTAGATATATTGTTATAACAAGACACAGTCTGCCCTAGTAGAAGATACAGCTAAGAATACTTTAATATATGTATAGTGAGTGCTTTGCAAAGATAACTCAGAGGACTGGGGGTGGGGCAGGGAAAAGAGCAAGGGTGCCTAGATCAGATGAGCTCCAGGAAAGAAACTTGGGGCTTGCTTTCTAGAGTAGCGAACACTAGAATAGAGTTTTGAAGAATGAAGAGGAGTGACTTAGGTGGCTAGAAAATGTGTTTTCAAGGGTGAAATCTCTGAGGGACCATATATGTATCTCTAAATCTTGGTTTCCTCATCTGTGTTTGCTTTATAGGAATGCTGTGAGGAATAAATCAGAGATAAATATCTTTATAGTGAACATAGTAAGTACTCACCATATTATTATTATGATATTATAATATTATTATTATAGCTGCTGCAGTAGATCATTACAGAGATATGCAAAATAATTGTATGGCAACCAGAAGAGCCCCCCTCACGACATCCCAGATCCACTGTTCCTGCCTAATAAATATATTAACATGTCTGTAGTAGGAATGTTCCGTTCTGAAACAATCTCAGAGATTAAGGACACCAGATATGTAAATCATAAAACTCCCCTGGTTTACTAACATTCTGTGTTCACTAAGAACCATGTTGATTTAACTTTCCTTGGGATCAGGTCAGGTAAGCATGAGTCTCCAGGTTGCTTGCCAATTCTGTTTTCTCATTGTAAAGTAATTTACCAGTCTGATAGTATGACCATTCTTATGAGTTTGATAAAAATTCACAAAGCACTAACCTGCATGACAGGCATTGACCTTTGCACTTTTAAAATAGTAACTCATTTAATTCTCCTAACAACCCTAGAAGGTAGCTACTATTATTGTCATCATTTTTAAATTGTAGAAACTGAAGCACAGAGAGGTTAAGTGACTTACAACTAGTGAGAGCAGATTGCATCTGAGGTAGTTTGACCCGAGAGTCCCTGTTCTTACCACAGCATTCCTAAAGCCAGGCAGCTCTGGAAACCTATAGGATTGACCTTCTGAGCTGTAAGCCTGAGGTCAGACTCTCACAATGGTAAGTGCAGCAAGATAAAAACCACTGTGCTGGATTTGTCTGGTGCCTTTGAGAGCTGATCCGTCTTTCAAAGTACTTAGATATGTCTTGCATTTGGAACTCAGACCTCACAATCTTTTCCTGAACAAACTAAAGAGAGTAATCGATAATCTCTTGCTTCAAGATATCAAATTCACGGGCCTTCAGTGAGATTTCAACTTGCCACACATTGGGTCCAAAGTTTGCCCTAATCTAAACTAGAGGAGTCCTGAGGTCTGAAAAAAAAAAAAAAAAAAAAAAAAAGAGGAAGGAAAAAGAATACAAGCCAATAGCAGAACAGTTTTTTTTCAGTCCTGTTCTGAATGGGGATGTATATTTATTAAGTTTAGAAGTGACTATTCCATTTCCACAGAGAATCTTACTGTTTCAATTTTCCTCTGATAACACAGGTGCCCAGTGGCCCACCATTAAAGCCTCCTTAAGAGATTTACACACAGAAGCTATAACCTGGAGAACACACATTGCTCTTTCCCATATAGCTTTGACCCACAGCCCCTGGGAGACATCCTGGCCTTGCTAAACTGGGTGAACTCCCTTTTGCTTTTTTAGCTTAAGCTCTACTCTGAAGACAGAACTTCATTGTGTCTTCCTCAAAGGCCACACTCCATACTTGACCTTTGAAGCCTACTGATGACAAAAAGAAGCAAAGACAGGTGAATTGCTAACTCCTAGTTGGGGTGGTGTTGATTCTCTTCAGGGTCTGACCCCTTTCAGAGCATGGCTCAGACCTATCCACCAGTGTCTTAGAAGAGAACAGAGCTAAGGAAGTTAAGAATGGGGAGAAACTGCAAAGAAAGAGATAACCCCAAAGAGCCTTCTAAGCCCAAGAAGGGCTTTTACCTTCTGATTCAATGAAAGAAGAAATTCCTAACAACACAACCTCAAAGTGCCCCTTGAGGGGAGAATGACATTATGTTTAAGGGGTGAAGGGAGGGAGGGTTGAGGGTGAGACAGCAGTCGAGTTTTTTTTGAAAGTTGACTTGTGCCACAAAAACCTTCCAAAAGGCAAGCTAGAAATGAGATATAAGGAAAATCTCTAATAATCTTGGAACTGGTTCATAGTTCTGTAGTCAAGCTAGAAATGAGATATAAGGAAAATCTCTAATATCTTGGAACTGGTTCATAGTTCTGTAGTCTGTGTCGTAAGAGTCCTGAGTGTCAATCAGATCAACGCGGTTGATAGGACCATTCAACAGGATAACTTGTTTTGTAGTATACGCAGCTTATCTTGTGCGTTTTTTTCTTTTTGAAAGTTCTATCATATCTACATGATTTAGACACTTTCTGCTTTTGAAAAATGTGACATGAAGGACATGTACCTCATACATCCCTTTTTGTCACCGTTCTTGGAATGCGAGTGGGGCAATACAGAAGGGCAGAGATGGGAAGGGAAATTTACAAAAAATATTTCGATGTATGTTCTTATTTGATAGTATTAATGTTGTCAAGCTCTTGTTTGCTATTATCTGGCTTGACTTCTACTGACCTGCTCTGGTATCATAAACCATCGTTGCCTGTTTCTTATTCCAGCAATTTTTGATGGTAGCATCCTTCATTGTGTAAGAGATCCAAGATTGTTTTTTTCTGTCTATAAAGTATGTTTTCTAGTACCAATTAAGAAGAATGGGAAAAGCCGATTCCATACACAGGGAAATTAAAAACAAAAAACAAAAAGCACACAATCAGTGAGAAGAGACTGAGATTGTGAAAGCAAATGAAGAAATCTATATGAAGTGTATGAATTTTGTCCTCACTTCCCCTGAATTTTCTTGCCAATGCCTCCTGCTGAGATGGATGTGCTTTTGCAAGGCAGAATTGGAGGTGAGTCAATAAGAAGGTGGTTATTCACTTTTCTCATCACAGAATTCCCCAGGTCAGTTCAAGAAAATGCTAATAAAGACAATTGCTATGAGTTTTTGGAATCAGAACTCATATTGCTTTTAGAATTAAAAGAATCGGAGTAGGGAAGACCAGTCACTTATCTAATGAAACAGGAAAGGCTTGATGGAGATCATCTTGGCGCATTAGAAAAACAACCTCAGGGCTCCCGCTGACAGGACACTTTTCCCAAGTACTATTAATTATGATGCATTATTAGCTAACTGCAAGCAGCAGACACCCTTTGCATGTTAACTAAAGTGCAAAAGCCATTTAGCTAGTGGGGCCTGCTCAGTCTTTAAAATTGTCTTAATCATTAGTGAATTAGTTAAACTGTAACGTTAGGAGATAAAAATAATCACCAGTGTCCCTTGGGAATAGATCTAAACTGGAACTGGTTGTCAGAGGCTCTGAACAGGGACTTTCCTGACGGTGCAGGTTGATGAGTGACAATCAACACAGCTCCATACTGAACCAGCCTCATCCTGCCTCCTCAGGGTGATGCGATACCTTGAGACGGCTGTTGTGTGATTGATTTCTGCTTCCGTTTGTGATAGGTGTGTGAGACAAGGAAGGTCGCACCATGGCCTTTCTATCTAACTTGCAGTCATCCAGAAATTGATGATGCAGTTAGCAGATTTTTGAAACTCATGTTCCTTTCGGTGCTCTCTTTTTGGACCATTTCACTGATTATTAATGACTCCACCCGGGGAGGTCTGGAAATGATGCTGAAACTCAATTAAGCCTCCTTGGCAGTTATGGAAAGAGGTTTTGAGTGTTAGGTCAGAGACTGTGAAGAGAAGCTCAAATTGTGCTTTAGGATTATCTCTGGATGTTGATGATTGGCACCTTCTTCTGCAGCAAATCACCCAGAGTTAACAGAATAAACAAGGCTTAATTGGTTTGGTTCTGATTCGTGTTTTGATGAATGACTGCAGGCAGAAGACATGGAAAAAAATTTCTCAAGTGAACTGAGAAGAAAAGAAGTTTATTGCTTTTTATTTTACCCACATTTTAAGCAACAATTTAAATTGACTTTAATATTTTACATACAGTAAAATGCACTCTTTTTGATACCTAGTACTGAGTGTAGAGAAATCATAGAATAGTACATCACCACTGCAATCAAGACAAAGAACAGTTCCATTATTCCCCCAGATTCTCTCATGCCATCCCTTTATAAATTGACCTCCTCCCCTTGCAAATGCTTCTTTGTTCCCTTTTCTAGATGTCATATCAATGGAAGCATAGCCTTTTGAGTTTTATTCACTTAGCCTACTGTGTTTGATATTCAACCATGTTGTTGCATCTGTTAAATTAACTGAGCAATAAGGCCATTAAGCTGAGGTGGTATTAATGTAAACAAGCAAAAACCTACTCCTGTAAATACCTCAAAGGTAAGAAATAGAAATCTAAGGACAATCAGTCATGGTCAACTAACCAAATAAGGCAATTTCTTAATCTAGATCCAATCAAATGATTTCCTTGCTTTGCTTCTGCCTCTGCTCTATAAAATCTGTCTTCTAACTCCTGTAGGTGGAGTGCTCCTGATCACTCCATTTGGTGCTGCCCAGTTGAGTAGATTTTTGCTCAAGCTCTTAAAAATTTTAATGTGCCCCAGTTTCTTCTATAACACATGTATTAGTTGTTCTTTCTTTTTAAATTGTTTAGTAGTGTTCTATACTTTGTTTATCCATTAGTTGAGTGGTGAGTATTTTTTGGTTTTGATGATTAAAAGACATACATTGTAAACATTTGCATGCCAGTTTTTGTGTGACATAAGTTTACATTTGTTTTGGGTAAATACTTAAGTGTGAGATTGTTGAGTCTTATGGTAAGTGCGTATTTAACTTTACAAAAAACTGCCAAATTGCTTTCAAAAATGGCTCTACCATTGCTCATTCCCGCCAGGAATGAATGAATGCTCCAGTTAATCTGTCTCCCCATCAGCATTTGACATTATTAAGTATGTTTCTCTTCTTGATTTCTAACTTAATTTTTTTGTTATTAGAGAATATACTCGATATGATTTCAATACCTGTTTAATATTTATTATGTTCTATGATCCAAAATTTGGTCTATTTTGGTTAATGTTTTATAGTCCATGCACTTGGAAAGAATGTGCATTCTACTTTTGTAGAGCATTTAAAAAATGTCAGTTAGGTTTATTTGGTAGTTATTCAGGTTTTATATATCCTTTCTGATTTTTTTTTTAATCTACCTGTTCTATCAATTACTGATAGTGAGGTGTTGAAGTCTCCAAATATAGTTGTGAATTTTTCTATTTTTCCTTTTCATGTATATCTGTTTTTTAATGTATTTTGAAAGTCTTTTGTTAATATGAACATATTTAGGGTACTTATGGTGTCTTCTGGACTAATTGACAGTGTTTTTAAAAATATAAAGTATTTTATCTTCTAGTATTCCTTACTCTGAAAGTCTACTTTTATTTGATGTTAATACATTCTTTCTGCCTTTCTTTTTTTTAAGTGCTTGCATGATAGTTTTTTTTCATCTTTTCATTTTTAGTTCATGTTTATATTTATGAAAGCGGATTTATATTTATAGTGGGCATCTTATAGACAAAATATAGTTGAATCTTATTCTTAAAATCAGTTTCACAATTTGTTTTTTAATTGGTTGTCTGGACTGTGTACCTATATTATAATTATTAATGGATTTGGATTTAAGTCTAGCATTTTATTATTTGTTTTCTGTTTGTCCTCTCTCTTTCATTTCTTGTTTTCTTTTTCCTGACTTCTTTAGGGGTATTTGAATTTTTCACTTCATATTTCATTTTACTGATTACTTTTTGGTTATATATCTGTATATAATTTTTCTAGTAGTGCCTCTAGGCATTACAATATACATAGCTAACCATTCACAGTCTGCTTTAAATTAATATATTACCTTTTCAAGTAAAATGTTGAAGTCTTAAAATCATGTAAGTCACTTACTCCCCTGCTTTTATTTTATAGTGGTAAATATATATTATGTCTACATATATTGAAAACTTAATCAGACAGTGCTTTTACTTTTCATTTTAATGGCTGTGCATATTTTAAAGAATTCAAGATGAGAATAATCTATAAAAAATATTTACAACCATTACATATTTCCTTTGCTCTCCATTTCTGAAGTTTCAAGTTTCCCTTTAGTATCATTCCTTTTAGCCTAAAGAAGTGTAAGGAAATAACATTAGCATTTCTTTTAGAGCAGGCCTACTGTTCTTGATTTTTTATTTTTACCTGAAATTTTTTTCTTTTCCTTCATTCCTGAAGTACATTTCACATATATAAACCAATGTATGACTCCATAAACAGTATATGAAGGACTCTGTTTTCTTAGCATTCTGCCATTTTTAATAACTTTGCCCTTTTGACAGGAAAATGGTGTTTCCTTCTTTGGGTGTTAAGAATATTTGACCTTTCTTAGCGGAGAAGTTATAAAAGATACCACAGAAATTCAAAACATCATAAGGGACTACTATGAACAGCTCTATGCCAATGAAGTGGACATATCTTGAGGATATGGACCGATTTTTAGAAAAATACAGTCTCTCAAGACTGAACCTGGGAGATCTGGAAATCTTGGATGGAACAATCAAAGCAAAAAATTGAAGAAGTAATCAAAAGTCTCCCCCAAAATAGAAGTCCAGGACCAGATGGCTTCTCAAATGAGTTCTACCAAAACTTCAGAGAAGAATTAACACCCATTCTTCTCAATGCTTCCAAAATACTACATAACAGGGAACTCTCCCAAATACATTTTATGAGGTTAACATCACACTGATATCAAAAGCTGATAGAGATGATACTACGAAGAAAAATTACAGACCAATATCTCCAATGAACATAGATGCAAATATTCTCAACAAAATATTAGCAAACTGAATCCAACAATGCTTTAAAAAGATCATCCATCATGACCCAGTGGGATTTATCCCGGGGATGTAAGATGGTTCAACATATGTAAATCTATTAATGTGATACACCATATCAGCAAAAGCAAAGAAAAAAACCACATGATGATATAAATACATGCAGAGAAAACTTTTGACAAGATCCAACACCCATTTATGAAAAAAAGCCTTCCATAAAATGGGAATAGAAAGTACATTCCTCAAGATAATAAAAGCCATATATGAAAAACCCACAGCCAATGTCATAGTCAATGGTAAATAATTGAAAGCATTTTCTCTGAGGTCAGAAACAAGTCAAGATTGTCCACTCTCCCCACTGCTCTTTAACATTGTACTGGAAGTCTGAAAGCAATTAGGCAAGAAAAGGATATAAAAAGAATCCAAATTGGAAAGGAGGAAGTAAAAACTATTATTATTTGCATACTGAAGACCGTAGAAACTGTCAAAAAACTTCTAGAACTCATCAACAATTACAATAAAGTTGCATGCTACAAAATCAATTCACAAAAATCCATTTTATTCTGTAGGCAAACAACATACTAGAAGAAAATGAAATCACGAAAATCACACCATTTAAAATAGAAGTTAAAAGAATAAAATACCCGGCCATATATACCTAAGAAAGAAAGTAAAAGATCTGTATAATAAAAGTTACAAATCCTTCTTAAAAGAAATAGAGGAGGACACAAAGAAATGGAAAGATTCCCTTGCTTATGGCTGAGAAGAATCACCATCATTAAAATGACCATCTCACCAAAACGATGAACAGATTTAATGCAACCGCCATTAAAATCCCACAGGTTTATTCACAGGAAATAGAACAAAAAAAATCTTAAAATTTGTATGGAACAACAAACAACCTTGAATAGCCAAATCATTATTAAAAAAAACAATGGGTCTGGAGGAATTACACTTCCAGACACTGAACTATATTACAAAGCAATATTGATCAAAACGGAATGGTGTGTTTATTATAGTCCTATTCACAATAGCTATGAACTGGAATCACCTAGGTCCCCAGCATCAGATGAATGGATAAAGAGGAGGTGGTATGTATATAAAATGGAATACTACATAGACCTTAGAAGAGATGAAATCCTGTGATTTGAATCAACATGGTTGGAAATAGAGGGGATTATGCTAAGTGAAACAAGTCAAAAGAAGAAATATAGATACCAGATGACCTCAGTCATAGGTGGAGTGTGAATAGACAAATCGGGAACAGGTGAAATAAAATCAACCCTGAAACATTTGTAACAGAAATGAGGTTCCCAAAAGGGGATGGGGCAGGTGGGAGCAAGTGGTGGAGCCTGCTGAACAATGGTGAAGAATACTTAGTCATTTGGTGGAGGGCATGTTGTGCTGAAATATATCTATGAAATGTAGAACCAATACATAGGAAAGTATTTTAATGTATAGAATAATAACTACAATAAAAATATAAAAAAACAAAAACAAAAACAAAAATGGTATGGTACTGGAATAATAGCAGAGGCACAGATCAGTGGAATAGAATTGAATCACCAGTAACTGACCCACTCACATACAGTCAGTTAATTTATGACAAAGGAGCCAAAAGCATACAATGGGGAAAAGGAAGTGTCTTCAATAAATGGTGTTGTAATAACAGACGGCCACATGCAAAAGAATAGAGGTAGACCACTCTCTAACACCATCCACTAAAATTAACTCAAAATGGACTCAATTTTTGGACAAAAGACCAGAAACCATAAAGTTCTTAGAAAGACTTCCATGACATCAGCCATAAAGAGGCCTTTGGGGACTCAACTCCACCATCAAAATCCTACAATTTAAGTAGAATTTGTGCTAACTCTAAGGAGCTTCTTCACAGTGAAAGAAAACATCACCAAAACCAAAAGGAAATCTACTAACCTGGAGAAAATACTTGCATTTCGTATTTTTGACAAAGGCTTAATAGCTAAAAAATATACAAAGAACTCATGAAACTCAATAATGGAAAAACAGGCAATCCAGTCAAAAAATAGGAAGAAGAATTGGAAAGACACTTTTCTGAAGAGGATATACAGATGGTCAGCAAGCACATGAAAAGATGTTCCTACTCTCTGGTTATCAGGGAAATGCAAATCAAAACAACAATGAGATATCACCTTATACCTGAGAGACTATTATTCAAAAGTCTGAAAGCAGCAAATGTTGGTGAGGATGTGGAGAAAAGGAAACTCTTTTACACTGTTGGTGGAAATGCAAATTGGTGCAACCCCTATGGAAAACAGTTTGGAGATTTCTCAAAAAGTTGAAGATGGAAATCCCATATGATCCCACCATTCCACTTTTGGGTATTTAATTTCCAAATAAAAAACATACATTCACAGAGATGTATATATCCCCATGTTTATTGTAGTCTTAGTCACAATAGCTATGAACTGGAAATTACCTAAGTGCGCAATGTCCGATGAATGAATAAAGAAGATGTGGTACATACACACAATGGAATACTACACACCCCTTAGAAGTGACATGTCTTGTCATTTGAATCAAAATGGATGGATCTAGAGGGGATTCTGATAAGTGAAATAACTATGCCAAAAGAAGAAAGATACATACCAGATGACCTCACTCATAGGTGGGATGTAAATAGAAAAAACAAAGGAACAGATGAAACAAAACTAATCCTTGAATACTTGCAACAGAACTGAGGTTACCATTAGAGAGTGGGAGTGGTGGTGGCAGCAAATGATGGCAGAGCCCTTTGGACAATGGTGAAGAAAATTTGGTAAATTGGTGGATGATTCATACCTAGACCAGCAAAAGAAAACAAAAATGGGCTCCATTTTCATTCTTCAAGATAAACTAACATTAAAATATGTTAATTCTTTCAAGTCAAGCTGACTCTCTTCTCCACTCCCACCTTTCCTTCAGTGTGCCCTCCTTTTCTCTCCTGGAGACAAAAGTTCTCTGTTGTTTGTTATGGACTGAATGTTGGGGTACATGTGGGTGTCCCACTTCCATTCATGTTTTGAGGCCCTAACTATGACTGTTCTCGGAGACAGGGTCTGTGAGCAGGTACTCATAAGAAGGATAAATACTAAAAGCCTCTCTGTCATGTGAGGACACAATAAGAAGATGGCCACTTGCAAGCCAGGAAGAGAGCTCTTCCTAGGAACAAAATCAGCTGCACCTTGATTTTGGACTTCAAAGCCTCTAGAACTGTGTGAAATACATTTCTGTTATTTAACTCACACAATCTCTGCTGTTTCATAAGGGCAACTCTGGCTAACACACCATTTGAGGGCTAAACTACCTGTCATTGCATGGCAGGATTTAGTTAAAAAATCTTTTTACAGTTATTTGTTTCTGACAAAATCCTACAATTTAAGTAGAATTTGTGCTAACTCTATTTTCTTTTTACATAAGAGAAAGTGATTAGAACTTTAGAAGATTGTGTGACCTGCTCAAGATGAGTAGCTAATAACTTCATTATCAGGGCTCAATATTGGGGCAAAATTACTTTTTAAGTGTTAGTTCAGGAATTTGTGATCTCTAGGATTCCTGCTCTGGGTAGGAGTTCACCTAGTACTTTCTCTTTTTAAGAGGGTCTTTCTATCTGATGACAAAAGCAATCTCAATTTTTCTGCTCTGCCTCAAAATAGCTCCGTATCTTTTTTCATTTTTCTTCCCCTCTTTGCCTCCTCCCTTCTAATATCACTACTGTGATTTTTTATATCAAAATTTCCCATGTTTCACTTATGCTACTCTTAGTCTTCCTAAAATTCCTTCATTTCTCTTTTCCCTTAGTTTACACATTCCCCATTGTAATAAAGTCCTGTATTATTCTTCAAATTAAGACCTATTTCACCTCACCATTATTTCTGAGAGGTTTGTCTCCTCCCACATTAATTATGTCCTATTATAAACATAAGATACATGCATGACAAAGAAAACTTGAACTATACACTCACATACACAATCTGAAATCCTAACATCTCTAGGGAACCACTAACCACTGTTATAATTTTTACCCTCCTTCTTGTTTTCTCCCTCCCTTTCTACTCCTCTTTTACAAATTTAATCTCACCCATAGAAAATACATGTGTATAAACTCACCCACTTTTTGTGCTGGATAGCATTTTTTCAGTTCACCAGCTATTTTTAAATGATTTCCATTTAATACTTTCTATTTTTATAAAATAATACATGTCTATAATTTAAATTGTAGTGCAACATTTACATTAAATGTGTTTTAAAAACACAATAGCTTTCTGCTCCATTCCTCCCCATTCATGAGTTTCCTTTTAGGTGAACACTGAAAAGTTTTTAATTTCTTAAAGCTTTCCTTTCGGTATTCTTCCGTATTCCTTTCCATATCCGTATTCATATGCCGTATAACTCAGTGTCTTCGTTGAAACAGATGGTCTACTGAAAAGGAGTGATTAAAGAAGTTTAATGAAGAAATGATTTAGAAAGTAGTGTGCCAAGTTAATGAATGAAGAAGGGATGGAAAAGCACCTGGGACTAAACTCATACTAGTGGAACTAATAATAGTAGGATGTCACTTCCACCTCTAGGATTAAAGTGTTCAAGGTAGGACAAGTAGTCGCCAGACCCAGTAAGAATTTTAGCCGTAGTTGTACAGGAGGTGTGGCCTTAGCTGGGAGAATAGTCACAGTCCAGTCAAGGGGCGCAGAGTCGAAGCTGAAGGAACCGGTAATCGGGTTTCTGCTGCTGTTCTCTCATTTCCCACCCATGTAAAATTTTAAACACCCAACTAAAAGTCAGGACAAGGAGACAGATGATACAGTCAGAAGAGATCAGCCTTCCATGACACAGAGCAAGATGTAAAGGGCGAAAATAGATACGCAGAGGCATGAGGAAAATTGCCAGCACACAGGCGTGTATTGGTATTTTTGCTTAATAGATTTGGGTTGTTATGTGTTCACAACTTTTTATAATAAATAATAGTTGAGCTTTTCTTCTCATACTTTCTCACCGTTTTCACATAGTTCATAATATGTAAAATTATAAATTGTATTTGAAAACAATAAAATTGAATTGAGCAATGTTAAATTAAAAGAATTGGAACAACATCCAGTGTTCTGAATAATTATGTAGTTATTCACTGTCAAGCCAACTCAGGTATTATGTTTTCTTTCTCTGCCACTCATACTTCACTGTCCCCCCAGGAATTCATAAATGTCTCATATTTTCATTCGTTTAGTTTTCTATATGTTTATCACTGATTTTTTCTAAACATTCCAAATTATGCTTCTTTTGACTCAACAAAGAAAATCTTTCAGTTCTATTTTTCCCTGGAAACTTCTTTTTCTTGCTTCAATCTGAATTGGCTGCTTTCAGGTCCTAACGCTAGCTGTTAACACATTTTCTACTTGTTTGATGAGAAAAGGTACAGAAGAGGTTAATATTTTGAGTCTTGCATGTCTGAAAATATCTTTATTCTCTATTTTTCAATAGCACGTCTGGGGGTGGAGTTCGAGGTTGAAAGTCACTGTCCTTCAGAACTAGGTAGACATTGATTTGCAGTGTATGTTAACTTCCATAGTCACTGTTCAGCTATCACAAGTCACTCTAACTCTTGTTCTTTGTATGTGGCCCTTCTTTCTTTCCAGATGCTGTGCCTCTGGTGTTCTGAGATTTCATGATACAATTTTTGGGTTTGTTTGTTTATTGTGTTTGGCGTACAATGAGTTTTCACTTTCAAGTCATGTACTTGAGCCCACTAAAATTCCAATTTTCTTTGACAACTTCTTTCCCTTTATTTTGTTTTTCTTCTCTTTTGAACTCCCACTCTTTGGATGTTAGATATTCTGAGTTCATTCTCTACATTTCATTTCGTCCACTCCCTCCTCCTCCAGCTTTAAGTTTTTTTGATTAATTTGCAATAAATATTTTCAAAGTTGGGCATGTTATCTCTTATTCATGGACAAAAATATATGCATTCATGCCCAATAATGTGCCTGCAGTTGGCTATTATCCAACTCTTCCCAACACTTCTGTTATAATCACCCTCCCACTGTACAAAAGGTTGATAACCCTCTTGGGTCCTGACTCCCACCATGTTCCATTGCCCTAGGGGGCTAAACCTTTAGAAGTGCCAGGCAAAGAGGGTACTTGGAAAGAATTCCACCTATAAAGCTTCCCTTAATTAAGATGGGAAAAGAAATAGTTCATTTTGGTCTGGCTTACTGTACTTTGAATACAGACACTGAAGTAAAGGATAATAATCACTTTGGTTTAGCAGACCTTACCCAATTATTTTAAAAGTACATTGCTTCTGAAAGAAATACCAGTAATTACTTTATGTTACTTAGAATAAGAAATGCAGGAAGTGGACTTATATAAAAAATTCATGTTTCATCTATGCTTACCTGTGAAAATATTAGAATTCAGACATGAGATGGTCATCAAAAGAATGAGTATTAAGTGGTTATTGGAAGTGAAAAATTAAGTCAGATAAAAAGTGAGTCTGAAAAGTTAGAGGAAGATTGGCAACCCATAAAAGATGAGTGAATATAGGTATACGCATATATATATGTAATATGAGGGATATATATACATACACACACACACCCAAAGATACACACAATGGACTACTACTCAGCTAATAAAAAGATGAAATCCTGCCATTTACAACAAAATGGATGAACCTAGAGTGAAATAAGGTAGGAGAAAGGCAAACATCACATGATTTTATTTATATGTAGCATATAGAGAAGCTAAATAAACAAATGAACTACATCAAACAAAAACAGACTTTCATTCTTATAATCCATTTAGTGGCTATCAGTAGGAAAGGGGGGAGGGAGATGGGCGAATTGGGTAAAAGTGATATATATACATATGGTGAAGAAAAAACTAGACTGGTGGTAAACTTAATTTATTATATGTGGATGTTAATTCGCAATGATACACACCTTGAAACTATATGATGGAATGTTCCTTTGATAAAATTAAAAAGGGAAAAAAGAATGTAAGTCTGATTTGGAAAATCAGCTTGATAACGAAGACTGAATTTGTCTGCTGGGTATGACAGACATTTTCCATCATTTAGACAAATTATATCTAAGCTCTGATGGTTTGATGTAAATAGTATGTGATAAAATGGAAGGATTCTAATATACATATTATAAAATTAATACTATTTCAATTCTTCCAACCCTTTCTGACTATATCAGGTTAATCAAGTTGCCTCTAAGTGAATGATTCAGCAATACAATTAATAATCTTTCATTAAGTCTTAGTAAAGTCTTTTTGATATAAAATCCAGAAACTAAGTGAGGTAATGATAACAACAACCAGATAACAAATCCTTCCACTATGTGAGTTCTTTGACTTTAATAAAATTAAAGTTACCAATTGAGTTATTACCTGATGGATTATTAAAAGTTATTTTGGGTGGGCCTTGGTGAAGCAGTGGTTGGATCAATATTCTTCAAAGGTGCTCAAGTCACACACTCCTGGGTTCGAGTCCCAGGTCCAGGGGGAAACAATCACTGTAAATGACTGAATAAAAATAAAGCAAAATGCTTTTTCCTCTTCTCTTCTTGCCTGCCTGCCTACTCACCTTCATTCCTGCCTGCACCTTTCCTTAAAATCTTTTCTTAATAATTCATTTTATGTGCTTATTAGTATGACAACAGTTCATAGAATTAAATGACATTGGTCCTGCTATTTCCATCTACTTATGTGTGAAACAAAGATTCCCAATATATCAATAATAACAGTATAATAGAGTATAGAATAGAGTATGGGTAGAATGCTTCGTGAATACTGTTTACTTTGGCAAGAAGAAATATTCATCTATTAATATTCACATTGGAAAACAAGTAACCAAATACTTCTTATTAAGATGAAAATCTAAAATATCTACTTTTAAAAATAATAACTTTATTAAAATTTGTAATACATATTTTTGTGACCTAATAATAATTATAAATGTTAACTCAATCCAGAAAAATGTTAAGCAATTTGACCTTTGTAGACACATAACATTTTTAATGATTACTATTAAAATTAGAGATATTTTTGCTGTGAAAACTTATAATAGTGTCATTAAAATATTTCAAAGCATATGAATGTATTACTTTGGGATAAACTTCTTTGGGGAAGAGGAAACAGAAGTGAGTGCAAATAAGAATGGAGTAAAACTCTTAAAATATATATTACATTTTTGTATTTAATAGTTACAGTAACTAATTACTATGTTATTTAAATTCCTTTAGATGGAATTTTAAATGTTATCATATACTGTAGAAACCTATCTCCCTTGCAGCTATTTGAACATATGATGAAAAACGTTAATCTAAACTTAAAAATATGAAAACCACTAACATAGTTTTTGTCTTTTTTTTTTTGTATTATATTTGTGCTCAAATTTCATTCCATTTATGGTAATGCAAGTGATTAAAGATAGGGACCATGTTTTCTTTTCCTTTTTTTTTTTTTTTTTTTTTTAAGGAAAGGTGCAGGCAGGAACAAAGGCAAGTAGGCAGGCGGGCAGGAAGAGAGAGGAGGAAGAAGCTTTTTTATTTTTTATTTTTTATCTTTTAATTTAGTTGCGCTCCTGGTTGTTCCCCTGGGTCCAACTCATGAACTCTGGTCCTTGGGATGTATGTGAACTGTACCCAGTGGACTTACTCACAAGGCCACCAGGACATGCCAGGACCATTTTTTCTAAGTTTTGGATCTTTCACAAAATTTTAACGGAGTGTCTTGTTCATATCAAATACTTACTGAATTAAATTATTCTTATTTTCTTCAAAGGGAGTCATTTATTCCCCTTTAACTGTTCTTACCTAGCCTTCAGTTTGATTTTCTACTACTGATAATAACAATTACTCAATGGGAATAAAATTTTTGGGTTTAAAAAGTAAGTCACATAATATCTTTAAAAGTAAGACTAGGGAAAACATAGTGAGAAGGAAATGAGTTATACAGTAAACCAATATCTATTTTCTTAAATGTGTTTATTCTTAGATGTGGTAATAAAACAACACTGACCATTTAGAGATATATTTGTTGACACAATGCTATACTCTTACCTAAAACCAGTTTATTTTCATGATGATTTTCTAATATACACAAATTAGAAAGCAATGAGAAAACCCGTAGATGACTCTAAGTGGTTGACAATAAACCTTTTCTCCTTAGGTCACTGATATAGAATTATAAGAGAAAGTATGTATTTTTATACACTTTACTCAGCATCCCTGCTTGACATACCATAAGCACAAGATGCTGCCTCGCATCGCTTAATGTGTTGCCCATGGGGAAATAAGCAAGAAGTACCTCATGCATGCACACCCGGTTTACATGTACATAACAGCTTTGTAATTTCTGAGAATTATCAGGTTTGGTCTTGTTTGGAGATTACAAAACTGTTAAATTCTATTTAATTTTGATATTCAGCATTTTTTTGTATTTTTTTGTACTAAGTATGATCCAAAGAAATGATGTTGTGTATAGACCTCTTAAAAATAGCATAATTTAGGCAAAAGCAATTCTTAAAAACTCATAACCTACTTAGAAATATCAAGATTGTTTTAGGAATGAGCCTAATATCTCCTCCGATTCTTACCATCCTTTTGTCGTCATGAGACTATTGCTTGAAGTAAGAAAACATCTTGAATTTATAAACAACTTTCATTCAGAAGAAAAATTGCAACTATCTTATATTTGATAATCTTGTCTCTTAACAGTATTTTTGTGAACACCAGTTGTAGGTAGCATTTTTTGAGCGCCCCGTTTGTACCAGGCACTCTGCTCAGTACTTGACATCTAATCTTTACAATACTTCTCTGAGGTAGGTAAAATCATGGCAGGTAAAAGAGGTGCAGATGGGAGCATTTATACCGGGGTCTTTTTGAACTCCACGTTAGACTCAGATTCCTGAGGGTTGGGCGGAGGGGCATTCTCTTAGTGTATCTTAGCAGGCAATTCGCTGAGGAAAGAGGGGAAGAGGAAGTTAGAGCGGAGCTTTTCTCTGTTGTCATGACAGCAGGCAAGCGATAGATGTAGCAGGTGAGTGGCCAGACCAAGAAATGTACAAACTAAGAGAAAAATTACACTTGTAAAGACGTGAGTGTGAAAATGCTTCTACACAAATGATAGAGAACTATGAAAATTGAGTTCAAGCTCCTATTTAATTTCCCTGGGATTAATTAATTAATTAGTGCCAGCTTTGTTTGTTATGAAGTGTTCCACTGAAGACTTAGGAGTTTGTTTATTTTTTTAATCTAGTTCCTGTGTCCTCTTGTGGAGCTTAAACAGCTTTCTTATTTCACCTTAATGTTTCTTTTCAACTCACCTGCATCTCTGCAAGGAAAAGATTATGGACAGGAAGCAATATGTTACTTAAATTTCTCTGAGGCAGAAAAATTCAGGGCCTGAATTTCTAGTATTTTGGATAAGTCGAAATAACTAATTAGAAAGTAAGTGGCATTTTGAGTTTTTTATTTAAACTTTTACGACTTTATTCTCTAAGTAAATTAAGCCAGGAATAGTGATCTGATTAAATCACATTCATTGTCTAAAAATGGGCTTTGCAAGGGACATCAGCATTCTGAAGAAGATGAGAACTGTGCAAGAGCCGTTTTCCTGCTCCTGCCCTTTGGAGAGTCTCTAGTGTTCCCCCCACCCCAGTGTCCATAGGGTATCCCCAAAGGCTATGGAACTATTTAGGCTCTTTGTGTCCTGAAGTCCTCAGTGACAGTAGTTTATCCCCAATAGGCCCCAAGAAAATAATAAGCAACACTTTGCTAACTTCCCTAAATTAGACACCTCTACCTTATTTAGGGTCGTTGAGGAGATAAACAAAGTGCCTGTATTTTATAACACAGCTCAGAAAATCAGCCTTACTCAATTAAAAGACAAAAAAAATGTAGCCTAACAAATTGAACTACCGAGAAGTGAACATGGGTTTATAATGTAGGTTAATATTAGCTGATAGCCCGTGCTACATAACCACGGAAAATCTTTTTAGTTTAAATTTTTCAAAAACTTTCGTCACGAAGGAGCTAGAATGCTTTTTTTTCCCCTTGAGCACTGAAGTATTTGGGTAAACCCACCAAAGTCAAAGTTTTTCTTTATAAACATATTTTAATATACTTAGTAAACCGTTCCACATGAAAATACAGAAATACAGTTTTAAGCAACATACATATTCTAATGCATCAGAAAAAAGCTGAGTGAGAAAGCTAGACAAGTTATCAACGCTGGCTCGAACCTCACTGTTTCTAGCCATCCTCCTTCAAGTGTGAGAGGTCTGTGGGTAAGAACACTCTAAATTAATCATATTCAAATATGTAAATATTAGTTGCATCTTCAGGTTCTTTTTGTGTGCTTAATGAAGCAATACCATGATGCATTGAAACTCAATTTCAGGAGAACTTTGTTATAAAGAACAGAGCTGGGAACTTTAGAATTGTAATTTCCCTTTAATGTAGCAGGTGAAATGGACTCTGGTTTACTTAATAACACAGTCTTACCTTTAAAAAAATAGATTCTCTAACTTAAAAATACTTTCTTAGGTAATATTTGGTGGCATTTCTACTCAGAGCCCATTGCTCCTTCATAAAATACTTCAAATACAGATACACAATACTTAAAGAACTGTCGCTTAAAAAACACATGACTTTTTCGTGTTTCTGTTCATGTCAAAATTCAGGTCCTTTTTACGTAGTCTCAGTACCTCCAAGGAATTTCATTTCTACAGCTGCTCTGGGGGCTTGGGCTGAGCCTCTCTTCTTTCGGAATTCTGCTGCAATTTCCTCAAAGGATTTCCCTTTGGTTTCTGGAACTTTGAAAAATGTAAACAGAGTAAAAGCCAGGACCACTCCAGCAAAAAGGAAAAACACGTACGATCCACAGAAGTCCTGCATAGAGAACAAATACAGAGTTCTGATTAGCTGCTCTCAAACCCTGCCTTCTATTCAGTAAACTTGCACAGTATTAGGCTGCTTACCGCAATGTAGGGGAAACACAGAGCTACAATGAAATTGCAGGTCCAGTTGGTGAATGCAGCTATTGCTAAAGCAGCAGGCCGTGGTCCTTGACTGAAAAACTCGGCCACCATGAACCAGGGGATGGGCCCTGGCCCAATTTCGAAGAAACTGACAAAGAGGAAGATGGCTATCATGCTCACGTAACTCATCCACGCCAATTTATTCTGAAGGAAAAAACAACGGGAAACAATGAGGAACTGGGCTCATTGGCTGTTTCTTTAACTAAGTAGACTTCCTTTGGGCTCAGAGGTGATATAGCTCTCTTCCTGTTGTGTTTGTCTTCAGTTAGTACACGATGTTATAGTCAAAGACAAGTCTGAGTCATCCTTAAATCTTTTGAGCAAGGAAATCCTCTGGATTAGGATTCCGTATGACTCTTAGTCATTCTTTTCCTGCGAAAGAGGCAGGCAAGTTTCCAGTGACTTTTGTTCCTACCTCTTCCAAGGTTGCTAGAGAAGATGCATGATTCCCTGGGAAGCAGTGGAGAAGGGCGTGGCCTGGAGAGCCCAGGTACTTCTCAAAGTCACACAGGTCACCCGGGCAAAGCCAGCCTGAGATCCCAGCTGGGGCTGAACCCCGAGCCCTGGCTCTCTCCGTTTTGCTGCACTGCCTCCCCACCTGACAAGTACAGCTTGCTGATGTTCTGTTTGCACCCCCACTACCCTTTTCCTTTATATTCTCCTTTGTAATATAAACCGTGCCTCTCTTTTTATTTCATGAGTCAGTCTCAAATGTTTTTGACATACACAGCGTTTTAATTGGGAGCACACAAGTGCTGCACTTAGTGCCAACATCTCAGTGTGGGCCAAACTCACCAGCAGCATGAGCCCCACCGACATGAAGATGGCACAGACGAACATCCCACTCATTCCGATGAGGAACAGAGAGCGTCGGCCTGCCTTCTCCACAAGGAATACCTAGGAAAAGTTAAAAATATTGGCTTTACACTTAATTTTTACTGGCACAGCATTCATAGAAGTCCTGCAGCTGGCAGGAGGCAGTTCCATCTCCCATTTTACAGGTGTGGAACTGAGGAGGGAAGGGACTTGCCCAAGTAGCAGAGCTGCTCTCAGTCAACAGAGGTAATTAACAAAGACCTAGTTCGTTCATTCATACTGATTTAAACAGGTTATTCTAAGACTGAAGCATAATGTTACTACCACTCTACCACGATCACTTTGGGTACAATATTAAGAGGCTGTACAATTTGGGTCTCTCCCAGTTGATTTCCTATGTATTTAGAATAGGAAGGCTCTGCATGAAAATGATGTTAATTATCTTAAGTGATACATACAAGCATGTGTGTGCTGAAAACACCTGAGACAGTAAGACCATTGAGGCATCAGTTATCCACATCCAACTTTCTTATGGCTAATAATGTCAAGTTAAGATGGCTCATCTGTCAATACTCAGAACTGGATCACTTTACCAAGAATCAGGTCTGCATTTTTCTGGTATGCCTAAAATGTACTTCTGCTGGGAAGATAAAACTTTAAAGTAAACTTTAAAGTAAAAGGTCAAAGTGCTTTCTCCTCCTAATTCAGAAGATATGTTATTGATTCCTGTGGGTCTATGGACCTTTGCATTCATGATTAAGATTTACAATTAACCAAGACCAGAATGTGTTGAATAATCAACCCATGCTTGATCTTTGGAATACCGACAAGGTTGGTGAGTGACACACAAAAACTTCCCGTCATAATTTCTCACTGCAGTGAGTAAATTGGCTATGCTCATAAATCTACCAGCAAATCAATAGCAGGCAATATCCTTAATATCGTGAGCTCTGGCTCTGAACATATCTGAGGAACATTTCCTTTCATCTACAGTAAAAATCCCTTTCACCTCAGAGGCATTTCTTATCTGAGTTTTAGGATGATCAGTGAATAGTCCATATTTAAATGTTGAGAAAGAAGTGGGAAAAACTAACTTTCTCAAGTTTGTGAAATGTTTCTATATATTTTGACTCTAAGTCTTGCAAAGCTGACAATGACACCATGTCAAACTACCTAGGAAATAGAAACATTCCTTCAGAAATAAGGGTTGTTCCTACATCTGTTTCTTTAGTTTCTGAACAATTATTTCTAATGGGATAATACACTCTAAAACTTACATGCCTTGAAAATTGAGTGATGTTTTCTCCTGTAGGCTGGGTGAGTACTCAGGAACTGGTATGACACAGGGTGAGGCCTGATCAGGGAAGAGATGGCTGCCTGATCAGAACCCTTGTCTTTGTCCCAGTGCGTACCGCTCAGATCCTGGTCGCCTTTTTGGAATTTGATAGCCACTGCCTCTCCCTAAACCCATTTACTTCCCAGTTTACTTTGTATTCCTGTTGTTTTTTCCCTCTCAAGATGACAGGTTCCCTTCTCCTGGCCCATAAGTGTGGAAGAAAATATGGACTGTGGCATATAACTAGGGGTGGAGTTAAGGAAATCTATTTTTTCCCCAAGCCTAATTCAGAAAAAAAAGATCAATTAGAGCATATTCTTATTTGCATATCTTTATGTGAAAGCATTTGGGATTTTGGTAACATTGGTTAATCTGGGGGAGAGAAACTGGGTAACTCAGGGATTATTCTTGAACATTTTGAAGTTTAAAACAACTTTAAAAAAATTAAAAATGTTTATGTTAGCTGCAGTCCTAAAAGTTTAATCATATGACTGATTAGAGCTGATCTTGTTTGTATCACTCAGTTCAATACCTTGCAAATAATAAAATGATGAACTAAAAAAAGGAATATTCAAAATAGCCAAGACATTGTTTTCAAAACAACTTCTCCCACTGCAACAGGTGAATGAAGTGGAAACACATGATATTCTGTAGTTGTTTCCTCGTTATACATTCTAAGAATTTAGAATACCCCATCTTGATAACTTGACGCTTTACATAGCAAATACTGTTACATGTGAAATATTTTAATAAGTTATACATTAGAAAAATATGATGAAATAGCATTTGTAAAAAATAGCATCTCAGGAGAAAAAAGAATGTGAACAATGCCTCATAAAACACACCAGTAACAGGCTTTCATTGACTTAGTGTGGTCTTTCAGCTTAAACAGTCATTATCTCTAAAGCCATGTCTGCAAAACCATTGGTGCTCCCTTGTTATCTGTTCTTTCTCTTTCCAAGGTTCAGCACTGTTTAATGTGGTCTGGACAAACCTGTCTTTTGATCTAAGTAGCAAGGCTGTAATTTATTGACCACTCTAAGGTAATAGTTAAAAGTCCATGTGCAGAGAATGAAAAACAAGTGACTATATTGAGTATAGTATTGTAACCAAAATTGAAAAATACAAGCTTTTGAAATACCCTATATCCAAAGGTGAAAATGAGTCCCATTGTGCTCAGTTTAGTGTAAATTATATACGTTGGTAGTTTGGGGGTTTGAAATTATTGCTGTTTGTTTGCTTTAATTTCTAGATTGTGGTGTTAAATATTGTTGTCAAGACATTGAATCATTCCTTGTATAAGACATTTTGTCTTAAGAAGAGTCTATGACCTTTCATCAGCTTGTTGGGGAAAAAAATCTTCCAAAGATCTACAACATTTGGCTTTTCAAAAAAAAAACTTTGTAAAATAGGAATAACGTTTCACGTTATACCACTTCTGTCCCATCCTCTCCTAATTCATTCACAAGCATGCATCACTGCAGGTCATGCCCTTGTGAGACACTTAGACACTGTCTGGTAACTTAGCATCATAGGCATTTGCTATTTACTTTGTTTAACTTTACCAGAGGCTTAAATAACTATTAGGAAGGACTTGGGTTTTTTTTTTTTTTTTAATGCTTCCCCTTCTGATTTTTTTCATCCTGTGTTTTAACTTAATGTGCTATTCTTTTCAGTTATAAGAATTTCTTAATAAATTCTCTGAGCCCACAATTTCTATACCTTCTATATTCACAAAGAAATTTAGTTAATAATCTAAACTTTCTGAAAATAAAGTCAGAACAGATTATTTGAATTGATTTTCAACAATTGAATATCTTCTTTAATACAATTAATGCTCTCATTTTTCCAGATGCCTTTATCCTTAAATAAACCCAGATTACAATGTGTACAGCATGGTGTAAAAAAGATAAAACGAGCGATACAAGATGATAAGTTTGTTTCAGATATCAAACCTGCTGCTACAAATGTGTCCATGGGCAATGTATCTAATATCTCAGATCCTCAGCTCTAAAATCAAAATGATATTTACTTCACAAGCTGAAATCAGGATTGTGTAAGATTATGGATATAAAACATTTCTCTAAGTTTCTGACACATATTAACATTTAATACATTTAATACATAATAATACTTAATCTGAACTGAAACTGTGCATTCACTACTAACTCTCTCAAACCCTTTCCAATTTTTTTAAAATACGAATTAAAACATAATTTTAACCACGGAAGGACAGGAATTTAGTTAGAAGACCCGATACTGATAGAAATGACAGACTGTTGGCTAATCCCAAGGGACTAACTACAAAGCAAAGGAGAAGGAATCCAGGAATCCAAGAAAATCCTCTGTGGACCCAAATGAGTTGTTAGTTCATAGATGAGTGATTCAATGGCATCCTGGCAGATGGAGAGAACCAGTCATCTACCAGTTTGGATAGCACAATCTCAAACAGTGGTTGGTTATTTGCCTATATGCACACCTTATTTGATTGTGCCACACCTCTGTGCTTCACAGGCATTGAGATATTTGTAAATTGAAGCTTTGTGGCCACCCTGGGTTAATCAAGTCCATCAACCATTTTTTTTCCTAATAGCATGTGCTCACTTTGTTTCTTATTTTGGTAATTCTCACAGCAGCTTTTAATTATTGTTTTATCTGTCGTAGTGATCTGTGTTCCATGATCTTTGGTGTTATCATTATAAATATGTGGGGCTGCCATGACTTACACTCACATGAGACCACAAACTATAAAAGTCGTGTGTGTTCTGACTGCCCCATTGGCTGTTCACCATCTCTCTCCCACCTCTTGGGCCTTCCTATTCCTGAGACATGACAAATATGTGGGGCTGCCATGACTCACACTCACATGAGACACAAACTATAAAAGTCGTGTGTGTTCTGACTGCCCCATTGGCTGTTCACCATCTCTCTCCCACCTCTTGGGCCTTCCTATTCCTGAGACATGACAATAATGAAATTAGGTCAGTTAATAACCCTAAGAGGGCCTCTAAATGTTCAAGTGAAAGGAAGACTTCCATGTTACTCTTTAAATCAAAAGTTAGAAATAGCGAAACTCAAGTGAGGAAGACAAGTCAAAATCTAAGAGAGGTCAGGAGCTAGGCCCCTTATACCAAACAACTGAGTTAATGAATCAGCAGAGAAGCTCTTAAAGGAAATTAAAAGTGTTACTTCAGTGAACATATGAATGATAAGAAAGCAAAATAACCTTCTTGCTGATACGTAGAGAAAAATTTTTTTTATTACTGGTGTATTTTTTTTTTTTTAGGAAAGGTGCAGACAGGAATGAAGGTGAGTAGGCAGGCATGCAGGAAGAGAAAGGAGAAAGAAACAGTCATTTATTTTATTTAGGTGTTCATCTTGGTTGTTAACTTGGCTTCAGTCTTGAACCTGGATGCTTGGAGTGATTGTGGACTATGTTAAGTGGTCTTATCCATAGACTGCCAGGGTGCACCAATATGTAGAAAGTTTTAGTAATCCAAATAAATGATCCTTTAAGCCAAGCTTAAGCTAGAGCAAGTCCCTGACTTTACTAAAGTAGATGCAGGCTGAGAAAGATGAGAAACCTTCAGAAGGAAAGTTTGAAGCTAACAGAGGTTGGATCATGAGGTTTAAGGAAAGAAGACGTCTCTTTAACAAAAAGTGCAAGGTGAGTCCACAGAGATCTATTATTAAGATGATAACAAAGCATTTAGAAAGTTGCATGCACTTAGTTGATAAAAGAGTAGCAGCATTTGATAGGATTGATTCCAATTTTGAAAGAAGCCTACTGTGGGTCAGATGCTATCAAACAGCATTTCATTGTACAGAGAAGTTGTTCCTGAAAGTAAGTCAATTATAAGGCAAATATCATTGTTGTCATAAAAGAAATTGCCACAGTCAACCCAATCTTCAGCATCCATCACCTTGATCAGTTAGCAGCCATTGATATGGAAGCAAGACTCTCCACCAGCCAAAAGATTACGACTCCTTAAAGTCTCAGATAAAGGTTGGTATTTTTTTAAGCAATGAAGTATTATTTTTTTAAAGTATGTACATTGTATTCTTTGGGCGTAGTGCTATTGTGCACTTAATAGACTACAATACAGTGTAAATAAAGCTTCTATATGCACTAGGAAACCAAAAATTTGCATGGTTTGCTTCATTGCGACCTTTCCTTTATTGCAGTGATCCAAAACTATCTGTGAGCTGTGCCTTCATAACACTCTTCCCATCACCCACATGGCTCCACATACCCCTGCATGTGGTCAGTAGGTTATTGATCACATTAAGACGATAAGGTTGTTTTTTTTTAAAATACATCTCCCATTTCTGGGTTGAAGAACAAGCAAAATATTTTACTGGGATATTTACTTACAGAGAGGACAGTGAAAAATGTATTGACAGCACCAACTCCAATAGTTGCATAAACTGGTTGGCTGATTCCAGCTGTCTGAAAAATGCTGGTTGAGTAGTAAAAGATCTGCAAAGGAATAACAGTTCAGCTTTAATCAAGAAGCTCAGCTCTGATGACTCAAAAGCAAGAAATTCACTAGGTTGTTTATTTTTCTTTCCTTTTCTTTTTCTATGTCGCCATGGTCCCTAGAACAGCCTAAAGACTTCGCTGTTCTCTACTTTTAGGGAAGAAGAAACCACAGTCTTCTTTCAGTGTTTAAAACTTTTGATTGAAAAATTTTTTTCCATATATCTAGTTGAATATTCTGTTTCAGTATTTTCTGTATTTCATTTTTTTAAAACTTTTGGTTAAGTTTTGGTTAAGGTATAAAATACATACAAAAAACTATGCTTATTGTTAAGTGTATAGCTCAATTGTTTTTCATAAACTGAATACACATGTGTAGCCAGCAGCAAGATCCAGAAATAATTCATTTTATACCCTCAAGAAGTCCCCTAAAAGTCTCCCTATTTTCCCTGGGAAATGCTTCTGATTTCTACCAACGTAGGTGAATTTTGCCTAACCTATGCTTGATATAAATGCAGCCACAGTGTATATTACTTTGTACCTGGCTTCAGCATTGCCCTGTGAGTATCTTTCACATCATTCTGTATTTGCCGACTGTTCATTATCATGTAGCATGTTATTGTATTAATATACCACAATTCGATTATTGTACTTTTCATTCATTGTACTGTTCATGTACTATTGATGAGTACTCAGGTAGTTCCCACTTAAGGTGATTATGAATAGTGCTGCTATGAACATTTTAGTCTAATCGTTTGGTGAAATATGTGCTCATTTATATCTAGGAATAGAATTGATGGGCCATAATATATGTGTATGATCTGTTTTGACAGCTATTGCCAAACAGTTTTCCAAAGAATTTGTATCAATTTAAACACTAACCAGTGTGTGTAAGATTTCCAGCTGCTGTTGCACTTAATGCACATTTTTCTGCTAATCTTAGTGAAGATGGAGAAATCTGGTTCACAATTTCATTAATAGCCCGGTACTATTGAACTAAGTTTGGGTTTATAATAGTCTTTTAGGTCATTCTGTCATTCTATAATCCCCTGTCATTCTTTCTCAAGGTAAGAAGTCCTGTTGCTGGTGTCTCTCCTTGAAAACAGGGCTAATGCAGGAAGACTGCGTAGACTGTGTTCCTTGAGTAGCAGCTTACGCACATGGGGCACCAGCTTGTGCTTTTTGGGGCTGTCCAACTGCCTCCATGCCAGCATTTCTGGAACACTGCTCAGTCAGGTCCTGGGATAGAAGCTAAAGTAGGTTCACAGTGATTAAGTACTGTGCCATTGTATATACAGGCAGAGCTGAGTCAGGAGATACAGATTTGGCCTCTGCGTCTCATAGTTAGATAAAAATGAGCATTAAGGACTCCTTAAAGGAGACTGGAGATGACAGCAGATCTGTGCTCAGTGTGTGGAGTGAGGGGCAGCTCTCCTTTTGCTTCAATTAACATGAATTACTTTCTTTGCTTCCCCCCAATTCTCTATCCATTAGTCATCCTCCAAGTGTCCCTGGTGGGCTGGTTTGGCTCCCTGTAGAAGTCCAAATCTAATTTTTAACAGCAATGAAAAAGGTTAAGTGGTTTTCCTTATTTAATTTTTAACAAATGCTTTTTTTTTTCCACCTAGTAGCTAATTGCCAGAACAATTTTAGACTGCACAATGCAAAGATTTTAATTCTAAATCTAAACACTAGCAGTTTCAAACCCTGTATGTTTTTCAATCATATCTTATCTACTACCCTCACTCACCAATGTCATGCCAGTTTGTTTATTTTATGTGCTGTCTTCCCAGCTAGAGTGAAATTTCTTGGATGACAGGAAACTTCTTTGCGCCTGGCCACCTGGTATACATCTCTAAACAGTAGAACCATAGATTCTGTTTCCCTCTGCTATCAGGAATCATACATTGAAGACTCAACTGTACTAGTCCCTTGAAAATTAGTGGGGCGTTTTAAGTATAATTCTCATTTCCCTCTTTTTAAATGACTTTTGCCTTTTATTACCTTCATCTCAGTAGATGTAAAGTGCAGTCAGTTATTGACCTTTTTAAAAACTGTAAGCTAAGTTTAGATAATGGTGGTGGCAAAGCAAAGAAAATTGGTCTTCAGTAATATACATTTTTTTTGTAGTAAGATGTGTGATATCAACATTGAAAAGTGTCTTTTAGCTCTTTATATTTACATTCTTTTCCTTCTCTGCCTTAATTTGTTTTGATCTTAAGAATTTGGGGGTTTTCTTAAACTTACCCCATTTATTCCAGAAAACTGCTGGGCCATGTGCAGCATCAGCGCCACTAGAATAGGCTGTCGGTGGCCAGAACTGGTGAAGAGCTGGAGAATGGAGACTTTCTGTTCACTCGCTGCTTCTTCTTTTTCTTTTCTCATCTCAGTAATGTCTTTGTTGACATCAGCACATCCCCTGAGTCTTTTCAAGCCTGTCCCCCAAAATGATCAGGTTGACACAACTCAGGTCAAAACAAAAATAAATTTATTTTGTTATGTAATGAAAGAACATTTTTCTATTACCTAATAGCAGAAGTGTTGAAAATTCATTTGTTTGTTTTTGTTTTTGAAGTGGACCATTTGGCTTTATCTCATGACAAAGAAAACTGTGATCCTCAGAATCATAGAGGCAGAATGCTGGAGAAGTCTTTAGGAATCCAATATCCTGAATGCAAATTTCTTTTGGGATCAAGTGGATGTTTCTGGGTGCAAGGTGTTACGCATGCATCATACTAAAGTGATCTCGCACATTTCTCATACATGTAATCACTGACTTCACTTGGAAAGCACTGGTATAAATTTCACAAGTGACCATTGACACACACTTTCTCATTAGCTTTCTAAGAAGAAAAGTAAAATTATCCACAGACTTACTTTTCTTAGCTTTGACTTCCTCATCCAACTTGATGTAAAGGTATCGGGGGCTTTCTGGACAGAAGAAGAGCAGCAGAGACTGGAGGACAGCTGGCACTGCAGACAGACCAAGCAGAATATGCCAGTGCTCCTGATTGCCCAGGATAAAGTCAAGGCCAACAATCTGAAAGAGCAGGGAGGAAGCATATCAACTGCACAACACTTTGGATCTGCCTTCTGCAGCAATTTGACTCAATGGTATTTAATGGTAATTCCTGATGATCTTGAATCAAGTATGCCTAAGATGGAAACTATTAGTTAGGTCTCGCTTTAACAAAATTAGGGAATATTTATTTTTATGAAGAATTCACCTAGGTTTGTTTTCATTAATTCCTACAGGACATTTAAGATGACAATCAACCAAACTTTTTTTTTTTCCACATGAACAAAACCCATTTTCAATTTCCTTATAGGAGAATGAGGGCAGTGATGTTTCCCATTTCATGGTTGTTCTCTGCAGAACCCCTTACTGTAGTCGTAGGCTTAGATCCTAGCGACTCAGCGTAGCATTCCAACTGAGCCCCCTTCACATGCTTTTATTCTATGTTAACTTTTAGGAATACTTGATAGGTCTAAAGCAACATAAAAAATCATACATAACTTTTGACATTTGTTTGAATATTTCTCCTTGTGTTACTCATAACTTTCATCGAATGGGCTTACATAGGATAACTACCAGCTTTGTCAGCCCTAATGCATTGGTTTACCCTCGGATAGTTATAGGTTTGGGCCCCCTTTGAGGCCATGGGATAGAAGGGAAGAGTAGCACTAACTGAATAAAAACTATTATGGCAATCATTCACGTATTAAATTTCCAGTTAAGAGTCTCAAAACAACAGAAATCCAGGCAGTCAAAAACGTGAAGTTTCCCATACTTTGGAGCCAAAATGAAATAATTTAATTCTGGAATATTCCAAAGCCAAGACTTGGCTTGTCCTGTCTCCTCCTGGGTCAAGCTCACCACCACTCCAAGGGGGAAAGTAAGGAATGGAATAATAATAATAATTTAGCTTTGAATTTAAAAACCTATGTCTCTAAATAATTGCTGCTACCATTCATGTAACTGTTGTTGTTTTTTTTCCTTTATCTTGATCTAGAATGAGAGCTAACAGTCAGGGAGGGAGAAGGTGGGTCAAGCAGGAGGTGACGGAGTGTTTACCTGACTAACAAGAATGCCGGTGACAATGGCCAGCTGGTGAAGCGCGCCCAGAGCACCCCTGAGTGTCGTCGGAGCAATTTCACCAATGTACATTGGAACCAAGCCAGAAATGAGCCCTGCACGAAACATGAACATACATGTTAAAGTGAGCCCAGGATTGCCTCATAACAATTATTTGACTTAAGTACTGTCAATAACCTGATGGAGTCAATTAGAAGGAAGAACTCTCGATCCCAGTCATAGACATAGCACAGCAAAGATTACTTATGGATAATTATGGATATACTAAATGGAAAGAATTCTAGAAATGATAATAGCTAACGTTGAATTTATATCATCATGTCTTTGGTTGTCTTCAGAAAAGAGACTGAAGAATGTTTTAATAATATTCCTGGTTATGTATAGACTATTTATATCTCGATTCATGGGATTAAAGGAAATGAGAACATTTGTAGGGCAACATCTTTTCCTGCTATGGGGCTATGGGGCATTGGTATAAGAACTATATACTCTGAGTTTCCACAATGTGGAGGTGCCTTCGGAATCACTGAGAGTAGTGATGGGGACAGCGGGAGAGAGAGGTGAAGGAGGTTAAGGAACTCAAGCTAAGGCTTGACACTTTTCCCAGTACTCTAGTCAGAGCAGCACAGCTTCTTCTTTATTCTCTCCAAATAAGAGAATTAGGCAAGATTTTATCTGAATACTTTTGGTGATGAAGGGAATAATTTGAAATTTTAAAAGCGCTAGACCATTCTGCCTTCTACAACTTTCTTAGAGTAGTTAAGTAGATGTATTCAGTCATGTTGGAATTAGTGGAGCAACCAACTATTTGCTGGGTACATAAAAAGGTTAAAACTATCAATAAGCAAAGATGACTGCAATTATTTGGCATTTTCTTAATAATTTAAGATTTACTAGAGACTTTCTGTTTGAGAGACTGCCTGCCTATCAAATGAGAATCAATGTTCCTTGTGTAAAAGATGCTTTGGGGAACAGTTTCACTGTGTTGTTTGTATTTTTAATGCTTCAGATAACTTTAATGCCTCACATGAATATTTCCACAGTTGATATGGCATCTAAATTTCTGTTGACTTTTGCATATGACTCTAATGAATGATCCATTGATCTTAAATTAAAAAAATCCATTCAATTGGCCTTACTCCAGATGGTACTATCTTTATGCAGTACCTATTATTATGTATCTCAGGAACAGAATGACGTAAATAAGCTTACAGGTCTGAAATTATAGGAAGCTGAAGTCAAACTGCATTTTGATAATTATTAGCAAAATTGATGCTCAGACTAGAACAAGATGTAATTTTAGAAGATGGTTGGAGACCACAAGTTATTTGGCAGTAGCAGTGATCTGTTGCTCCAAAGTATGTTTACAGAATTTATTTCCAATGTTGCAAAAATATTTTGTGATTTCTTTTCACATTGTATTTTTAGCAATGGAGAAAAAAAGAAAGAAAAATCATAATTTGGGCCTCTTTGATAGTGTTCTTAATTGCATTTTACAGAAGGGGAAACTGATTCTCAGATTCAATGACTGATTCACTCTGAACCCAAAGTTCTTCTCACATGTGGGGTGAATCCTCACCATGAGAAAGCTTCCCTGATTTGCAGTTATTTGTATTAACACTGATACAAAATGAAGAGCTATTTAATCAAGTTATTATATTGTGGGTGTTTACACTTTCGTTTTATTGACAGTCAAAGACATATATAACTATATAATCTTTTCTCCTTGCAGGTAAGTGTTGTAAATATTATATGCACCATTTTATGCATTCCCCATATCCTCTCTTAATCCAGTGGATATGAGTGCCTTGAAAAGTGGCTATGATTTGGGGACAATGGATTAAAACTTAAACCCAGACGCTCTCCTCCCTGTAGTTCCTTAGCTAAGGGGCATGCCGTGTAAAGCCCAAGGACCTGGGTTCAGAACCTGGGGTTGAGGGAAGGAAAAACAAAAACAAAAACACAGTAACCCCTTAGGCCCAGAGCCATCAAAATCACTGACATGGAGAAGCTAAGGCTTTTACTGGTGTATTGAGTGATCCTTTTTTTGTTCAGAGCCCTGCTGATTAACTTTGCTTTTGAAAATTTGAAACTTTTGAAAGTTTGATTTGCTTCTGAAAGTTTGATAAGCTGCTTCCAAACTAGTGATTCTGGCTATTCAGATGTGAAGTTCACAGGAGGAGCAACTTGATTCCATTTTAAACTCCTCTATACCAGCTGCTTCCCCACCTGGACCACCACTTAAGCACTTCACCCAGCCGGGTCTGGAATCCATAGGGCTAGGGAATGTGGGCTGCTAGTTGGGCCCAGGTGTCAGGGGCTTTTCTCATAGGACAGACAGAGACAGAAGAGGGAATGGAGCCACATGACCACAGTAGGAGCCCTGGCTGTAGCAGACTTCCACTGTTTCCTGTATGACAAGAATAAAAGCACATAGCACTTCTTGGCAGATTACTGTAGTCAGACTCTATGCTGAACATTTCACATATAACCTCACACATATCCTATGAGGGAGACATTCTCCTCTTGGTTTAATAGATGAGTAAACTGAAAGTTAAACCATTTGTCTGATCATAGGACTAGAAATTACTCTAGCAACAAGATAGTTTCACAATTTCCACTTACTGCTCTCAAACCTCCCTATCAAAACTTCAACTTTATACTATTGCTTTTTCTTTCTGGGCTGCCGAAAAATTCCCATTTCTTTCTTTAGAGTACTTTCAGACAACTGTGTGTGAATGCGCATGTGTGACTTACCACAGTAGAGTCCTGATATGCCTCTTCCTGAAATTATAAGAATGTGAGATGGTCCCAATTTCGAAAAACCCATCAAGAGAGCTCCAACTAATGAGAGAATATTTGCTATCAACATGGCTTTGATTCTGAAATTTTAAAAAGCAAGGATTATAAATTTAATATCAAAACTTGATAAAATTATTTGTTTTCAGAGTATGCTGAGATTTTTTTTAACCTAAAAGATGCTATTTTTAATTTGCTGAAAAGGGTAGTTTTAGATTGCTGCTTTGATTTATCTATAAACTAACACATTAAATATTATTTATAATAGGAGGATCTGGATTGCATGCACCCGATCTCCCATTTTGATAGATATGATTCATTTGTGGTGATGACTAGTTTGATTTGAAAGAACACTTTAGACATTTTTTGCAAACAGTTGAGTGATTAAGTTTTTGACAAGTTAATTGTTTTAAATAATAATTGTCTTAACTAAATTCAACTCTATAGTTGTAACCTAGGACATCCTGTGGTTCTTTTTTCTTTTGAATAGTGAAAGATTTATGCCATCTGAAGAGAAATGAGTTGTTGTTTTTAATGGTACAGTTTTTTAGTTGATGTAAATCATGAAAGTAATATTCAGAGTTAAATTTCCTTTAGTATAAATTATTTGGAAGTAAGTTAAAGCATACTTTTGCTTTAAGTCTTATTACTAAGACCTAGAATTATTCTTATATTAATATTGTGTGTCAGCATATTTCTAGAACCTACGAATTAATGTCAACTAATATAAAATACATACTAAAGCTGACAATAGCAAAAAGTATTTAATCATATGAAAACTAACATTTTCAGATATCAGATACGCTTGCGCCTATTAAATGGGCAAGCAAGGTACACAAAAATCTTCTTCAATGTTCAATAACTATAGTAAGGCCCATACATGAATCTGAGTGGAATTGGTGTGAAAATGTTTGTGCCACAAAGAAGTATAAGCATCTTGTTATCATATTTACTCTAAGTCGACACTGATTCTGCGATGCACCTCAATTTCTCAAGAGGTTTTCATAAAAATATAAAAAATTAAAAATAATAAGATTTTTTGCAAAAATGCACCCAATTTTCAGGGACATTAAAATGGCACAAAAATGTGCAGCTTGGAATCAAATAAATATGGTTTTATTCTACTGCAGTGTTTTAAATTTTAATAGGTGGGTTTTTTTCTAAGCAAGTGTCTTAACACCAAGCAGGTTTCTTTTCATGGAGAGTAAGACTGTAAAAACTCTTACTGCAAGGCTTGCCCAACAACCATATGAATAACGCTCTCGGAAGTCTGCATCCTGATCCTCAGATCTCAGGAATAAATTACTGCACATGGCAAAAGGGATTTTGCAGGTGTGACTAGGTTAAGGATTTTGAGATGAAGAAATTCTCCTGGACTATCCAGGTGAATCCAATATTATAATCACAAGTCTCCTTTCAAAAGGAAGGCAGAAAAGAAAGTGATGTGATGATAGAAGGAGGGATTGGAACAATGTGTTTTGTTGTTGTTCAAGATACAGACAAGAATGGAGGTAAGCAGGCAGGCAGGCAGGAAGAGGGACAAAAAGATACTTTATCCATTTTATTTAGTTGTTCATCTTGATTGTTACCCCTGGCCCTGGGTCATGAACCCAGGTCCTTGGGATATATGTGAACAATGCCAGGCAGAGGCAGCGGAATTACCCACTATACCACCAAGACCTGCCTGGAGCAATGCGTTTTGAAGATGGAGGAAGGGGCCAGAAACTAAGGAGGATAGGGGGTCACTGGAAGCTGGAAAAGGGAAAGTGATGGATTCTTCCCTCTGAACCTTCAGGTCTACTGAAACCTTAACTTCAGCCAAGTAAACCAGAATTTGAGCTTCACATGTCCAAAACTGTAAGAAAGTAAAATTTTCCTGGTTTAAGACACTACATTTGTGGTAATTAATTAGAATACTAATAGAAAATGAATATGTGGAAATTATCAATTACCCAAAGGCAGGGAAACAGTGGTTTAGAACTAGTCAGCCTTAGACTTCAGGCCTACAGAATAGAGAAAGAGAAAGAAAAGATACAGAAGATGTTTTTCTGTGAAATGCATTTCCTTACACAAGGACAGAGGCAAACTCGACAATTTGACTTAAGAAATTGTTGCTGGCTAGCAATATTATATTCTGTTGGGCGTCTGGGTAGGGGAAATATAAAGTCTGAAAACAGAGCGTCTGAAAGTATGTTTCAATGCCAGATTGTTCTGCGTTCCCTCTTCCCTACCACAGGAGTACTTCATACTGAAAAGATTTTAACTTGTGCTTAGAGAAGAGAAAGAGAGAAGAACAAAAACAAACAAACAAACAAACAAAACCCTAACAATACATGAAATAATTGAATCAGCAAGAAGTAAATGTATTTCCAAGTAAATTTGTTTAAATCTTGCTCCAAATACTGTTGGCAGAGACTTCATCATTGTAATTGTCATCATCAAAGTAAGCTTACACTTGCTGCCTGCTTGCCCTGTCCCTGGCACTGTACTAACCCTTTTATTTTCATTTTCATTTTTATCTCATAGCAACGTCATAAGGTAGGTTGTTATTTTTTCCCCATATTACAGATACGGGAGGTGGGAGTGGGGTACATCTCAGAGACCATAAGTAACTTGCCCACTTTAGCACAACTATCGAGAGAGAGTTGGGACTTGATCTATGTGAAATCAAAGGAAAATACTTGATTTAGTTAGGTTCATTTTTGATACCAAAAAAAGAAAACAAAACCAAAAGAACACATTCACAGGCAATGTACCCTTCCTTGACTGATAGTAGGGTGGATTGCTCAAACCATGACTTTCTCCACCATACTATTAAAATTAGTAATAACTTCTGAAAACTTTGACCTTGAGAACCCTGATCTATAAAATAGTGACAAATATCTATTGATTATTATACAATGATAAGGAAATATTTTTGAAGCAGTCATGGAAAGTGCATATTTATTTACTTTTTAACTAGTGGAGTAATGACCCTGGCGATAAGGAAAATAAAGCCATTATTCAGCGATTCACCCAAGAAAAATAGTTGTATGGAAGACATTGAACTCCTTTGTCTTAAATTTGAAGCAATGATTGTTAATTTTATGACTTTTTACAGGAGAATCATTTTTCCATAGAGTCTCACTTTTAGTTTATCATAAGTCATTTGATAAATGGTCATCTGACATTGTTTTGGGGTATGACCAATGTTGATAAATTCAGAGACTTGAGAGGACATGCATCATGTTCTAGCAGAGGGACAGTAATTCAATGTTTTAGAATAAGTCGCTGTACCTGTCAGAATCTTATCGCTAAATGAGTAACAGCATGGACTAAATTTTTTTCTTCAGGGATGGGAAGAAATATAAAACATTAGTGGCTACTAAAATAATTGACCTGTACAATTTCAATTTTAATTTAATTTTGTTTCATTTTACTTATGTTATGATCTAAGAGATTTGGTGCAAATTGGAATGATTTTTAGATTTTGGAAATGATCAAAGTCAGCGGATGAGTGCTGTAATTTATGGATTCTGATTTAAAGTGCAGCTAAACACCAATAAGTTGATTAAAATGTAAGAAACTGACCATTTGCTTTTATGGTAGAGTGAAGTCCCTTTCAAATCAGGAAAAGAATAAAACTTGGGTTACTATGCTACCCATTACTTAAGAAAACTTTTTGTTGCCTTCTTTTATAAAAGTTCCAGAAGTTATTAGATTTTTAATAACCACAGAGATATTAAAGCAGAAATTTGAAAAATGGACCGAATTATAATCTAGAATTACTAATATAGATAGCTATATCTTTAAAGGTTTTGCATTTTCTAAATTTTCTATGTTTGCATATTTGTTGTATCATTGAGCAAAAAAGTAATTAAAAATAGATGAACTCAAAGAGCAGAAAATAAATACAAAGAAATAACTGATTTTCAGATTTCATTTCCTCTCTGTGAGGGTGGGGAATGGAGTAAAGAAATGCAGGCTCCACTTGCTTCATCCCTGGTTGGACTTTGAGATAGCAATGGCAGCTGCTAGAAGCCACAGGCTAAGAACACTGAGCATTGGGAGTTGAGGATATTGACTTGAACTTCGGATTGACTGATTCAAATGCCAATTTCTAATTTGAAAATAAAACTCTGGATCTCTGAGAAATGGAATGATTTGGTGAAGCACACACTGAACTGGTTGGGTTAAAAATTCCACTCTTGGCTCTTCTGTTGATTCTTGAGTTAACCATTTGTGCAGTGGTTTTTTTGAAATGTCAACTAATTACCTAGAAATACACACTAAATTTGCTTTTTCTCTAAATGTCTCCACAATTAAGCAGATTTTGTAACAACCTTCTCCATTATTGGGTCCAATACCTACCTAATTCTCAGCGTCATGAGTTGAAAAACAACTCTAAAACTACTCCACAAAAGGAAAGATGATTTCTTTCTAAACCACTAACAAACCCTAAACACTAAATTTCTGCATTTATGCTTTTTAATGAAATGTGCCTACCTTCCAAGCTGGTCCCCAAGCCACCCACCAAAGAACGATGCAATCATTCCACCAATCGCAAAGCTGGACACAGACAAGGACCAGAACATCATGACGAGGCCAGAAGAAGTCATCATCTCTTCTTCAGCCCCAGGGATCAGGGTTGGGTTCCACAGGTGTGGGGCTGTGGGCAGCATCTCTGTACTGTTGATGACATTGTAGCTGATAACTTTTCGGTCATCCAGTGGAACACCCAAAACATGTTTATAATGGAATATTATTACCTGAGGACATAAAGAAAGATGGCTCCAATATTTCAAACATTCTATTCATATTTCCTTTTGCTTTAGAATGTTTTCTAGGTTAGGCATTTAAACAGGATCATCTCAGTTATGTGCTTTATACAATACAAACACAGTTTTCTTCACAGTTAACTATATCCTATAAAGCAGAGATTGCAAACATGGGTGTCAACAGGAACCAGATAGGAACAAACATGTACAGGAAGCAAGGAGAAAACTTGGATGACTAGAGGACTGAAACACTTTCTGCAATCTTGAGGATATAATAGCAAGTGGGCCAGACAAAAACACTGCAAAGCTTTGGACCCAACTAAAGAAAAAAGCTACAAATATGAAACCAGCGTTTATTGTCTTTTATTGAAAGCTGGGCTTTTATATAAAATTATCCAAGTTTCAAATGTTGAAAACTACTCATCTTGAAAACATTTTTAAAAAGGTACATTTTCACATCAGTGTTACCTCTGCATAACTGGATTTCAATTTATTTAACATAAATATTTTAATAGAAGCATAGTGTGGACATAAGAAAAAAAACACTGGGAAAGATAGGATAAGGCACCAAATTTGCTTGCAGCCAGTGCAGAGAGAAAATCATGTATATTGATGAATTTCAACTCATCAATGCAGTGAGTCCTGAAGGAAGTTTCTCCTAAGAGTTCTTACAGCGTACAGTGTATAAAGAATGAACAGCACTCAAAACTAAATTTCACAGAGCCATATTTTATAATGTGTTTCTGCAGAGTCAAAGATGACTCCAACGTATAATTGGGTAAAGCACATCCTTCAAGTGATCTTTGTTCAGTATCATTCTTCCCCAAGATCTTTTGGTCACTGGTCAGTAGTTCTGAGCTGGGAGAGCTCCCTGGAAGGGAGCTATTGTAGTTTCCCATCAGTGGTGAAGTCTGATGTGTAAAGTCAGCTAGCTGAGGAGGGAACTGACCTCCTCTTATGACATTTGCCTCATTAAAAAGTCACTTTACATGAATACTATGTTAGAAAAAAATAGAATGAAATATCCAAATGTTCTCAGAAAGTTTCCCCTGCATGGTGGAATCATTGTGGGTGACTTTTTTTCTAGTACTGTACGCAACAGACACGTGTAATTTTCATTATCATAAAAAGTATGATTTTTTTAAATACCCTAAAATACTTTCAAGTATAATTCTTCTAATTAAATAAAAGGGGGGGGGGCCCGAACGACTGTTCTACATCACGATGGTTCAGCAGCTCCTTAAACACAGAGAGCTGGACGTCATGGGGGAGCCTTGTTTTTAGGTCCGGCTCTAGAATTTGGATGGAAGGAAAGGAAACCTTAAATTAATTTTCTCTCAAGACTAGAGAGGATGATTCAAATTATGAAAAGCTCCTCCACAAAAAGAGAAGAGACTTACCAATTCCAAATTACAGTGCTTTTGAGCAAAATTCATGATGCTTGCCAAATGGGCATGTGCTGTCATTACCCAGGAGGAAAAAAAGACACAACCCCAGCATTATTCCTTAAATCTGTCATCCTCTAAAGGCCTGTCACACAATGATAAGTGATTCCAAACAAGATCACATTTTTTTGGTTCACCGGCAACTCTTTTTAGGTGATGGACTCTAGCCCGTGCACATTCATGCCCTACAGTAACTTGCATCTTCTTGGGAGCACAGTGTTCTAAGAAAAGCTGATTAAGGCACATCCAGCGGAGTAGCGGTTAAGACCACTGCCTCTGGCTAAGTGCAATCCACATACATCCCAAGCACTGGGCTTCATGACATAGGGCTGGGGGAACCAGAAAGATCAACAACTAAATAAAATGAATAAAATGCTCTTTCTCCTCTCTTCCTGCTGAAGGTCTGCTCACCTTCATTGCTGCCTGCACCTTTCTTGAAGAAAAAAAAAAGCTGATTAAATATGATGGATTCATAGAAGACACCCAACAAATGCTTGCATCTTCACCCCGTGCCACCCTTCCCCTCAGGTTCTCTCTCTCCTTCCTCCCTTTAATTACTTAAATATTTGATTATTTAAATTTGGCCTGCATGACGGGAAGAGGAGCCAGCCTTCAATCTCATGCTACATGACCTGCTAGTCTGAGTTAGAGCAGAGGGAATGAAGCCTTGTCTCTCTCCACGCAGACTGTGGGTGCTGAGAAAAGTCGCTCTCCCCTGACTATTCACTGCATTACCAGTGTAGGGGTGTGCAAGTAAATGAGCAGAAGTTGCAGAAATTATTTGTTATTTTAAAATATACCCATTCAAATATCATGCCATGAAACAAAAGCAAACATTGTTGACCTTCTTGACTATTATTTGAAAGTTTTGTATTATTTTATTTTGAATCACCTCTGGGAGACTAGCAGAGGGGAAGAGCGGGGATCGTTTTAGTGTTAAGATTTCTAAAGGTTTTAATATGGCTTGGAAATGGTCTCTGATGTGTGTGCACAGAAGGAAATATCTCCTTCAATTGTTTCCTCATCTCCTCCAGCACTTTCATTGTGTGCATTTGGGAGCTTGGAATGAATGCTGCAAATAAGCTTTTAATTAAAACACACACACACACACACACACACACACAGAGCGTAGTGTTTTAGTTTGAGTTTCTGTGAACTCAGAAAAGAGCAGAGTCAGAGCTCCAGAATTATTGCCCTTTCTTTTCCTGGGAGAGTTGTTAAGTGAGGAGTCAGTCCAAGTTTTCAACTTTGGAGCCATGCTTATGGCACCTGACAGAAGAATGGGATAACCCCGTGCTCCCCACGTGGACACCTGTACAAGGTGCATACACGAAGACATTTATCTTTCTGTTGCCAACAAAGATTGCCAAAGAGAGATTTGAATAATTCATGTTTCACTTACCTGTTGAGGTGCATTGATCACACCAATGTCATATCCAAACTGGAAGGAACCCAGCATGATAGTGAAGACGGTGAAAACCAAGGTCCCAGTGATCTGTGGGGAATAAAACACAATGCTGGGCACCTCCAGACCATTTACCCAACACCATGTCAGCCTGCAGCTTGGACTTCTGATGGATTCTACAGGCTGGTTTGGCCCCTGACACTCATTCACAGTGTCCTCTGTGTTCCTGGGAAGGGTTATTCACTTGGGAATGTGAGAGCTATTCATCATTTCTCCTTCACGCTCAGGCTAAAAAATAGTTTGGAATAGCTTTGTCTAGAGGAGGAACCAAATATCCTTTTCCAAAGAGATGCAAAGATAGATTTAAGATTCAAAATAAGGACTGAGGGTTAGAATTGCTGCTACTGGAAGGAAATTGCCAAGACAGAAACCAGTTGTTTATATTATTGGAAGAAGTCAAATAAGATATTAGTGACAAAGAGATGGGAAGATCTCCTGGACACTGTTATGTTACCAAAACATCTCAAAATTCATATAAGAGGCATCAGCCAGCCTTTGCAACAATCCACATTAATATTTGGGTAAGGCTCCTTCTCAGAATTTGCATCTAGTAGAATCTAGAGTTGTGGACTAAAGGATATGATTTCCCACTCAACTTCATGTTATGAGTTATATATTATAAGTATATGCAAAATGTATGTGCATATGGGTGTGCATACATGATACATGGAATTAATAGTTTTGAATTATTTTCTAAAATGTAATTACACTATTAAGACTCAGTGACTCAGATAGTCAAAGCTAAATGGAATTCAATTTATTTGATAGGTGGATTCTTCTTAAAGTTTTCTCTGTTTCTCCTAACATCCCCCCACCCCCAATGTTTCAGAGACAGGAAATTTCCTTCTATTTATAGGAAGTAACCCTCATTGGCAGTGAGGGCCCGAAGAGCCACCTTCAGAGGGTTTTAACCCACTTCCTCATTAATTTCCATCATTACAATTTGATGCTAGGTCAATGCAAATGCAGCTTCAAGATTTGATACTGAATATTTATGACTACTACATGCCTGTACATTATCTCATTTGCCCATATTGTTTTTTTTTTCTTTTTACTACCATAAATAACCAACAAAGAAGTGGTTGTAATAACACAAATTTATTATCTTATCATTTTGATAGGTCAGAAGTCAGGTCCAAATCTCACCTACAATTAAAGTGGTGGCAGGTTCTCTTCCTTTCTGGAGACTGTGGAGGAAAATGCAGGTTGATGATGAAATTCAGTTCCTCATGGTTGTAGGACTGGAGTGTGTTTCCATGCTGGCTACAGAATGAGGGCCATTTCCAACTCTAGAGTCACCACATTTCTTGGTGCTTTTATACCATCTTCACAAACAGAAATGGGCTAGTTAAATCCTCGTGTTGTATCTCTCTGACCCTCATTACAGTCAGGAAAGTTCTCGCTCTTTAAGAATTTGTGGGTTTGGTTTTGGCCCATCTGAATACTTTGAGAAAATCTCCCTACCTGAAGGACATAGCTTAATGACATTGTAAAACCTTTCTTGTCATGCAAAGTAGCATGGTCACAAGTTTTGGGGATGAGGTCATGAACATTTTTGGAGAAACATTGTTCTATTAAGCACACTACTCATGACAGTAATGTTAGTGTCACTATTTAGACTCTTGCATTTTCACAACCAGAAGCATGTAGAATGAAGATTTGGGTCTAGAGCCTATTCTTTCAGGGACTTGGATATTCTGTATTCCACATTAATCAGAAACAGACATTCAAAAGTCAAGAGTATCTGAAAATCTGGGGTTGGAACCTTTGAAAATTGAAGAGAACGACAAAAACAACCCAAGAATGCACATATTCATGGAATTTGCCAAGTATGTTGCTGAAGACAAACCACCAAATAACCACAATTTCAGGTACATTTTAGCACCATCTGCCACACAAATGCTGTTCTTCACCTACCAGAAGAAAATGTTTGTGAGGCCTCTGGACAAAAATCCAAAAGGGCAAAGATTATGTGACCACTCATATGTACATCAGCTGAAGAACCTTAGTACCTTCCCACCACTAGGGTCATGATATACTTGCCCAGTTTTATCCTTGCCTCTCCTTTTTCTTACTGTGACAGTCCCCAAGCACTTGATGTCTTAGTGACTGGTTGCCCCTCCCATCCCACCCCTGCTCTGGCTTGCCTCCTCCCTCCACCAGACAAACATAGAACTCTCTTCTTATTCTAAGGGTCCAACCAGTGACTCTAGCAGGGTTGCTGCAGAAATGCAGTTGAGGTAAAAGAGTAGCAGAGTTGGTTCCTTATAATCTCCATCAGCCTCCCTCTGCTACTCCTCTAAGTCACCAGAGTGTTAGCTGTTCCTACATTACTTTGATATAAATGAAAGCTAATTTTCAAGGATAGAAATTCGCTAAAGCTCCCACTTCCAATCAAACTACTTTGTCATTGCTAAAGAAAGCCTGGAGCTGCCTCTAAAATAAATTTCTCATGTTATAGAGATAATAAAAATAGCCATTGCGAAGGATACATCAGAAAGTTTCATTTAATCAATAATCATTATTAATAATGTCGATTATATTAATCATTATTAATTAATCCTTATGCAATAATTAACTTAATATTAATACATATTTAATTGATTAAAATCATGGAGTGTTCCTGAAAGTTCTGTCCTCTGGTCTCCTTGGCTTCTTTTTCAGACTTGACTCTGTGCCTGCCACTTAGGGCTTGCAAATTTCCCACTTTAACTCCCTGAGGTAGAGACTTCACCCACTTGGTCAAGATAAACAGAGCAATATCATCAATTTTACACAGGTCAGTTGGAATTTCTGAGAATTCCCAAATAAAGTATTCATTCTAATTACGAAAATCTCTGGAATTACTTGACCATGTCTCTTTTATCCCTTGTAGATTTAGATCTAATTTCCCTTTCTGAACTCATTTCAAACGGGTTCTTTGCTTCCCACCTTTTCTTTTTCTGGTGTGAAACAAAACCAGAAAACATATCTAGTCAGTCTTCTATGTGGATTTGTACTTAACTGGAATAGAAAATTTTGCATATGAGATGGAGAACTGAAACTGAACACTAAGTCTGAATTAACCCATCAACTCTTGTCCATTCAAACTAATATCCAAGATGTTGACTTAAATAGGTACATAGCTGCTAATGAGAACAGAACTTAGAGAGGAATTCACTCTGTCAGGGGTACTGAATTCTAAACTTTCACAATAAACCTATAGGTAGGAACTATTATCATTTCACAGCATGGGAATAAGTATCAGTATGGGATACTGATACAGAAAGAGTAAAGAACTAGTCCAAAGACCATATACTTACCAAGTGGTGGAAGACCTTAAAATCTTCTTCTCTTAATCTTTTCATCGGCTACAAGTTATTAAACTTGTATTTTCAGAATGACTATCTTCATTTAGAGCTTAATAATTTACATTAGAGGAAGTAGGCTCTACATCTGATTTTAGAAAATATTACTGAATAATTGTAGAAGAACAGAACTGACAAGGGGCTAAACCATAACATAAAACAAAAGAGTGTTTATTTTGTGACTTAGAAGACAGGTGGAGTCTGTTGGAAAAAATAAGTTGCAGAAAACCAGAAAGAGTCCCAGCTGGAACCCTAACATCCCTGAGCCTCTGTTTCTTTGCCCCCAGATAGTTACTTTATAGGATTATTGTAAAGACTATGAGAAACAATATGGTCTTCCTATATATAATAAAAGGTTATTAAACAACTTTGTCTTTAATCAGATTGTGAACAACTACATGTCAACTTTTCATATGTCATCAATAATCTTCACAATAGTACTACAAAGTATAGAAACATTCCCATTTTAAGGTGAGGAAGCGAGGGCTCATAGAAGATTAGGTGTTATGTCCAATGCATGCAGCTGGTGACTAACCCGATATGCTATTGGAATCCAGAGTTAATGTTTTTAACCTCCCACTGAAAATCAAAAAAAGCATATTTTCAGCAACAACTAATTGACTAGGTATGGAGGAGAAGCTTGCACATTTTCCTCTAAAACACAAGTTTCCAAACGCAAACCCAAAAGTGATCATGCTCCTAACTTTAGGAAAACTCAGGGGCTTCTCCAGTCACAGAATTTTCAAGCTGAAAAGGTCCTTAGAAAGCAATGAATTCTAGTCTAATCTCATAATTTTTCAGTTGAAGAAAAGGAGTCTAAGTCCCTTGTCTGAAATCACATTTTTGGGTGTATCCAGAGGTAACCCCAGGTCTCCTGACCCTCCAACACATGCTAATTCCACTTCTTTCAGACTGTGTAGATTTACAAGGTTGAAACATGTGCTTAACATCAGTTTTCATTCTTTCTGGGTTCCATTATTAGATAATTCCTTGGTTCTCAAGAAATGTCATACAACACAATTTCTAAATTGCCCTAAAGGAATTTGATAATAGTTCTAAATGAAACTGAAGTATTTGCTATTGTCTTTAAAGTTCTCACTGCTTTTATTTTATCTTGGGTTATAATAGAAGATTATGAAGTCCTAGTTATTCTTTAAATACATATTATATAAATACATAACATTATTAACATTGAAATGTTTGTCATCTGAGTATCTCTAGTATTATCTCATTTAACTACTCCCAAACCATAAAGAACTATTATAATCCTTGCATATACAGTATTATATCCTTATGTTATATCCCAAGAGGTTCTTATTTTGTCACTATATAGAAAACCCAAGCTCAGTTAAATAATTTAAACCTAGTCCCACTGCAGGTAAATAGCATCACCACACCCCAAATCTAAGCCCAGTTGACTGCAAAACCTGTGCTCCTAACTTCATCACTTACTGATAGGGAGGAATACCAGCAGACTGAAATTTTAGAGGTCCTATTTTAACAGGGACACAGTGATTTACCAACTTGTTTGATTGTGTGCAGGGGTGAGTGTTTTGGTTGGGGAAAACTAATAAGGGGACAACCTTTTTATTTTCAAAAGTATATCTACAGACAAATTGAAAGCATCATATAGTGAACACTCCATAATCTTTATCTATGTTCATCCACAGTTGACATTTATTTACCACATTTGTGTAACTTGTGTGTGAGCGTGTGTGTGTGGTTTAGGCTGAATAATTTGAAAATAAGTTCCAGATAAGCTGTATCATTTCACCCCTAAATAGTAAGAACAAAGACATTTTCCTACATAGATGCAATGTTCTTACCCTATGCAAGAATGTTATAGATACACTAATATCCAATAGATAACCTACTTTCAAAATTTCTCACTTTCCCCCGTACTGTCTCTTAGAGCTATTTTCTTCCTCCTTCCACAATCTAAGATTGTTTTTTGCATTTGTTTGCTGGTTCTTCTTAGTCTCCTCTAACCTAGAAAAGTCCTTCTATCTCTGACTGTTTTTTACATTTCAAATTCATTTTCATGATTAGGTAGATTCCAGTTCATCTTTTTTTCCCCCACAGTCTTTCTGTAATATAGTTATGGAGAATCACTTGAGGGAAAATTAGACTAATCAGAAAACACAGCAAATACCCTTAAGCCTCAATTACTGAATAAGAAATAAAAATTTCAGTAGCCAAATTAATACCCGTTGGCCAAGTAAAGAGAAGTCACTTTGATCCATGGGAGATACAGTCAGTGTTCCCAAACCATATTCAAAATGAAACGAGTGTGGTTTTACCTTGTCTTCTGCCATTGTATGGACTGGCAGTCCTTCACTTAATTCCAGGTCCTGTAGAATGTGAAATAGGACAACCTCTGCCTTTCTCCAGCTTTCACCCTAGTTATACATTATAGGAGGAGGAGCAAGGCAAAGAAGTGAGGCCACCAAACTTAAAAGTACAAGTCTAATCTTTGAGCAGAGGCTGAATATTAATGGGAATCAAATCAATAAATGCTTTGCCTCAGCAACCTGTGACTTCAGTTCTGTTGTTCCACCAGGAGAGAAAACAGGAGCAAGTCCCTTAGGCATAAGTTACAAACCACAGGTGGTCACTCTTTAAGGCATGTGGCAGTAGCAGGAGACAGGTGAAGACAGAAATCTTTGAAGCCATTTGTAGAGGATGTGATAGATTGGGCTGTCATGTGAGGATGACCAGGACAGGGGCACAGGAGGTGCTGCACTCTGTCCTGCGGAGAACCAGCACTGTCGTGTGTGTGCTTTAGAGCCAGCTGTTGTGACCAGAGGCCTCTGGGAGCTTGCATGTTTACCTGAATGAGCTTTGGAGTCATGAACTTGGGTTCGAATCCCAATTTTTTGCAGGTGGTTCGCCCTTAAGCCATGGCTCACTGTGACTTCTCTATGCTTTCATTTTTCCATCTTGTAAAGTGACAATAGCACGCACTTCACCTTGTTGGGTGGATCTGATGCATAAACAGGTGTGCATGTTTAGTATAGTGTACAATAGTGCCTGTCAATGATAGTTCGATTATTTTCTTTCACTGTTATTATCACTGGTTCAGTGTATGTCAAGAGGTACTTGTCAGAGGCAATAGTCTAGTGTCCAAATCTACTCATGTTCTTTGTGCCTTTTCGTGTGTCTTTTATGATACTCAATCCCTTGGAGGCCCAGTGGATTTCAAAATGGATTGGGCTGGAACTGTGCTTGGTGACTAGTGTCTCTGATTCTACTGGGTCTTAACTGGAACCAGTTCCCAGCAAGGGAAAAATCGCAGACAGCAGCACAAACAATGAGTTGCTATGAAGAGGTAGGTAAGAAAGTGAACAGGTGATAAAACGAAGAGGTAGAAGAGACGCAGATTTCATCTGTCCTTTATTTCTCGCGCTTCCATGAAGTAAAGCAACTCACTAAAGAATCCAACTCAACTACAAACTGTCAATGAATGAGTCCAGCCCAGCCCCAGGCTGCAGGATGCACGGGATACATGACGCACTCAGGAGCTCATAATATATCAGAAGAGATTAACTAAACGCAACGTCGCAGTGCAGTGATTTCTTAATGGAAAAGCTTGCACGAATACTATTAGCAAAGAAAGTTAATCTTTATTGAGTCCTTGCTGGGTGCCAGATACTGTTCTCAGCACTTTACACGGATTAACTTGTTCAAACATCCAGGACGCGCTCTCCAAAGTCGAGCCAAACTCTAGGAGCAGCTCTGAAAGCAGACTTACAAAAGCCCAGGCAGCCACACGGAGTTGGTGCGCAGCTTGCCGCAATCTCCACGGGTGGTGCGCTGGCGTGGTTGTCACGGCGTCTATAATCAGGAGCAATCGTGTTCCAGAGACGTGACACTGTAGGGAAGTCTTTGTGCGACGGTAAAATCGATAGCCAACCCTCTGCTGTTTACCACCCTTTGTTTTTTCGACTCTTCCGTTTAAGAGACGGCATCGGTCAGCACCGTGTGCGGGTGGTGAGTCTTCAACTGGTCGCCGCCAGTCGGGAGCCGCGCGCAGACACCTGCTGGCTCCCACCTGCTCGCTCCCACCCGCAGTGCGCCCGGCCGCTCGCTCCTCCCAGACCCGGGACCTTGAACCACGCCGCCCAGCTTCCTCTGGTTTAGTCCAGGCCATTCTTGTTAGACTCTGCTCAGAAATGAGTAATCGTTGCACTTCCGAGGGATGAGCTGAAACTTTATTTCTGGACTAGGGCGATTCAGTTACAGCGATCGCAAGGTTGGATTGAGCCTTGGGGGAACTGGCTGATCATTTTGGCTTCTAGGGAGAGCTGGGGAGAGCAGCGGTCCCCAGAGCAGCACGGTGTGCGCGCTGGCTGTGGGATAAAGCCAGGCTTTTGCCGCTTTGCGCTCGGGATGGGGACCACTCCCTGAGAGGCCACACCGGCCAGCATCACAGATCCCTGCTGGGCGGCGCCGACCCTGCTCTGTGTGGTGGTGCTTTCGGAGGCACATTTTAAATCCTCCAGGTCACACTGATTACTTGCATCTTCTCGTATTTAGCGCAAGCGCTAGGTGACCAGGAGTTTCCAAGGTCAGAAAAGAGAGCCTCCTCCGTTTCTCATTCTTTTTCCCTTCTGTAAAATGAGTCATGGGGCTTATTTGTTTTCTATAAACGCCGGGAAAGAAAATCAGCTCTCTAGACCCTGCATTCCTCCCACCCGGCGAGGTGTGGTGCAGTGCAAAGGCATCCTCAGGGAACCAAATCCAGAGTTCAAAGCGGGCCGAGGCAGGAGTGCAGGCGCTGTGGGGAAGCTGTCTGTCCCGAAGAAGGCCTGTGCATGTTATTCCTTCAGAGTCAGAGGTGTCTGCACATAGCCTGCCTCTGTGACCAGCCACCAGCGTGTCTCCGAGGGCAGCTGCCCAGCCTCCTACCCCGTCTCTCGGACCTCATCCTTGCTCTCCTGTCCCTGTCGAACAGAGCAGCCAACAGTCATTTAAAAATTAAACCAGACCATAACACGCCTTGCTTAAAAAGTCCCCAAAGGCTTCCTAATTACCCTTTGAAGGGAAACCACACTCCTCTACGACTAACAGGCCCACTGGCCTAAACTTCCTCCACTCTGAGACCCTCTCTGCCCTCTTCTCCTCCTCTGGGTTCAAACTTGTCTGTTCCAGTCTCAGCAACTTTGTGCTTGATGTGCCTCCGCCTGGATGCTCCTCCCCACACCTGCACCTGGCCGGCTTCCCTCCATACGGATGAGTCAGGCTCACCCCCAGACTTGGTAATTGGACTCCTATCGACTCCAACTCATCCTCAGGCCCGTAACTACACTTTATTTTCTTTGTAGCGCTGATGCTTCAGTTTTTATTTACTATTATTTATTAATATATTAATTAGTAATATTTACTTATTCTTACATTTTATTTTGTTATTCACTTGTCTATTACTGTTTACCACTTCTCCACCAAATCTAATTTTCTCAAAATGAGGAGACTTTGCCTATCTCATTATTCCCAGTTACCTGCACGTTGTATATAGTAGGCACTCAAATTGTGTTTCATAAACGAAGTTCAAAAAGGATTGTAACATGCTGTGTTGCAATGGAGGTGTCCAAGGCTGGGGTTGGGACATTTATTGGATTTACAGTTCAGTAAATACTGAAGTACAGGGTCTCGGCTCTTGTGGGACTTACGTTGTATGAAAGAAATGAAAGTGCTGAAGAAGAGAACAGCAGGTGGCACTTTCTAAAAGATGCTTAGAAAAATGTTTGAAGAGATGCCTTATTAACTGATAACTGAAAAATGGGCACACGATGGCGATGACATGTCGAATTAATTATCACATTATGTAACATTTAAGATTGGCTTTTTATGCTTAGCTTAGTTTCCTCAAGTTGAATCCAAGTTGTGTATGTTGATAGCTTGTTACTTTCTATTCTGAGTAATATTCCGCAGTATGGATGACTCATCATTGGTTTAACCATTTACATTTGAAGGACATCTGGATTGTTCCCAGTTTTTAGCTATTCCAAATAAGATTGCTATAAATGTTCATTCAAAAAAACCCTTAAAATTGCGTTGTTTTTTTTTTTATTGAAGTAACAGGTTTATAACATTATATAGGCTTCACATGTACATCATTGTAAGTCAATATCTGTAGACATCACATTAGTTCACCACTAAAAGTTTAATTCTTTTTTACTATGCATTTGATCCCTTAAACTCAATTTATTCCTACTCCCTTTTTCCTCCCCTTTTGGTAACCATTAATCTGTTTTATAGTCTCAAAGTTTGGTTTTGCTTTATTTAGTTTATTCATTTGTTTTGCTTCTTATGTACCATGTATGAGTGAAATCATGTGTTTATCTTTCTTCCTCTGACTTATCTCACTCAGCATAATGCCCTTTAAGTCCATCAGTGTTGATGCAAATGGCAGGATTTCTTTTTTTTACATAGCCAAGTAGTATTTCATTGTGTACATATGCCATTATCTTCCTTATCCAGACATCTGTCAGTGAGCACTTCAGTTTAACAACTCTTGAATGTAGTAAATTGTTCTGCAATGAACATGAAGATGCATATATTACTTTGAATTGGTGTTTTTGTAATATTTGGATAAATACTCAGAAGTGGGATAATTGGATTATATGAAATTTCTATTTTTAAATTTTTTGAGACTTTCTCTAATGGCTACACCAATTCGCCTCCCATCGACAGTAACATGGGTTCTCTTCTTTCTCCATCCAATCTAGTACTTAATTGTTTTCAGTCTTTTTCATAGTAGATATTCTTGCAAGTGTGAGGTGATAGTCATTTGCTGTCTTAATTTACATTTTCCAAATAATAAGAGATGAACATCTTTTCATGTGCCTGTTGGCCATCTATCTGCTTTGGAAAAATGTCTATTCAGGTCCTCTGCCCATTTTTGAATTGGTCATTTGTTTTTATTGTTGAGCTTTATGTTGAGTTTTTTTTTTTTTTTTTAATATATTTTGGATGTCAACCACCTTGTCATATATATAATGTGCAGATATCTTCTCCCATTCAGTTAGATGCCCTTTGGTTTTGATGACAGTTTCTTTCACTTTGTTGAAGTTTTGGGGTTTGATGCAGTCCCATTTGTTTATTTTTGCTTTTGCTTTCCTTGCCATTGGAGTCAAATCCCCAAAGATATCTTGATTGCCAGTGTCAAAGAGCCTATGAGCCTGTGTTTTATTCTGTGTATTTTATGAATTCAGGTATTGCACTTAAGTTTTCAATTCATTTTGAATTTGAATTATTTTTTGGGTACAGTATTAAAGAGTGGTCTAGTTTAATTCTTTTGTATATATTCATTCAACTTTCCAAGCACCATTTATTGAAAAGAATGTCTTTGTTTCATTGTATGTTCTTGGCTCCTTTTTCATAAAATGATTGTCCATATACAGGTAGTTTTCTTTTTCTGGGCTCTGAACTCTGTTCCTTTTATGTGTGTCTGTTTCTATTCCAATATCATGTTGTTTTTATTACAATTGCTTTATAGTATAGTTTGAAGATGTGTCCTTTTTTCTAAGGATTGTCTGGCTGTTTTAAGTCAGTTTCAAATAAATTTTATGATTTTTTTTGGTTCTATTTCTGAAGAAATACCATTGGAATTTTATAGTGGTTGTATTAAATCTGTATATTGCTTTAATATTTTATTTTTATTATGTTAATTATTATAATCCACATGTATGAAATTGCTTTTAATTTTGTTATCTATTTTAATTTCTTTCAATAATGTCTTAAAGATTTCAGTATGCAGGTCATTCACCTCCTTGGTTAAATTTATTCCTAGCATTTAATTATTTTTGGTATGATTGCTTTCCTAATTTCTCTTTCTGTTAGTTTACTGTATGCATATGAAAACACAACAGATTATTGTATATTAACTTTGTAGTCTGCCATTTTACTATATTTGCTTATTTCTAATAGTTTTTTACTGGAGTATTTGGAATTTTCTAAGCATATTATATCATCAAGTAATGATAGTATTACATCTTCCATTCTAATTTGAATAACTTTTATATCTTTTCCTTTCTACTTGATTGGCTAGGACTTGTTGAATAATATTGGAAAGAATGAATATCCTTGTCTTGTTCCTGATAATAGAGTAGATGCTTTCAGTTTTTCCCCCATTGAGTACAATGTTGACTGTGGGTTTGTAATTGTAGTCTTTATTATGTTGGAATATATTCCTTCTATGCCCATTTTGTTGAGAATTTTCATCATAAGTAGATGTTGAATTATGTCAGATGCCTTTTCTTTGTTGATGTGATCATATGGTTTTTACCTTCCCTTTTGTTGATGTGGTATATTACATTACTTGATTTGTGTATGTTGAACCATCCTCAATTCCCTGGATTAGTCCCATTTGAGTATGGTATGTCATCTTTTTAAACTATTGTTGATTTTTATTTGCTAGTATTTTGGTGAGAATTTTACATCTAAGTTAATCAAATACATTGGTCTATAGTTTTTCTGTGTGTGAGGTCAGGGCAATGTTGACTATAATGTTTCCCTCCTTATTAATCATTTGGAAGAATTTGAGAAGCATGGGTATTAATTAATAGAAAGGTTGGCTGAATTCAGTAATGAAGTCATCTAATCTTGGGCTTGTTTTTTTGGGAGGGCGTGGGGGGCATTTCTGATTGCTATTTCAACTTCTGTGTTTGTGATCCATCTGTTCAGATTTTCTATTTATTCCTGATTCAGTCTTAGAATGTGGTGTGATTTTAAGATTTTGTTCATTTCTTCTAGATTGTCCAATTTGTTGCTGTATATACATTAATAATACTCTTAAACTTTGTATTTCTATTATAACATTTCTTTCATTTCTGAGTTTTACCTACTTGAATTTTCTTTCTGGTTTTGTGTGTGTGTGTGTGTGTGTGTGTGTGTGTGTGTGTCTGGGTAAAGGTTTTTCTATTTTGTTTATTGTTTCCAAAGAACCAGCTTTTACTTTCATTAATCTTTTGAGTTGTCTTTTTAAATCTCTATTTCATGTATTTCTACTTTAATTATTATTATTTCCTTCATTACACTGATCTTTGGCTTAATTGCCTCCTTTTTCTTGCTTTGTTAGGGTGTAAGCTAGATATTTTAATTTGTGATTTTTTTGTTTCCTGAGTAGGTCTATACTGCTATAAACTCTCCTCTTAGCAGGGCTTGCATTGTTTCCTATAGGTTCTAGTAATTCATATGTCCATGTTCATTTATCTCTAGGAAGTTTTGGATTTCCCCACTGCATGCCCTTTGGTCTTAAGTATTTGTGTTTCCCCGCCTCTTTCTTCATTTGATTCTTATTTTTATATTGTGATAAAAAAGATGTTATACATGATTTCAATATTTATAAACTTAAAGTTTCTTTTTCTTGACATATGACCTATCATTGAGAATATTCCATGTGTACTTGAGAAGACATGAATTCAATAAGCCCATTAAATCACAAGGGATCAAGATGCTTCAGAAACTCATGGCCATGTCAAAACATGACAGCTGTGGTAAGTTACTGACTCAATTCATTTGCTCCCTTTTCATCAACGAAACTTAGAATTAATTCTAGAGTTCAAAAACATCATCTTTGACCACTGAGAATGACTGGGAAGAAAATTTACTTAAGTAAGTACATATTTCCCTTTGACAGGTTATTAATGAGAAACTTCAAACTTGGAAGAACCCACAGAACTTTAGCATGCTCCCATTCTAACATTTGTCTGACTGTGAGGGATCCTGCTTCTGTCTCCAACTTCTAGACAAATAGTCAACAAAGCAAGAGGCAGCTTCACAAATGAACTAGGAGCTATTAAAAATAAATTATGGAAGAAATTAGAAAAAGACAAGTTCCTACCACCTTTTTGTAAACTAACACCCACCATACTTCAGAACTGCACACATTGTTGCTTCATCCTTAAAGCACCATTTATTAAGTAAGATATAATTCTCGTTCCTGGTGAAAAGACTAAGGTTCAGCATTTTTAAGTGTTTATCTGTGTGGTTCCTGGTTAATCCCAGGCAAAGTTGTGATCACTCATTCAACCCTTCAACAACTTTTTATAGATTTTTTTTTTTTCTGTGCCAGAACTGGAGGCAGCGGTGAACCAGGATTCCAGTCTTTAAGAAATTACATTCTCTGGAGATTAGAGTCTAGCCTCAGAGCAGCTCAAATTTCCTCAAATAAAAATCTCTGGGGGGTAAGATGGGAAATTAACAAATGTGTTAGCAAATGCATAGAAACAGTGAACAATGACAGCAGTCCCAAATGAACACTTTCCAACTATTAGTGCTGGTAACTTCTAATGAGAAACTGGAAAAAAATAGACACAACTTCTAAACTCATAGAACTTTCTAAAAATGTTGGCAAAGGGATTGGGCAGGTAGTATAAAGGATGAAAATGATATATCCTGTATCCTTTCAACAGAGCTATCTTTTGTGTATTAAATAATCACCCAATTTTCATTTTTTCAAAGAAATATATCTGCTGATTTTTCTTATAATTCAAGATTCTCTTTAGTCTAGCTTTTGTTTTCTCAGTTTCTTTGGAGGCATTCTATCTCATTTTCCCCTTTACTGTGGGAAAAATAACAGCTCCACATAGTGATGATTGACACCTGGTGCTATGCCTCAACATTACAGAGTAATAGAGAGATACAGGAGGTCTGTAGCAAACTGGAGAGACCTCTGCTTCTAACAGACACAGCTTCTACCCAGTTCCAAGTGATCTTGCCATCTGTGACCAGAGATTTGTGTTGCCAAGCACTGATGTAAGCCATAAGCAAATAATGGGTTGATTGTTTTGAATGCTTCCAGAATTGGTGAACCCAAGATAGAAAGTAGAAGGAGATTATCTTCAGGGAATAAAGGCAAGAATTGACAACATGATCTTTTTTCCTGGTATTTTCTGAAGATGGTTTTATGTCTATAGGTTCCAGAAAGCAAATCATACCTTATAATCTAGATTATCCAGTTGCATATGATCCACCAAGTGTGCTTTCCTTTTGTCATCCTCGGCCCTCTAGAAAAATGTTCAAGGGGAACTGACAGAGGGTCTGTTCCCACACTAAAGGATTAATGGAGTCAGTTGCAAAGACAATGTCAAGGTAAACTTGAGTCAGTGCTGTGAATTTCAGCCACCTCCTTTCAAATGGAGATTCTCCCTTTAGGCTTCATTTTGGGGTTGTGGGTTTATTTTGAGGGAGACTGAAAGTTTACTTCATAAAAGTATGAGGTTTATACATAGGACAATAAGAAGAAGTGATAGGAAATACAGAAATCCTGCTTCTTTCATCCACACTCAGTTGGGTGTGCCCACACACAGTGTGTGAAAGAATCCTTGACGTCTTTCATATTCTGCATCATTTCACTGAAACAAATTGCTAGAAACTTGTTTGTTTGAATTATGGTTTATGATAAAAGTCATAGCTAATAATCTCTGACTTTCACATTTGTAATGCGTATTATCTCATGGAACCTTCACAATACACTCTGAAGTAGGTATTATTATTGTCCTCATTTTACAGATGACACACCTGGTATTCAAAAGCAGTTTGTGAATTTAGTCAAGTTCACAGGATTAGTGTCAGACTTCCATATGAAATTAGAATTTTGGTTTCAGGTTTTTCTACTCTAGTCCATTCTCTTTGTTACTCTTCTGGAAGCCACTCATGAAGACTCATTTATGTGATTCACGCTACTGTGAATGTTTTGCTGTGTCTCCATTCATATGCTCTACGGTCTAAATTATTCGACAATTTATAACTGCATTCTTGACCATGAAGGGCAGGAGCAGACAGTTGTTTAAACTGCTCTAGAGATATTCATACCAACTCTTTCCATTCACAGTACAAATATAAAGTCACAGATTATATGAGACTTTCAGTATAATGTCTTACTATATCCTTTCTTCAAAAAAGATAAAATGAAGACTTCATTGAATATATTGGGACATTTGAGATTCTTTATTTTTAGAAGACACTAAACAATCTGAGTAAATGATTTAGAGATAATTTAGTGTCCATGAAAATGACTCAAATCCATCTTACTTAAACATTCTCTCCTGAAGCAATGTAAGGCAGTTGCCCCCCAAATATTAGACCCTTATTTCTTATAGGAGGCCTCAGAGATGAGTAAGCCAATGAACAATGAATCTTGAGCTTTGCTGTGTTAGACATGAGGGAGAGAGTTTGGTAAAGAATAAATACTTCTCTGACAGACAATAGTGCAGGTGTGCATTGGGTGGAGCAATGGATAGAAGAGGCAAGAGGGAGGACACTAAAGAAGAATGGAGTCTGGTTCTCCATGAGGGCCTGCTGAGATTGCCATATTGTTTTTGTTTGGATGATATTCTGGGACACAAGCTTGGACTTCTTTTGGAAATGAGTCTTGGCAGGGGTTCAGGAAGTTCAAGTTATGCTCCAAGCATGGTCATGGTCTCTATCTCCAGACACATCCATGGTTAAGGGAAACCGCTAGCACCTTAAGAAGAGTGTCCTCACAGTGACTAAGACGGAAGTACCGGGGTATGTTGTTGCTGCCAGCTCTGACGGTGGCAACCAATAATTGACCTATTTCCTTTATTCTTTTTCCTTTAAACTTATCTATAGTGGAGTCAACTCAATGGATCTATGTAAGTGAATTGGGAAAGAATTAGTGGGCTCTTCTGACTAACACAGAGAAACTAAGACCATCTAAGGTGACAGACCCAGATATATGAAGGGGCATCTTGACCTCATCCCAAAGGCAGACCTGTGACTATCAGGTTCAAGGAAGAGAAAGTAGCCCTGATAACTGGTTCTGCAATTGACCATATTTCTTGAACAGATGCAGTGATGTTAATAGCCTTTCAATGACTCATATTGAGGGCTACAGGTACTAGATGAAAAACTACCCAATAAATTATGAGTCTAGGTATTGTCTTCTTATTTCACTCATTTTTTCTTCTCCCTCTAAAAATACTCATTTTAATAGCAAGTTAAATATAAATATGAGACCCTTTTCATTGAGAAAATATTATAAAATGCAAATAAAGTTAAAATACCTCCTATTACTATCTTTGACCAAGACACCTCCAAAAAGATGTCTGTTTCTGGTTTGGTGGGTGTCTTTCCAATCCCCCTTTCTTTTTGAGCCATCTGTTTTTATTTGTTTCCCTGGTTTCTATCACTTTGCCTTTCCCAAGCTTGTCCCCACTACCATGTTAGGGTGAGGTTTTACTTTGCTTTTCAATAAACTTCCTCTTAGATTTTCCTCCTTTTCCTACAGAAGCCTGTAGATAAGTGATGCCACCTAGTCAGCCCAAGCTCAGGTGTCTTGATTCCCTTTTTCAGCACCCCAGAGCTCTGCTTATCTAGAAGAGAACATGAGGAAAGAGCAATGGTGGCACAGACTCTGCCGCACCACGTGATGCATGGTTTAACTTGCTGACCAGGCTTTGGAGAGGAAGAATTTCCCCCTCCTGGAATGGTTTCTGAACCCAAGGCACCTTGTAAAATAAATTTATGCTACCCACTCACAAAGATTTGTTGCACTGGACCTGGGTCAAGAGACGTTGTTTGAGTTTTCCCTCTATAAAGGATTGGCTATTTGACTGTGGCAAGTCTTGCTTAACCTCTTTGAACTTCATTTGTAAAACAAAGTAGGTGATCTGGAGGTCTCTTCACAAGCAGGATAGACATCTTAACTGATTTATGGAAGAGTTGTGAGGATTAAATAAGACAGTTTGGATGTTGTACTTAGAACAAAGCCCAGCACATAGAAAACATGGAGTAGATATCAGCTGTTAGTCTTCTTTTGCTTTCAATTTCCATAATTCTTTGGTCTCAATTTAACATTCCTTCCAAAATCTGATAGGTGGCCCTGTGACCTCTCTGTATTGATTGACTCTATTCCTTCTTTAAGCCCAAACCTAGATATATTAGACCATAAAGGCAGTTCTTAAAAGAACGAGGGGTCATCTACTGCTTGAGCAATCCCCTGGATTGGTGTCATTCATGTCACGGAGGTTTCACAATCTGTGACAAATTCTTTTGACAGTCGTGCATTTATGGCAGTTTTTTAGTAAGCACTGTCCCAAATTAATTAATCATGGAGCAATTCGATCTAAATTGAATGGTGCTGCGGCACACAGAACATTTTTGTTTGCATTTCTTGAGTCATCTCAGTTTAAATTAAATCTATTAAAATTCTCTGTTTCTGACCATTTTTCAATTAAGTATGCCTAAATGGCTACAATGCTCTGCAGGGCATCTTTCTGTTATGAGTTTGTGTTTCTTTAATGTCTGTGGGTTAATCATTTTCAGACTGTGTTTGGGCTACTTTCTGTCATTGTCTTCCATACCATTTGCTGCTAATTTGCAGGGTGCTAAGGGAGGCTTAGGAAGCTGACATAAAAAAGTGGAAGCAAAGATCATAAGGTCAGCATTGAGGTTTAACAAACAACGTTGTTTGGTGGTGTTGACCAATAGGTCACCAATAAAAGGAGCAGTGTCATGGAGCAATGGTTCTCGTGACAGCTGTTTACCAGACACAAAGGAGTTCCAGGAATGTACTGTCATAAGCAGATGGTGCAACTCAGTGACAGGCAGGTTGTTGGCCCAGGAACCCTTTTGTCTCACAGATCTCACAGAGAAATGATTGCTTTCTATGTTTTAGCCCATATCTCCTCAGAAAATCCCCAAGTCTTACAAACACCACTGTAAGCTCTGGCATCTCTTCACAGACATTGAGAGCCAGGGGCAAGACTGGTAAAAAGTAAGCCTTGTTAGAATGTCTCTCTCTTGTACAAAGTGAAGTCACCTCTTCTCTTCGAGCAGGGCAGTTGAGTTTGGTGAAGTACTTTAGGAGGGTTGGTGGGGAGACTAAGCAGTTTTTCTTTTTTTTCAGTGATAGTAATGAACGTATCAGAAATGGATGGTCAGCGCCTCAGTGCCTCCACGAAGCAGGGAATGCAGCGTCCACAGTTCTAAGAGCATGTTCAAGCCATCTGCAGAATGGAGCTCTCTCCTGTGGTAGCCAGTCTTCTCCATGGTTGGAGCTTGTCCCAGGCTGCATACCTGCCTTTCTTCTCCTCACTTGCCTCTACTCCTTTTTCTTCTCTCTTCCCAAATTCTCTGCGGGTGGTCTATGCTGAACTGAAGGAGGAAATTGCTTTATTTTGTCACAGCTCAGGGTGGGGGTTGATGTCAGTATCTCTAATATCCAACTGCAAGTTTCCAGGTAAGCCTTCTGGGTGGGCTTTGTGGTCACACATCAAAGACTGATGAAGCAGGTGGGGGAAGTGACTTGGAGAAGAGGAGCATTTGCTGTTCTAGGAGTTTGGACAGAAGCTTCCTTGTTTCACTCCTGTTGCAGTCCTCCAGGTCACCTCCAGCCATTCAAGGACTTGAGGGTGGTCTCTAAGGGGTTAGACTCTAAGTTCCATATACATATGCAATTTTGTCCTTTCAGCACGTATAGGGTCACAACAAGTGTAAGAGTGGGTCTCTTGCTGATGACTTCACAGTGGAGGATAAAGAGATGATTTTGTCAGTAAATGCCCTCAGTGACAAATTCTATGTCGTTCATTTCTCATGATTATAGCCCTGGCCAAGAGGCAGGCCCAACCCTAGAGCATAGCCAGTCCTTTTGTCTTCATTGCATAGCACCAACTTACCTCATCCATTGTTCTTACAGATTTCTTGCCTGTGAGAATTCACTTAGCATTTTCACCCATTAATTTGCTTGCAGAGTAAGCTCTGCCTGGAAGATAAACACTCCAGATGCCGAGCCACTGAAAGATTGCTGTCTGCAAAGTTTATTGGGTAATGAATTTTAAAAAAAACCTCAAATACCAGATGCATAAGGTAATGTGTTTTCTGATTGTCATTGTTGACTTCCATGAATATTGGAGCTGGAAAGTTAGTGGGACTATAAGAGTAAGAAATAGATCAGGAAAGACACTATGGGTTTGTCACAGAAACAACTGCTTGATTGGTAAGGTTAAATTTGAGTTTAAAAGCAGACACTCTTAGAAAATCTTTCATTGGAAGAGAGTTACACTCTTTTTTTTTTTTAACTATCAAAGTTTAAGAAATGAAGCAGGCCAACAAATACATTTAACACAGGAATATAAATCCCAAAGCACCAGATGGAAATGTGCACCAAACAGCATAAAGTCAATAAAATATAATTTGATTTCTTTTCTTTTCGCTTTTATTAAGGTTTCATTAGTTTACAACACTATACAAGCTTCAGAAAAACAGATCTCACTCAACGTGTTTATCACACCGAACTCACTACCATTTCTAGTGATTGTCACCACTGCCGTTTTTACTCCTATCCCTGGTTCCCTCCCTGTCTTCTCTCTCAGCTCTCTGGAAATCACAGGCTTGATTTCAGTGTCTAAGAGCATTTTCTGTGTTTTCTAAGTTCATACATTTTGTTTTTTATATACCTCATATATGTGAAAGCATCCAGTATTTTTCTTATACTTTCTGACTTATTTCTTTTCACACAATCACCTTAAATTCTTTCCAAGTTATTGCAAAAGACGAGACTTCACCTTTATTAATAGCTGAGTTGAATTCCATTGAATATATGTGTCATATGTTCCTTATCTAGTTATCCATCAAAAGCATTCAGGTTGCTTTGGTTTTTCAACAGGGGAAAGGGAAAAATGTGATTTTGGGTACTGAGAGTGGTATAGGCATCTTACAGATACTTTTTTCCTCATCAGATGAACTGATGTACACACTGAAAAGCTAACAATATATTGTTTTTATGTGATTATTCCTCCAACTTTTCTTTTGAAATGTAGGGACATTATAAGAACAATTAGGTACAAAGTTTACAAAGAGTTTTTCCATATGTGATCTGATTTCATCAGCATAGTACAATTGCAAGGCAGGCAGGAATCATTCCAATACACCTATTTTATTTAATGTATTAATTCCTAAGTAATGTATAAAATACTTACTGAGTCTCATACATACACTCTAACGGTGACCATGGGCATATATTCAATACAAGTACACATTTATTGACATCACCTCTGTGCCAAGCGCTCTACTAGCTTAGGGGGCTTTAGAAGGAAGCAAGAAGCAATGTTTTCCTCGAGGAGATCATAGCTGACCAGGAGGAAGATGATGGTTCTCAAAGTCACAACATAAATGCAGCCATAGTGTTTGCATTAAACCTACTCAATACTTCGGGAGAAATCGAAGTAACTTAGTATTTAATAGATGTAGTCATTATTTGTATATTTAAATGAATAGAAGGTAAGACAATGAATAGAAGGTAAAATGTTTATATTCAATATGAAACAGCGATGAAAAGAAAACTCTAGGTAGATGGGGTGCTTTAGGCTATATATGCCAAGCATTGTGTGCATCCACTCTCCCCTACCTGAGAGTGGGAATATTTAGGAAGCCCAGCTACTGGTAATTCATTACCCACATCTTAGAAATAAGAAGTAAGCCTGAAAGGAAAACAGAAGTACAGGATGGTTTCACTCATATACGAAATACAAAGAAACAAAACAAAGAGACGAATGGCAACAAAATTCACAGGATGCAAAGCAGCTGCCAGGGATTTGAGGGCGGGGCGGGGAAGGAAGGAGCTGGTGGCTTTAAAGGATGCTGGGACATTGGTGGTGGGTGCGGTGTGAAATGCACATGGACTGAGGTGAGATTTCAACATCCTAAAATGTGTCTAGCAATGTAAACTAATGAAATGATGCAACAATTTAAAAAAGAGAGAGAGAAAGAAAAGAAAACAGTTTGGAGATGTGTTTGTCTAGGAATATCCAACTCACACATTGGATTCTGACTTCAGATTCTGTTGTTCTGTGTTTTAGGAATAAAGCTTTCCCTTTTTACTTCAGCTCCACATTTCCTTTCCATGAAAGGCCAGGAAAAACCTGCTCTCAGGGTGATCATTCATGTTTGCAGTCTTGATTCTAATGCCTCAGAAATCAAATCACTGATGAGATGGTACCCTGGGCATTCTGTGTTTTAAAGGAGGGTGTTCTCTGCTCAGTCATTGCTGTTAGGCTGGCCCAGGGACAAAAGCAGCAGCGGCCATTTCATAGGGCCAATCCCAATCGCCTTGTGGGAAGCCCGCGAAATTCCTCTGCTTAAAGAGCCGGTCCCCCTTTGTTCGGGCGCGCGACTTCCAAGCCCGCGACTTCCCGGCCCTCTGCGGACTTGGGAGTTTCGCCTGGGTGTGCAAACCCCAATAAAGCCCTGGCTATTCGACATTTTTTGTCTGATTGAGCTTTTCTTCTCACGGAGCCCAGAAAAACCTTACAATTGCTGTTGGAGCGATTGGTAGAAAGCAGGAGACTGGAAAGCAAGAGAGCCAGCTTCTTACTTAGGTCGCACCATTTCCCACCCAAGACCCTGAGCTAATTATTTCTAACTCTTTGCATCTCAGTGACCTATTTACAAAACAAGATGATTGAATAAAACGAGCTCTAAATTAAAATGAAAATTAAGGAGAAAAACCTTGAAACATGATGGAAAAATTAGATTGTATAATTAAAACATAGCTCAAATGTAGAAGAAATAGATCAACCAATAAAATAAATCAAGAATGTCAGCATACATCAAAAATACGTAAATTTAAAAGAATGAAAAAGAAGAAAAATTAGAAAAAAGAAATGGGGTTTAAAGAAAATAACATGCAAAAGTAAATGCAGAAACAATATTCAAAGGAAGAAAGAAAAGCAAAAATTTAAAGTCATAAAGCAGTAGAAATTAGGATATAGCAGTCCAGTAAAATGAAAAGGGAAACAAAGAGCAAGAGCAAAAATGCCAGAAGAAATGAGAAGGTGGGTACAGAAAAGTTTAAGTACTGGCACGCCCTGGTAGTGTAGTGGTTAGGTCGGCTGCCTCCAAAAAAGTACGATCCATGTAAATCCCGAGGATCTGAGTTTGTGTCCCGGTTGTCTGGGAACATCCGATGTGAACAACAAATAAAAATAAAAACAAAAATTAAAATTCTTCTTCCTCCTCTCTCTTCCTATCTGCCTGCCCAATCACCTTCATTAAAAAAATTAAGTATTGAAATAACTAAGGATTAATACAAACTTTTTGTCTGTTCCTAAAGCTAAAAGACAATAAAAAAGAAAGTCAAAAAAAGGCAATTTGAAAGTCTGAGAAAGTCTGAAAAATGAAAAACAGGTATCAATATAAATAAGAATAGAAAATGTATGAAAATGAGGCAAATAGTGAAAATAAAATGTGCTTTCTAAAATGTATATATATTTTTTATACTTTAGAGATTTAATATCAGAGCAGTTCGTAGACATTGTGCATGGAAGGCCAATGAATTGAAAAATTTCTCAAATATCTCCATAGTACTAATAACCATAGTGGTTATTTTTATGTATATTAGATGTTTTAGTTATGTGTCAATATTGCTATTGTCAGCAAAGGCATATAAAGCTAGAAAAGCAAAAGCAGAGAAGTTATGATCAATTTAGAGGGCTTCATTTCTAAACCCACACAATAACTGACAGGTTACATATTATACATGTCTGTACTGATTTAATGAAACCTGGTAATCTCTCTTTAAGTCTTCAGAAAAAGAAATCACCAGTGTCAGTTTACATCTTAAATATTTCACAAATCCATCCACTCTAAAAGTGTGTATTTTCAAAATAAAAGGTATGCTCAAACTAACTTCAAGAAAACAAGAAAATAACCTGCTCAAAAGAGCAAGCGGATGTCCAACGTTTTCAGCAAGGCCCTGGAGCTGAGACTCAGAAGTATGGTGCTTATCTAAGTAAGGTTGGTTAGGGCTGTGAGAACTACTCACAACAGGCTGGGGATGGCCCAGAAGTCTGCATTAGTGATGGGCACAAGATAAGGAGAATATGGAATGCTAGGACCAAAGGACTGTTTCATGCTTCGAAGTTGAAGTTCAGGGAGGGAATTTGGGAACTTTTTCCTACAGACAGTAACTGAAAGAATGCCCAGAATTACCTTCATGGAATGATCACTTACTGGGCTTTCACACCCACCCACAGGAATCACTGGCATTCCTAACTGATGGTATTCATTCACCAAACACTGTCCAACCAGGGGCCAGACAAATGGCTGAACTAGGATTCTGAAACCTTAGGGATCTAAGTTAGAAGATGTGTGTAAGGGTGAAGAGACATTTGTGTGGCAGATGATTGCTGTCCTGTTCTACAACATTTTCTCTTGTCTTGCTGAACTACTTGCCCTTTTGGTGTCCCATAAACTTTACTCCTCTCTTTCTTCTTTAAACTGCTCCTTCTTGCAAGAATGGCTCCCTTCCTTTTTCCTAGCCTATACTTTGGTAAAGGCCACCTCCTTCTAGAAGCCTTCTGCAATCCTTCCAGATAGAGGCCCTCTTCTTTTTGGTTCCATAGTTTCCCTGCATTCTTCTATCTAATGCCAGGTTCTGCTGCTTTAGGACTGCCTCTGATCATTTTTGCATTCTATCTCCTGACCTGAAATATAAAGAAACTGCAGTTTCCTAAGGGCAGGATAATTTCCTTCATCGGTTGTTTCTTCCTGGGCATCCAGTGTAGGGCCTGCTATATAATAGGTAGCTGATAAATGAATGACTTCCTTCACACAGATTGTATGCACTGGGCTTGCTTTTAGTGACTCATCAAAAGTCAGATAATAGCTGCCTCAAATACTTTAATAAATAAAATAGGAAAATTCTAAAATTATATTTTTGAGTTCTTTAACACCAGAAAGTGATAAGGGCAGCCTTGTTAAAACAAAATGAACCAGTGATTATTATTATACCCCCATTAAACATTGCTATAAGATGGCCAGTACACAAAAGAGGGTTCTTAATAACAAGTGTTCAAAATTAGAATCAAAGATGGTGACCTGGTAGAAAGCCAGACTTGCCTCCTCCCGAACAACTAGGAAGCTACTATTTTGTAGACACAAATGCTGAGGAAATACTTGACCAGCAACTATGCAAAAACTGCAGCACTGAACACCAGAGAAGGCAGCAAAAACATATCGTTTCAGAGTTACATCTCAGTTTTGGCAATCTAAGCCCCAGCGGGAAAAAAAACTCCCATGGTATAGGAGACAGAGGCTTGTGAAGAAATGGACTTCTCTTGGGAGAGTGCTCTGGCAGCAGGGAGCTCACTGAACAGGATTAAGATCACTGAGTTGGGGGGCGCAGTCTCCGCTCAGGCCGGAAAGAGGATCAGCACCCCAGTAAACTGAGACAAAGCTGAGGTGAATCTGCACAGGTTGTCACCAAAACCGGAAGGCAGCTAGAGGAAAAAGAATAAAAAGAAATGAAGACAGCATACAAGACCTAGGAGATAATACCAAAAGGAATGACATTTGCATCGTAGGGGTCCCAGAAGGAGAAGAGAGAGAACAGGGGCCAGAAACTGTATCTGAAGAAATAATAGCTGAAAATTTCCCTAAACTGAGGAATGAAGCAAGCTTCCAGACCCAGGAAGTTCAAAGAGTTCCAAACAAAAGAAACTTAAACAGATCTAACCAAGACACACTGTCATCAAAATGTTACAAATACAAGACAAAGAGAGAATTTTAAAAGTAGCTATAAAAAAACTAGTCACATACAAAGGAGTCCCCATAAAATTGTCAGTGGATTTTTCAGTTGAATCTCTGCAGTCAGAAGGGAATGGTATGAGATACTCAAGGATTTTCAACCTAGGATACTATACCCTTCAAGATTATCATTTAGAACTGAAGGAATGATTAAAAGCTTTTCAGATAAACAAAAGCTAAAGGGATTCATTACCACAAAGCCAGTTCTACAAAAAAAAAAAAAAAACTAAAGAAAGTTCTATAAAGTGTAAAAAAACCCCATTTAAAAACATGATAACAAACTATAAAAGTATGGAGGAGGAGAGAAAAATACCAATGTGGGGGGTTAGAATGAGTGCAAGACTAAATTGCTTTCAAATAAAAATAGGAAATAAACATAGAATTCTTCATGTTAACTTCAGGGTAACCTCAAAACACCAGAAAAAGCAAAAAAGAAAGGAAGAAAAGCAAAAAAGAAAGCAAACAAGAAACCAATCAAAACAGAACTACATTCTACCTACTTAAGAAGAGAAAGAGAACAAAAGGCACTGTCTGTGACAACATCCAGAAAACAACTAACAAAATAGCAATAAACAGCTACATATCAATCATCATCACAAATGTTAATGGACTGACTCACCAATCGAATGACACAGAGTAATTGAATTTATTTAAAAGCATAATCCAACCCTTCTGTTACATTCAGGAATCTCACCTTTCAAAAGGTAAGCATAGGTTCAAAGTCAGTGGTTGGAAGACAACCCTACAGTTGAATAGCAACAACACTAACAAAATGCATGAACAGTCATATCAAATAAATCAAACTTCCCACTGAAAAGGATAATGAACAAAATGGACATTATATGAAGATTAAGGGGTTAATCCAGCAAGAAGACATAATGCTTATTAATACGTATGCACAAAATGAACAAACATCAAAATATATTAAGTAAATATAATCAGAACTAATGAGTGACATTGACAGAAACACAATAATAGCAGGAAACTTCAACATCTCACAACAATGGACAGATTATCAAGTAGAAAATTAGCAGGTAAACAGTAGGAACAGTTTGGTCTAATAGACACATAACAAACACTTCACCAATGACTACAGAGATTACATTCTTCTCAAGCTCACATAGAACATTCTCAAGAATAGATGATATGTTGGTAAACAAAGCATGTCTCAAAAAATTTACGTTGATTGAAATCACACCACGTATCTTCTCTGACCACAATGACTTAAAACTAGAAATAAAGTACAAAATGAGAGCTGGAAGACTCCAAATTAATTGGAGACTAAACAATATGCTTCTGAATGACTGTTGGGTAAAAGAGGAAATCAAAGAAGACTTTAAAAATAGTGACAAATGAGAATGAAAACACAAGCTATCTAAATCTTTGGGAGACAGCAAAGGCAGTACTAAAAGGGAAGTTCATTTCAATCCAGGCCTACCTCAGGAAACATAAAAGTCACAAATAAACAATCTAACCCTACATTTAAAGCAACTAGAAAAATGAGAACAATTTAAGCCAAAAATCAGCATAAGAAAAAAAATAATCAAAATTTGAGTAGAAATAAAACAAAAAGACCAATAAAACTCAGTTGGTTCTTTGAAAAAATAAAATTGATAAACCATTGGCTAGACTAACAAAGAAAAAAGAGAAATCTCTCATAGCTAGAATCAGAAAAGAGAGATGTTAGAACTGACACCACAGAAATGCAAAACATCACAAGAAACTTCTGTGAACAGCTCTATGCCAATAAAATGGACAAACTTGAGGACATATATAGATTTTTTGAAAAATACAGTCTACCAAGACTAAGCCTGAAAGAACTGAATAACGTGAATGGAAGTATCACAAGCAAAGAAATTAAAGAGGTAATCAAAATTTCCCTAAAATAAAAGTCCAGGAAGAGATGGTTTTAATAGTGAGCTTCACCAAATCTTCAGAGAAAAATTAATTCCAATTCTCTTCAACATCTTCCAAAATATTGATGAACAGGAATACTTTCAAACACTTTCTCTGAGGCTAACTGCGTTCTGATACCAAAAGCAATTAGAGACATCACCGAGAAAGAAAATTACACATCAACATCTCTAATGAACATAGATGCAAAAATTCTCAGCAAAATATTAACAAACCAAATAAAAAAATGCATCAAAAGGATCATCCATCATGACCAAGTGGGATTTATTCCAGGGATGCAAGGATGGCTCAAGATCCATTAATCTATTAATATCATACACCAAATCAACAAGAGCAAGGAGAAAAATAATATGATCATATTAATAGATCCAGGGAAAGCTTTAGAAAAGATTCAACAATCATTTATGATAAAAATCCCTGCATAAAATGGGGATAGAACATACATATCTCAACATTATAAAGGCCATATGTGATAAGCCCATAGCCATCATCATACTTAATAGTGAAAAATTGAAAGCATTTCATGTAAGGCAAGGCTGTCCACTCTCACCACTGCTATTTATCACAATACTGGAAGTCTCAGCCAGAGAAATTAGGCAAGAAAAAGAAGTAAGAGGAATTCGAATTGGAAAGAAGGAAGTAAAACTATCCCTATTTACAGATGACCTGATTTTATATACCCTAAAAACTGCCAAAAACCTGTAGAACTAATCAATCAAAAACCCGTAGAACTAATCAATAAAACAAAGTGGCACTCTATAAAATCAATGCACAAAAATTCATTGCATTTTTTAAATAATAAACAACATGTTAGAAGAAAACAAAATCAAGAAAACCACACTGTTTAAAATATAAGTAAAAATAATCAAATACTTTGGAATATACTTAACAAAGGAGGTGAAAGACCTGTACAATGAAAACTATAAGTCCTTCTTGAAAGAAATAGAGGAGGATACAAAGAGATGGAAAGATATCCCCTGCTCATAACTGGGAAGAATCAACATTGCTGAAACAGTCATATTACCTAAGCAATATGCAGATTTAATGCAACCCCCATTAAAATTCCACAGACATATTTCAAGAAAACATAACAAAAAGATATCTTCAAATTTGTATGGAACAACAAAAGACCCCAAATAGCCAAAGTAATTATGAGATAAAACAAGAAATCTGGAGGGACTACACTCCTAGACATTGAGCTATATACTACAAAAGCAAGAGTGATCAAAACAGCATGGTACTGGAATAATAACAGAGGCACAGATCAGTAGAATAGAACTGAATCACCAGAAACTGACTTACTTACATACGGTTAGTTAATCTATGACAAAAGAGCTGAAAACAATGGAAAGTTTCTTCAATAAATGGTGTTGTGATAACTGGATGGCCACATGCAAAAGAATAAAACTAGACCACTCTTCAACACCATTCACAAATGTTAGCTCAAAATGCACTAGAAACTTGGACATAAGACCAGATATCGTAAAATTCTTTGAAGACAATTTAGAAATGACATTCCATGATATAAACCTTAGAGAACTCTTTGGGCACTCAACTCCAGTATCAAGGGAAACAAAAACAAAAATAAACACTTAGGACTACATCAACCTAAAAAACTTCTTCACAGTGAAAGGAAGCATCATGAAAACAAAAGACAAGCTACTAATTAGAAGAAGATATTTGTGTTGCCTATTTCTGACAAAGGCTGAATACACAAAATATACAAAGAAATCAAAAAGTAACAGAGTAACAGGCAATCCAATAAAAAATGGAAAGAGGAATTGAAGAGACATATTTCTGAAGAGGACATACAGGTGGCCAACAGGCACATGAAAATATGTCCCTACTTTGCTGGCTATCAAGGAAATGCAAATCAAAACAACAATGTGATATCACCTTACACCAGTGAGACTGGCTATTTTCCAAAAGTCTGGAAACAACAAATGGTGATGAGGATGTGGAGAAAAGGGAACACATTTACACTGTTGGTGGGAGTGCAAATTAGTGCAACCCCTATGGAAACCAGTGTGGAGATTGCTCAAAAAGTTGAATATGGAAATCCCATATGATCCCACCTTCCCACTTCTGGGTATTTACCCTAAAGATACAAAAGCACTAATTCACAAAGATTTATGCACCACAATGTTTATTGCAGCCCAATTCACAAGTTAGGAACTAGAGACTACCTAAGTGCCCAACACCAGATGAATGGATAAAGAAGATGTGGTACATATATACAATGGAATACTGCACAACCCTTAGAAAAGATGAAACCCTGTCATTCGAATCAACATGGATGGATCTACAGGGGATTATGCTAAGTGAAATAAGCCAAAAGAAGAAAGATGCCAGATGACCTCACTCATAGGTTGATTGTGAGTAGATGAAACAAAGGAACAGATGAAGCGACACTAATTCTTGGGCATTGGCAACAGAACTGAGGTTACCAGTAAGGAATGGGACACAAGATGGGGGTAAGTGGTGGCAGGGTCCAATGGACAATGGTGAAGAACGCTTTGTAATTTGGTGGAGAGCAGGGTTTGTTGACATATCTGAGGAATGGAGAACCTCCTCACATGGGGAACCTGCACTTGAGTCTATTTGTAAAACAAAGTTACCTCAATAAAATAGTATTTAAAAAAAACAAAGCAAGTGTTTACAGTTTTATTTTCTGAATTACAGATAGGGACTTCAGCAGGTCTAGGGATTATAAAGTTATTACAAGGGGCTGATAACCCAAGTGTTTACCAAGCGTTATTTGTAGACTAAATAGGTGACTCATTATTTTCAAATGACTGTGTCTTGTAAAATGCAATTTTACGGAAAAGTGTTACTGAAATTTTGCTATGTGTCAGTTTTTTATGTGGAAAAGATACAAAGATATCATATTTGAAAAGAGTGGGAACCACAGGCTGATGAGGAGACTGGGTCACGGTTGGTGACGTCTGTGTTCTGCTTTCTTACATCTCAGAGCTTTTTCCTTTTTTGCCTTTTTTTTTTAAAATGAAAGGCATAGGTAGGAATGGATGTGAGCATGGGCAAGCAGGCAGGTAGAGAGAGGCGGAAGTATTTGATTCATTTCATTTAGTTGTGCATTTTGGTTGTTCTGCCAACACTGGCCATCAAGCCGGGATGTAAGTCCTTGGGATGTATGTGACCAATCCTACTCCACCAGAGCGTGCCTCACAGCAATGCCACCTTTGATGGCACCATGGCATGTGGAAGTTTCTTGACATTCACTGAGTTTAACCACCACTAACCCTTATAAAGTCAGCAATGTAAGTCTAACTCATGATCACCACATATTCACAATGCTGGGTAATACTATGAATACCATTTTTTAGATGAGCAGTTCATGTAATTTCTAAAAAAAATGACCTGAACTTCCTAAGTACTCTAGAACATTTATTATCACATATTTCACTGACCTGGAAAACTGAAAAAAAACCAAAGCCTCCCTGATCCAATCCAAAATCTTGTGAGGACTAAGAAGAAGACTATCAACTTTTAATTTTTCCAAATCAGCACAGTGAATAAAATGAGCTGCTAAAAATTATCTGCATCAGCTCTCAAAGATATCTTACTACTATAAGAAGTGGGTGCACCATCTCCAAATAAGACTGTTTGTAAATGAGCTTTATGGAAACCTCCCTCTTGTCTTTTTTTTTTTTTTTTTCTTCCATAGTTCTGCTTTGAATTGGTAATGACTTTGGCTTGTGCTGGATGGTGGGTATTGGATTCTGAATGGCTATCCCAGTGAGGAGGAAGGATGAGCTGGGGAAGTACTTGGTTGACCTAAAGGCTGTTTCTTTCTGCTCTAACGACTCATTCTAGCTCTAAATTCCTCAATCTTTCAACTTTTACAAAACACATTTAATATAATACAAGATAATCTGAGATCATGGAGCACTGGACGTAGGACTCAAAAATTTGATTAGAAATGCTGCTAATCCAAGGCTGCATGACTTCCTTTGGTAAATTTACTTTGAACTTTGGAAACTAAGAGGACTATTTTTGGGGAGAGGGGGAGGGAGGTAGCCCTCTATCAAATTATTATTGTCAAGATATATTTAGTTCCATACAGGAAGATAAACACATGTAATCAAGCTAGTGGTAATTAATTTTATAGAAAAAACAACCCTCTAAAATGATTGAGAACTCATTTTGAAATCAGTTGTTATGTCTTAAAAATTGGAGTGTGTGATATTTAGTTTTGTTCACAATGACTGTGATATCTTGAGCACTTCTTATCATCTGCTTCCCATTCTCCATCTCTCAGTGGAACCAGTACCTTGTGCATCTCTTGTAAAGGACTTCAGAAATCTGTAACAAAGCCCATGGAATCCACTTAGGATTTTGACTCTGGAAAACGCTGATTGAGTCCTTGACCTTGGCTATTTGACATGAATTGCACATTATCCTGTAACTGAATAGATTTCTGAAAAGTCATTGAAAATAATAGAGGAAGAAAAACATTCTTTCACTGTTAAACTACTTCATATTACATCATTTCATTACCTTCTTCCATTATTTTTTCAAGTATTTCTTTTATTAAGTAGGCAGGAATATACACGATTGAACAAACTGAAACTCCAAGGTGAGTCCTTTACAAGACTGAGTGAAACAATAAAGTCACCAGAAGACATGTTTCAATTTCCTACAATGAAACTTCATGCAACAACATTTGCTGAAGTTAAATATGTGTTTCTATACAGATGTTAGAGACTAGCCAGGGAGGCCTTGGAACTGCTGTCACTTGGAAGGCTAAGATCCCAGTATCATTAAGTGTTCTTGAACCTGCATTTGGCAGGAGCCAACTTTACTACTGTTTCATTTCTTGCTTTAGAAAAAAATTATTTCTCTTGTTATTTTAAAACATTTAAACCAGAAAAAAACTTCAAACTCCTCTCTCAATTTCCAAAAATTCTGCACTCCTTGCAATATCAATAGCTTAAAATCTATCATTATCTGTATATATACACATATATACAGATATTTAGCTCTTACATGAGCTTTGAACTGCTGCTTTTCTCAAGGTGGTGCATGTCAGCCCCTTCTCCTGTTACTTGATTTGCTAAGGAAGCTTAGCCAGGATCATAGCCACCTGTTTTACATCCACAATAACCTTCCAGGAAAGAAAATCCATAAGGCTTTCTATTTTCTACATGAAAACTGAGCTGTTTTTTATGATACATATTTGGACACAGATTTTGGTTCTGATATTGAAGTGAAAATCAACATGTAGTTTTCTGCATCTTTTTTTAAACATTAGAAACTGTTATCGTTTATTATCATTCATTCACCCATCCAGTAAATACTTACCGAGTGATCACTATTTGCCAGGCATTTTTCTAAGAGCTGGAGAGAGGCCGGTGAACAAAGAGGATTTTGGTAAGTTAGGTAGGAAAGGTGTTAAGGCAGAAAATGAGCAGGAGACTGGAGGCTATTTTGTATAGGTCTCTCAAAGTGAAAGAATATGTCTGCAGATATTTAAAACAAGGGAGGAGAAAGTCATGCAGATATATGGGAGGAAGAGATTTCTGTACAGAGGAAGCAGGGGGAAGGCTGCTGAGACAGGAGCATACTTTGAGGGTATTGTGGGTAAGGCAAGGAGGGCTGTGTGGATGCACACAGTGTGCTAGAGAGAGAGAGAAGATGCAGTCAGAGAAGTGAGAGACGTGTAGTAGTGGTTGGGAATGGAGCAAAGGCAGGTTAGATTGACTAGGGTCTTGTAGGCCATTGCAAAAATGTTGACCTATTAATGAGATGGAAGCCATTGAGGACCTCAGCAGAAAAATGGCATGAACTGGTATTGTTTTAAAACTGTCATCTCAGGCCAGAGGTGGTATGGATTCAAATTGGATTTTGGATATATGCAGAAGCTAGGGAAAACAGGCTTTTAATTTTTTTTTAATGGATTGCATGTTACGTGTGAAAGAACATTAAGGGTAGTTTCTGATCTGGAAGAGCAGTGCTGTCATTTACTGACATACAGAAGACAGAAATGGGAGTAGGTTGGTGGGTGGGGTGTACATTAGTTTAGTTTTGGAAATGCCCGGCTTGAGATTCAATTACACATCCAAATGCAGATGTCAAGTAGGAAGTTAGACATTAATCTGGCATTCAGGAGAGAGGGCAGGGCTCCAGACAAAAATGTGGGCATTGTGAGTGTATAGACAGTGTTTGAAGTCCCCACAACAGAAGTGATCACTTAAGAAAGGGCATGTCCAGTGCTGGATAATCCAGGAACTCAGTGAAGGAGAAAGGAGTAACTTCAGTGAGAGAAGAACATGAGAGGGATTTCTCAGAGCCAAGGACATATTTTAGAAAGGAAGTTGTTATGTCAAAGACTACAGGTTAAGACAAGCAGCATGAAGTCAGAGCTCACTAAGGGCATTTGGCAGACAGGAGACAGTGTCTGTAGCAAGCACTGCTGTGGTGGGCATGAAAGCTTGATTTGACTTGGGGTAAGAAAGGAAGAGAGAAGAACTGGAAACAGTAAGTATACGCATTCTCTCTGAAGAGTTTTCTGTCAACAGGAGCAGACAAATAAGGTGATTAGAGAGTAGAGTGGAGCCAAGAGAATGTTTATAGGACAAATGGTAGCAGCATGAATGCAGCAAAATCCTCCAACAGAAATGGAGAAATCGGTGATGGAGGAGATTGGGGACTAAAAAGACTGTTGGGCAAAGCCTTTCTTTGCAAGGTTGGATAAGATCTACCTAAAGCAAACGGGAAGAACCGTCTGCCATCAAATAAGAAGGCAGTGTAGGAATTGGTAACAGAATTTTACTGGACACAATCAGGAAACCGGGTAAGACCAGGGGATGTGTGTGTGGGATTATCCGTGTGTATTCACAGTCACCGAGAATTAAGAAGGGGTAATGTTGGTGACAGTGACTGTGGACCAAGAGCTAAAATAAGGTAAGCAGCAACGAAGAGTGAAGAAGGGAGATATTTTTTATGGGCAGATGACGAGATTTTCAAAGCACTGGGTGTTAAGGGGAAGGAATGGATACCAGTCAGGACGTGGTAATAAGAAACAAGCAGGCATCCTACACTATTATCATTTTATTATTCACATTTTGACAGAGATAAAATAATATATTGCAGGGTGTAGTGACTGCATGAAAAAACCTTGGCTTGGAACCTATGGCATCCTTTCTAACTACTGCTTGAAATAGCTGTAGACAACAACTGAAGTCTTTTGTATGCAGAAAAAATGCTTAAAATAACAGGCTCAGACTAGAACATAGGCCAGAAAGATATTCTTCTTTCATACCCTGATACAGGTGAGACTCTACTCAGTTTCAGCACATTTTTGACAACTTAAAACACTTTAGAAAACTGGGGGTTTAAACAATGTAAACAATTGTAGGCAGAGCAAAATGAGTTTTTCCTTCCAATGTTATAAGTTTGGCATCTCTACAGTTAGGCTAACATTGTAAGTAAGACAGCTAAAATGTACAAAAATAGTTTCACAATATCCAATTTAAAAACTCATCCAAGCTGTCATCTTTTTTTTTTTTTCTTTCCCTGCTGCAGATTTACATCTTGCTGTCACCTAACATTTGAAATTCTGATTCTGGGTAATGTTTGAGGTTTTAAAATAAACCAATATGACAGTATTCCTTAATACTAACCCCAGGGGAAGAGAGAAGGATGAATATTTGCTATGTACAAATACTGATCCATTGCTGGGAATGAAAACTCACCTTCTATAGTGTTTGCTCAGCCTTAATAGTGTGATGCAACTTGGTGCTGATAAAAAACCACCACAACCAAACACTATTGTGAAAAGAGTCGAGGTTGTCTGAAGATGTCTACACAAAACCAAGAATCTCAACGCTTTAAAACATTTCTAACTGTATTTTTTAATATTCATCCAAATGTTTGGACATACTACAGAGCTCAAAATTTTGATCTACATTAAAATATTTTAAAACTTATCCAAAGATTTTTGCTTAAGCTTGTAGGAGATTTTTATTTTGGTGCGTTCTGGCACTTCTTGGAATGACCTAGATGAATAATGTTCAAAGCAGAGGAGTGTGATCTCATGTTTATTTCACAGTAGACAAATTTTTGAATATTTCAATTGAAGTCTTGTGTGTAGAAAAGTTCCCAGAATAATGGTAGAGTATGGACATCAAACAATACCAAGAAATGTTTGGTAGAAATGTACAAACAGTCAGTTTTGAACTTGTACATTCTCAGGAGGTTTTCTTCTTTGCTGAGGCTTCAGAAAAGAGATCCTCTTATACTCATTTCAGGATCCAATTAAGAACAGCATGCTTAGGATTCCTTGGTAAGCTATACTGATCGACATCGACATGTAGTAGCATTTATGTGAAATATTGATGGGTAAATGAAATCAAATTTAGACTTTTGGATTTTATGTTGTAACTATGCAGTCTCAGGAAAGACCAGTTTTTGTTATGCTTTGTCTGATTTGGTTAGAAGTAAATTTTTGAGGAATGAACTAAAAGGTAACTAAGAATTCAAGGAAACTTGAGAGGATCAGAACATGATATCAGAGGGGATTCAGGAATATCTGGATGGTGGGTGGGTCAGTCAGAATTATTATTAATGTGTTGCAGATATTTTATTATTTTCCTCCAGTAGGTAAAAAAGAATTGATCAGCAGTTGTATCTTGTTTCTTCAAGAGAAAGTAGCACATCTCAAATGTTAAAGCAATCAGCACAAATGCATGATGCCCATTCAAGCAGACTTTCAAAGACAGCACAGACTATTAACACAAAGAGCTCATCCATGTTTCAAGAATACAGTGATGGGCACTGGTACAAATAATAGTAGGGGAAACATTTTATTTTCTAACTTCATGGAATGTAAGGTCAGACTTCAGCTGATTTCTTGTCTGACAATGGACAAAACCAAAATGGCTCTGGCATGAATTTCACATCTCTTTTTAATCTACTGCACGGGAGGGACCAGAGACACCAATTACCAATGAGTCACAAGAGCAGACAGAAAACTGTTAGTAGTTCTTGACAACCAGGAATCAAGATGTTTTTGGGAAATGTATGCTTGATGCAAAATATGTAAGGAGTGTATCTTAGAAAGCAATATCAGTGTTAGAAAAAAGGAGTCCCTAGCCAAGTGGTCTTGTGGGATTTTACCTGTACCATAATCTATTCTGTTGAATAGTTCTAGGTCTTCTTGAGCCCTATTTAAATGTCTTCAAGAAAAATAATGTGCTCTAGCTAAATAGACTCATTAGGTTTTATCTGGAGCATAGTGCAACCTACCTTCTTTTCTCTTATGTGTAATATACAACCGTCTGAATGTAATTATCATCGGGAGAGATTTAAAGGGATTTGCTAGATCTCCATTCCTGCTACCCACTGGCTGCAGGAATCCTTGCTGCAATGTCCCTGATTGGCATCCAGGAATGATGGCTGCCTGTCAGACCCTGGAAACAAAACTATGGTGTTGGCAAGCTCAGTGGATTTGACTGCACGTTTATCAATTTAGAGCAACAAGGATGGAAAAGATCCAGTGAAATTTTCTCTGGTGGGAAGAGTAAAAGTAAAGTGAGTCATTCTGGAGACAAAATCCCCTACCAGAAGAACTTAAACTAAAAACGGAAGCTAGTTTCAAAAAACTAGGTTCAACACTAAAGAAAATTTTTGTTGTTACTCAGATGACTTACTGTCACCACTCTGCTAAAATCAAAGTTTATTTGCCATCTTGACCAAGTACCTCCCCTTCAAAAAAAAAAAAATTAATGCAAACCAGAGAGTTGGGAATTCCTATCAGCCACAAGGACAGCACTCTGAAATATTTGCATCACCTAGACCTTAACATACCAGGGTTAGGTCTGTCCTGAGGGAGGCAAATATCTATTTAAAGATAAAAGCTTCAAAGAATTCTTTAGATCTCTTCTATGAATCACAGATTTTTTTTTTTTTTGGGGGGGGGCTTTTAAATTTGGTGTTGCCTTGTATTCAGTGTAAAACAGGTGTACAAAAATATAAAAGGCATGGCTTGATGTTTAACGTCTGTGTTTTATTGTTGTTGGCACCAGAAAAGCTCATGTTTCTATGTTATGTCACTGTACATACTGTAAACAAGACTGCATTAATATTGTTTTATGATTTTTTTGTTTCAATGAATCTAGATTTTAAAAAATACATTCACAAACTACCTTATGTTTAAACACAATGATTCCCTTTTATTTCTTAACTGTACCCAAAATCCCACAATAAAAAAATCATTTAAAGCTGTGTGTTTCGGACTTATCACTTCAAATTAAAAACAAAACAAAACATGAAAACAAAGACCAGTTCGCAACATAATTTAAAAAAGCTTCTGGTTTAAATACCACAGCAGCAATATAAAGAGCTGGTGGCAATCACATTTGGGGATCACATCAATATATTTTGTCTACATCAGCATCCGATTACAGTAGTTGTTAAATTCAATCCGAAAAAAGAGGTTGCTGAATTTGTTGCCTGGAATTTGTGAAGACTGGATTGTTCAGCAGCAGAACTGCAGCAATAAAAATGAGAACGGGAGGATTTCATTGCTTTTGACGGCTAAGGGACCATGATGAGCACATCTTGGTGACAGCCTGAAGATACTCCCCAATTCCATCTGTGTGTTATCTACTAAAAATAAATGCAAAGACAACCATCTTTATAGGAGGGGCATGATCATCTCATTCGAAAGCCAGAATATCTCCCTTCCCTTCCTTCCCTTGCCCAAATCCCCAGATTGGAATGGCTCCGTTTTCCTAATGTGTATTTCGTTCTCATTAATAGTACATCAGCTGCTCATGTATTTAGACAAAATCAGTAATATCATAGATTTTTTTTTTTTTTTAAATCTGTCTACAGTCATAGTTTTCTCCAGAAATGAGCCACATTAGTATTCGAAGTTCCTGGATTTTTTTTTCCCCTTCAATTTTTCAAAAACAATTTGGTCAACTACTGTTTGATTTTAAAAGTATTAAGTACACCTGAGATTGCCAGTTGAGCTCTCTATATGTCTCCTGGAGATAACACTGCTGTGATGAACAGTGAAGCAAAAACAAACGAAACGAGGTAGGTTAAAACAGGAAGCGCAACACAGACCGTTTGCAACACCTCGATACCACAGCGGCCATGCTCATAGCTTTGGAAAAAAAATCCCAGACAGTCACGTAAGAGTTCAAATCATCCGAGTAAGAGTTTTATAAGGACACAAGTCAATCTGAACTAAATACATACATGTCTCTGCACAAATGTTGTTTACCGTATGTTGGGTAATTTGGAGGAAGGTAGAATGATTAGGGTCTCAGAATTTTGACCAAAGCCTTGCTTTCAAGTTCTGTAAAATTGGAACCAGCGGTGCCTGCTGGGTCTTAGGCAGGTTTAGTAGTCTCGTCCCTTCTCTCACCAACGCAGAGAGAACACAGCCAGCTCAGAAACATTTATTATTATTCATTTTCAGTCACAGTTTTCATCTTGAGAAAGTGGCACTCTCAGGAGAAAGCTGAGAATGACGAGAGCCTGGATGTCGACCACTCCCCAGAGCCCAGAAAATGCAACAGAGTCTCAGTCCTAAAAAACCTGAACTGAGTGACCTCTTAGCCAGGAGGCATTGTGCATCTAAAAAAAAATGTATAGGTCTCTCTATATTTTAGCTTGTTTTCCAGAAGCTCCTTCTGTCTTACCCTATCTGTCATTCCATCTTTTGCTCTGATCTGTTGCATAATCGCTGAGGGAAAGTTGGGTTAGAGATTCCCTCAACAGTCCAAGCCAACTCAACTCAATGGCACTACTACCCCATTCAACACACTCCATTCTGCACAGGGCCATATGAAAATAGGGCCTGTCAGACTCACAAAAATGGTAGTTGATTTTATTAGTCCTTATAAGGCTAGTAGTTTAGCCATTTAAAATTATTTCCCAAAAGAGGGGAAAACTAGTATTTTTCTTCTCTTTTAAAAGTTCATTAGCCAGTTGCTACCAAAAAGCAACCTTTTGGGTTGGTAAAGGCAAAAGAGTTTTAAAATTACCCCATTATGCAGTTATGGCCTTCAGTATAGGGAGATAAGGTACATTTATTGTGCTGTCTCTCACCATTTGAGATTGGAAATTTTACAACATATCGTATACTTAAAGCTAACAGGCAGACAGAATTAAAAACAGACTCATTTTCTCAGTATTCATTCTCTCCCCATTCTTACAAAGTAAGGGGGTAAAGAGAAAAGGTTAAAAAACAAAACAAAACCAGAATTCAAAATCCACGTTAACACAGCTTAATCATAAGAGCACACAATATTTGTTTCTATCCCTAACTCCGAAGGGCCCATAGTCCATCTCTGTCCAACGACAACGCAGCATTCTCGGGGATCTCCTGGAAATTCCTGCCACCTTTTTCTCTCCTCAACCAGGCTGCAACATTGAAAGATGGACTGTTTTGGGACGGGTGGAGGGAGAGGAAAAGGGGAAAGCGGTAAGTTCAACCAAGCCTTCTGATTCTGCCTCTAGACTGGCATAAGTCCACATGAGTTATGTTCTTTTAAATTAGAAATAACGCCATGAAGATAAGTGCCAAGTGCTCTTCTGTTACCAGTTCATCATGGAATTTCTGTTGAGGGTCATGAAAAACACTTGGCTACTTCCTCCAGATCGCACGGATGCAAAAAATACCTGTTTGAAATTAAAAAGAAGTTAGTTCAACTGCATGGTTTCTCTCCCTCTTTTCTTCAACCGTCCATCCATTTTCTCTCACATGTCCTATCCTTGCCATATGTCAGCTCTTAAGACTCAATGGCTGGTGTTTATCTAAAGTGCCTTTGAAACAGAGCATCCTTGGTAAACACTCCTGCCTTTAGACTATTATTGTTATTACTTATTGTGGTATTGGCCTGCAGGGACATGAAAGAGGTTCGATCATGATTTGCAACATCCCTCTGGGTGCTCACATTTTTAAAGGGAGTTTTGTGTGAGGCTACTATGCTAGAATTCTGGTTGAGGACACAACAGGTCTTTTATTAGCTATTGGAAAGCCACAGAGGCTTCCTTCTTTTTCACTCTTAATGACAAAGGGCAGGCTTTGGGACTGGAGAGAATCCTTCCGAATTCCCAAGTCAAGGGGGAAATTTTGGGTATACTCACTACTATACAACTTTAGTCCTTATTTTTTAAGTTAAAAAATATGATTGTGGTCAGACAGGGTAAGTAAGGTGTTGAATGCCTATTTTCTTGGGCATTTCAATGCTCACACTTGGTTCTCTGCTGACACTGGCATATCCTAAGCCCCATGATATAATGACATTAATGAACAGACCCCAAATCCATTAGATCTGGGTCTGTTATGTCATTTTACCAAAAACAAAAACAAAAAAACCCAAAAGCAAAAAAACTGAAGGAAGTGAGCAAAATTTGGGTTGTTGCTTGCTTGAGTTGAATGTAAGTCAACCACGACCGTAGGAAAACAAGATCCCACGCTGTGGTCTAGCCCTTCAGTCAACCAACACCAAACTTTGGTCCAAGGCATTTACTTTTATCACTAGTATAAAGTCTCTGCTACTTATTTCCACAACTTCTCCAAAAGAATGCTAAATTTGCCAACAACAACTTCTTAGGAAGTTCTGTGGAAATGCTCATCATTCAAGCAATGCTACATATATGAGCAAAGCTACTATTAGGGTCAATGAATGAACATAAAAACCACAACAAGGGAAAGGAAGGCCTGCTTTTGTCTCTGAGTTGTCTATACCCTGGGTTCTACACCTCAAGCCACAGACATTAACGTAGTCCCAGCTGCTCTTGAGAGTACGAGCATGGCTTGGAACAGGTCTACTGGAGTGGGGTATCAGTGAACTGAAGTGTGTGTCCAGGTCACTCCATACGGCCTTATGCTCCTCAGAGTCTAGGCGAAGCGTGGAGTTTTATGAGGGGTCAGGACTGTTTCTTGGCATATTCTGATAAGGTCCTGAACAGGAATCACCCACAGTTATTATATTGGGTCAGAGTAGCCTGCCAGGGACAAAACTAGTGTAGACCTGTACCTTCATGGTTGGACTAAGAAAATCCTGGTCTCTGGGGAATCAGAGACACATAGGACAAAGAGACGTATGTTTGAACCCTTACAATCATTTTCACAGGCATTTATGTCCGTTGCTCTGGGAATGCATTTCTAAGTCGGTCATAGTGATAAAGGATGAATTCACAAATGCAATACAGATTAGCTACTAAAAACTCTGGATTAATCTACAGGAAAGTCAAGGGAAAGCAGCAGCGCTGCAAATACCCTTCTGAGGCAACTGACCATGCTGGATGGACCCTCCAATTTCTTTGGAAAACAGTCCCCCTATGACACTTCAGAAGAAACATGGCTGGAATGACACAGGACATGGCACTAGTTGAGTTTGTGATTGTGCATTCCTGAAGGAATGCATGACATTTTTTAGAACATTTATTTTTCTACACATCAAATGTTTTACATTTAATGGTGAAGATAATATGATGGGTTAGGTCCCAGTCGTGACTTTATGAAGTCTAAAAGTGGAAGTATAAAGCTGACCCACTGTGAGATGGTTAATGATGGGCCAATGCTTCTAAGTGCTCGGGAGAATTTGGGGTGTCTGCTGAGTCATCAATAAGGCCTACAGGCCACAAACATTACTAAGAGTTTACAAGAAAATTTTAGATGTTTTTTGATATGTGAGTAATATATTCTGAGTGTTCACATGAATCAAACCAAATAATGCCATTTCAAGATAATATTGATTGTTTAACACAGATATGATTCAAATCAGTATAAAGGAAAATGAAGGTTTCACAGGTACCTGGTGGTCTCTTAAAATGCAAACACTAATGCAAATGTTGAAACGGATTTACCTTATCATTTCTTTCACATAGAAACTTTAACCTTTGAGCTCGCTTATGCATAAATACTCCATCCAAATGTCCTGTTTCCACTGACCGGATCTCAATAGCTTTCTCGCCCCAGCCCATTATCTGATTGGAATGAATGTAGGCTGTCAAAAGGAATTTCCAAAACTGCATTAAAAACATTAGATGGGCAATAACTCACAGCATCTGTTCACATCTTAACCACAAAAATGACAAACAACTTGAGATAAACAGACAAAGCAAGTCTTACAAGTGTTATTCACAGACTTTTTTTTTTTGTGGAATCAAATAGTTGTTTCACATTTCTTGATTTTCGTTTCATTTGGGGGGTGTAACTGCTGAAGGAGATAAGGAATGGTTAACCTACCCACAGAGGTGGGCATTTCTCCCCATTGGAGCACCACATCCTTAGTTATCCGGCCGTAGGTGTTCACATACACCCCCTCATCCTCATAGCAAACAAGCATTTCCATCCCATCTGTTTTAGGCAAGATGACAATGGCATGAGGAGTGATATTGCCCTGAATCTAGAAGAGAAGAAAGGCAAAGAATTATTTTTTTAAGTAAGACAGCATCTTGAATAGTAATCTCTAAGAAGTGCAAAAAAGATTTCTCTCTGTGCTGGATTCTTCATTTTCACTCTGGAAACTGACGTTTTGCTTTGTGTAATGTAATCACTGACCTATCAGATACCCTGGCAAACACAAACTTAGGTACTAAGCCACACATTCAGTTTACCTGTTCATAAAAACAGTAACTATGGAGCACCTACTATGTGCCAACCATTAGGCTGTTTACAAACATCATTTAGAATCCTCAGAGTAGTTCCTCACAGTAGAGATCTTTGCCTATGGTTGAGGAAACTATCTCAGAGAGGCTATATAACTTGACTAAAACTGCACTAGTATTTGGTGGTGGAACTGGGGTTTTTGAGTACATGTCTCAGAGACACTGAAAACCACATTTTCCATCAGAACAATCTACTTTCAAAAAGGATGAGGCGAATGTGAACCACTGACTCTGGAGGAGACAGCTTAAATAGAGCCCAACAGTGGGATCAGAATGGACTCTGACCAAATACGCTATGAGAATATAACACAGAGGGTTAATTTGGATAACTAAATACCCCCAAAATCCAAATGAATGGCCTTCTTTGATAAAAATTTCATTACCAAACTCATTAAAAAAATCATACTATAAAGCATTGGTTGTGACTAGGTAAAAAGATGTGGTGCTGTGATCCCCTGGTCGAAAATGCCATGGCTGTTTCCCACGTGCCTGGAAGACAGGAATGGGAGGATTGAGGGTGGTCACCAGTTGCCCCAAGAATGTGAGCTCTGAGCCCTGTGTGCTCGTGCATTTATGCACACACACACACACACACACACACACACACCACAAGCTGTAAGCCTGCAGCGATTGATGCCCATCTCTGTGTGTGAAGCATGTCTATCAAAATATACTAAAACAGCTTTTTTCAATTATTGTGCTTTTTTGGAGTAAACTTCAAACTTCCAAAATACCAACCAACAACAGATTAAGATTCAGATTCTGATAAACAATCTCTACTGTATGTGAACCTTGGGATGATATAGAGGACACACAAGTCACAAGGCACCAATCTTATTAAGGAAATCTATACGTGGCTTTAAAAGTCATGTGTTAGGCAACTTGTCCATATAGTAATATTAACATTCTAATTTACAGGGTCCTGTGCCAAGTACTTTAGATGCATTACCTCATCTAATGCTGATGATAACCCTAAGAGAAAACAGTCCTTTATCCCTATTTCACACAGTAAAAGCTGAGGGGTGGAGAGGTTGCCGAATATGCTCATTACTGTAAAGTGAAAACAAGCTACAGCTAGGACGTGAGCGCCAGTGTCTGACTCCATGAAATGGCCCTCAAGTTGAAGAGAGGAAAAACATAGCAGAAAAAGAGCCATGGGCCTTCTTTCACATAAAATAAATCAACTTCCCTTCAAAATGGGATCTCATCTGTTGTATTCTAGCTTAAAAAATTGAAATTTATGTCCTTGACTGAAAAAATAATATATTCGTTTTAAGGTCCAGAGAGACATAGAGTGAATGGCAAATAATTGTTATTACGTGTTATTCAGTGTTAATAGTCATAGAAATAGTTACATTTCCGTGTTTTATTTATTAAAAGCATCCTACTTAGTGAAGGCTAAATGTCCAACTGTTTCACTGATTCGTCAGTTATCATGATCTCCACTAAAAACGTACAAAGGGACACATCTTTCCACATGCAGGCTGTTTTACAGAAACCACCGCCAGGCTTCTTCCAGGAACTTACATGAGATGGTATGTAGATATCATAAGAGTTTCCTGAATCAACATCAATTACATGGAAACCAGTGTGTGAACCAAAAATAACCTTTAATCTTTGACCTTCTTCTACAGTGAGATCAACAAGCAGAGGCTTGTGCTGGAGATCTGCAAAAGACTTTAAAAATCACCCCATGAGTATCCACATCATTCAAAGAGGTTATCTTAAATGATTTTGTCTCTTAGTCATTGCCTAGTGGAACTTCATGTCTGACTTTCTTAAATTGAAAAACTAGGACACATCTCTTTCAAATTTTGTTCTATTCATATTCTAACTCTAGGAAGAAGGGTCTAGCACTTTTGTGCCCCTTTCTCCACCCGTTTCACCCAGGGCAGAGAAGTTCCTTTCCAGGGTCAGTTTTGATAGTGTCATTGTATATGTAACGCTTAGTGCAGGGTACTGCTCTCCTTTCCTATTTATTTCTGAACCTTTCAGGAGAAGGTCCAGTCACCTCCTGGCCCCTCTCTCTCCCATGTGACAGTCAGCCCTACGAAGGCTGCTCCCCTTTCAGACACCCTCGGGTGGGAAGCTGGGTCAGCTCTGAGCTGCTTGCTCAAGATTCACGGGCATGCCCTGGTTCTGATTTTCTTTCAATGGGTGAGTGGACATCAGATTGATACTTTCTCTAAACTTAAGGCTGAGATCTGAAACTTGAATTTGGATGACAGAAGAAGGGTGAGTTGTGTTGGTTAGTTGGGTTTAACTAGAAAGAAAAAACTTGGCTCCAGATAAGAGTATCAAGGTTCTACATATTTGAATCCAGAGCCTAACCTCCAAACAGCAATAAAGGGTTCTTCTATTTTCCTTTGCCATTATGGATCACACTCTACCTTTATTGGGTTTTGAAGTCTGGGAGAATATTTGTGAAGCCACAAGTGCCTCAGTGATAATGCCACGGATACCTAATAGATCCCTCTCTCACCTTGTGCTGAGGTCCCTCTCATAGTGGAGACTCTAGTTTCATATCCTAGTCCTATGGTGGGACTCCACCCCCTGCCAGCTCCACTCTTTCATGTCAAATCCATTGCCTTTCCTCTTCCCTCTTCCCAGTCTGAGTACAGGCTATGGAACACAGCATTTGGCACTCTTGCATGCACTTTGGCTGGTAAACCAGTGGCAGTGGCATCAGAACTGGAATCGGAATGGTATCTTGATTGAAAAGCTTTTTTGAAGTCAGATTTTGGCAGAACAAAGCACCACTTTAGCTTTTAGGAGTCAACCCATAAATGTTATTACTAACCTATGCATTCCAAAAATTTCCATAAGAGTGTCGTTATGGAGGGGAGCCATTCATCTATTGATGAAGCTATCTTGCTGAGCAAATCACAAATGAGCCCCTTGTGCTAACAGCATAAGATAGAAGTGGGGTGATTAAAGCCCAAAGATGGCCTCATAAATGTTCCCAAGGCAACTTCTTCCCTCACGTGGCAAATGTAGCAAGAAAAAATACATAAATGATCAAAGGAGGATAATGGTGACAAAGGTGAGGAGAAAATGGAAAGACCAATGAGATTGATAGATACGGGCAGAGAGACAGAATGAATAGGAGATAGATTTACATCGCCTATGGACAGACTTTGCAGCTCTGAAAACATCAGAGGTCTACCCACGGTACTGCTTCTCTGGCATTATGGCGTCAACCTTCATGAACTGAGGTCAACAGGGCTAGCATACCCCATGTCTTACTTCTGTTGACTCTCGTAAGTGTTTGATCCAAGCATGGTAGTTGCAGACTCAAACAAGGTCAACAATGAAAAATCAAAATTGAAGAATACAGAGAAACTAGGTCATTTCTATATATGACTACATTCAGTATTCCTTTCAGAGAAGTCCAACTGCACTGGGAATATGTGAACAGCATTTGAGTTTTAGGGAGTTTACCTCAAAGGCTCATGAAGATTATAAGATTTAGGGAATCAGTTCAATCTTGAGATTCAATGCTTTCGTTGGTCTTTTTTCAGATAAATTATCAGAGCATTCCCTAGTTATGTGGCTTTACAGCGAATCTCACTGCCTAGTGGCACAATGCTTTACCTAATAACCACTCATTCCACACTGAATGCCACTTGGAGACAATGATTCATTGATCTAAAATGAAGGAAGGTGCACCCCAATTCTTTCTCTTTCCATCCACTCTCCATCCCTTGTATATTTTAATCTAGCTAATTTTAGAGCGTGTATTAATGCTTAGTCTTTACTTTTGGATAATAAATTCAAGAGTTCTTATCCTTTTCTAAGAGTTTCATATAAGAAAGTTGGTACCAGTCTCTTTGCAAGAGAAATCACTATGTTAACTGGTGGGAACTTAAATTATACAAAAGTCCCCTTTAGGTCATCACATGCCAACTTACCTTAAATGCCATAAACTTATGATATGGTTTAGGAGCCCAAGCATATATCTCCACGGCGTTCTTTAAGGCAATCACCAAGAATTTAATCCGTTCATATTTAACTGTAAGAGAAAACTTATGAATTAAAAAGTATTCAATTTTCTGTATTAAAGAGCATATAAGCCTCTCTCTCTCTCTCTCTCTCTCTCTCTCTCTCTCTCTGGCTCTCTCACATATATATATGTATATATACATATATATATATACATATATATATGTCCATAATTGAGGATGATGCTATTGGTATAGGTTTTTTCTCATAGATATAGATTTAACTTCCTTAAAAAAAACTTGGTCTGTGGCCCCTGGGGCCTCTTTCTTTATACAGAAAGTTTTTTTCTTCATCTAAAGATGTAACCTGTTAGGACGTCTTTATCCACTAGGTCTACAGGCAAATTACTCAGTGTAATAAAAATGTGCATACTGCCCTTCAAGCTTTCTTATCTGGCTTTTATGTTTGCCCATATCAGTGGCTGAGATCTCATATTGCAAGATGGTAGAAAAATGAGCAAATAAGCAGAGACATAAAGACTGGCATTTACTTATTATTTGAATTCCAAATATTGAGAATTTATAAAGGATTAGTGTCCCAGAGAGATCCCTCTCCTTTCCTGCTGTGTGAGGCTTGCAGCTGTCTATGAATAAGCCAGGCAGTGGCTCTCACCAACACTCAGTCTGCCAGCACCTTGGCCTTGGTCTGCTCAGCCTCCAGAACTGTATGAATATATTCCTGTGTTTAAAATCCACTCAGTCTGTGATGTTGTTATAGTCACCTAAACAGAGACAGTACACATGACAGTACTTTATTTTATAAAGTATTTGAACAAAAAGAATATTCTGTACCCTAATGGACAATTCAGAATAACTGAGCAAATACTTGCTCTGAGTTTTTTTCTGTTACCCACCCCCTCTGTTTACACATTCTATCTTTAATATACTTTCAATAACTTCTTCAGCAGTGTATTTCCATATTTTTAACATAATATGCTTCTAATGTTATTTCTTATTTTTTTCCAGTATAGATATTATCTGTTGACTTTATAGTATGGAAAGAATAGAGTCTTTTATTTTTTACTTTACCCTTTCACTCAAACTCATTTCTTCCTCCCTCAGACCTCAAATACTAATCATTTTTATTTCTGGTTAAATCAGTATTCCATGTTCAAATTATTACTGTTCATAGTTAGGCACAAAGTATAGTCTAATTATATTTCCCTTGTTGTTTTCCCTAATTTTTTCACTTTCTTGTATTTTGCATCTCTACCTCCGAGCACATACAAACTTTTTGCTAGTGCTGTCAGTGACTTCCTCAGCCAAGTGAAGTTAATTTATTAATGATATTTTATTTCTCTTGGAGGCATCTTTTCTGGAACACTCCATTGCCCCACTCTTCTTGGATTGATATTGATTTATCTCTCTTTACACACACACACACACACACACACACACACATACACACCTGATTATGTTTTTCTGGAGAATCCTGGCTAACAGAAATGGGTCATAAAGTAGTAGGCAAAAATATCTTCCCTCAGAATTTTGAAGGTCTTGCTACTTTGTTTTCTAATCTTCTAGTATTTCTGCTAAGTACCAGGCTGCCCAATTCTGGACCAACTATATGTAAACTGTTTATTTGCTTATTATCTGGAAGCTTTAAGAACTTTCTTATTTTCTGGGAACTAGAATATCAGGTGTGTCTTCCTGTGAGTCTTTTTTTCACTTACTATATTGGGTATTTCAGTGAAATCCTTTAAATTTGATATTTCAAGACCTCAGTTCTAGAAAATTTTCTTGTATCCTTTCTTCCCCTTTCATTTCTTACTTTTTCTTTTTCCTAAAATTACTTAGATTTTTAACCACTTGGACTTAAATTTCCATTTTTTCTTTCTTTCTTTTTTGTTCTGTTTTCTAGGTGTCTCAGTTTTATCGGCCAACACTTCTACTACATTTTCTTTTCTTTCTAGATGTTTAGTTTCTCCAAAGACAAGGCTTTCTTTCTCTTACTTAGGAGTATAATATAGCTGTCTACATTTTTGGAGCTGAACAAGAGGGGGTGTGTGTTTGCGTGTCCTAAAAATTCAATCTTCCCAATCATCAGATTGGCTGTGTCAGCCAGCTCACTGGGGCAACCGGTTTCAGGAGGAATTACAACTCATAACTTTGCAAAATTCCTTCTAAGTTTAGTCCCACCTTGCACCTCTACCTCAGTTCCTGGGGCCTTTCCAAGTTCTGCTGAGTGGCTGGATTTTGATGACTTTCCTCATTACACAGCATTTCCTGGTCAGCTAAATCTGCTCTAAGTTATCATTCAACTACTCGTGTAAAATTTCTTGACATCTTTTCTTGCTAGCTTCTCTTATCCTGGCCCCTTTGTCCTTGTGGATTTATAGAATTTCTAGTCCTTATTGTCTTTAGTAAGTCTTTGGGAGAAGTGGATATAAAGGTTCAAAGTGGAATCTAATACTTATACTCTGAATGCTCTCTTTGCATTTCACCGAACTATTTTTTGAAACATAAAGTGGTATACTTAAGGTTCTAGCAAATCTTAAACTGATCACAAACACATCATCAATATCTGATTGAAAAAACTGAATAAAACTTAACTGCATAATTCTGCTTGAGTAAACAATTCCATGTCCTGAGACTTACCAACTTTGTAATGTATACAGCCTTCCAAGTCCCCAACAGTAATCCAGCCTTGTTTCTTTTCTACTTCTGGGTCATTGTGTAGTATTCTGTTTCTTAACCATGAAAGATAGTAAACTCGTAGCTTATTCTTCTTTCCTGTTGAAATAGTAAGTTTTATTTTCAAGGCCCCATGATAACCTTTTCTCTTAATCTTTCCTATTTCTATTTTATTAACTTATTTTTATTTTCAAGTGTGTGTGTGTGTGTGTGTGTGTGCACATGTGTGTGTGTAAGCATACTATCCAGTAGTCCCAGATTTTCAAAATGTCTCTGCCAAGACTTACGGTTGAAACAATTCTATGTATTCTGAATAAAGAACTACTTTGTAATTTTGTCTTTACTTACAGATGGCTTTTAATTTGAGCAAGTTTCTCTTACTCTCCTTTCCCAATGGAAAGTACAGTGTCTGCTGAGTTCAGTTAAGACCTAATGCACTCCCTCCCACTATGTTACTCCAGTCACAGGCCCTCTGCCCTGAAAATCCCCACACCAGGCCTAAGGAAAGAAGAGAGTCCCAGAAGGAAGGAGCCTTCAATGCTATCCATAGCACCACTCTGTGGATGGAGGTGAAACTACAGTCTGATTGCTGATAGTGGGCCAGTGACAAGGTGGTAGTTACAGCTCATAGACGGGCCACTGGGGGAAGGCTTGGCATCTGTCACAAAGACTCTACCCCCATAGGCTGAACTCTCAGATCCTGATAAACAATTCGCCTAAGAAGGTCAACACATCCAACCAGTGGTGACGCCACAGAATTCAAGAATTCCTAATGTTCAAACTAAGATTCAGCCTTCTCTGGTGCAAGGAGATACCTTACACAACGCCTTCACTGCAGGGAAACCTATCACAAACACAAACAGAATGCCAAACAGAAGGAAGACACAGAGAAATGTACATGGAATGATGGATCCAATTAAAACCCGTGAGGGAATACGACAGACATGTGCAAACTATGTGAGGATATATTTAGGGTACCAGTGATAGACTTCCTCATGGAAATCAAGCAAACAACAGAGGAAGAAAAAGAGAACAAAAATAAGAGAGAAGAAATGGTGCAAGATATTGAAAAGATGAAGAACATGATAGCTGAATTAAAGAACTCAACAGAGGGACTCAAGAGTAGGATGGGTGAAGCCTCCAATGGAATCAGTGAGCAAGGAGACAGGCCAGGGGAAATGCACTCAGGCAGACTAGCAAAAAGAGAAAAGAATGAAAAGAAATGAAGACAGTATTCACGACCTCTGGGATAACATTAAAAGGAACAACGTTGGCATCACAGGGGTCCCAGAAAGAGAAGAGAGAGAATAGGGGGCATAAACTAAAATGGAAGAAATAATAGTTGAGACTTCCTTAACCTGAAGAATGAAGCAAGCCTCCAGACCCAGAAAGCTCAAAGAGTTTCTAATAAAAGAAACCCAGACACACCTATATCTAGACATATTGTCATCAAAATGACAAAAATATGAGATAAAGAAAGACTCTTAAAGCAGTGAGAGAAAAATGTGTCACATACAAAGCAGTCTCCATACGACTGCCAGTGGATCTCTCAACTGAAACACTACAGGTCAGAAGGGAATGGCATGATGTATTCCAAGTGCTGAAAGAAAAGGATACTATACCCTGGGAGATAATCACTTAGAACTGAAGGAATGATAAAAAGCATTTCAGATAAGCGAAATTTAAAGGAATTCATCACCACAAAACCAATTCTAGAAAAAATACTAAAGGATACTCTATAAATGTAAAGAAATTTCCCTTAAAAACTGTAAGACAACAAATATAAAAAGTGGGGAGGAGAAGAAATTAAAAACGTGAAGGATTAGAATGAGCGTAAGACTAATCTACTTCAAATAAAAATAGGAAATAAAGAATTTTTAATGCCAACCTCAGGGTAACCTCAAAATACATCTCCAGGGAAAAAGCAAAAAAGAAAGCAAGAAGGGAAACCAATGAAAACATAACTACACCCAACCCACCTAAGAAGAGAAAGAGTAATAACAGACAGTAAAACTCCTGTAATTGTGAAATACTCATTGGCTGAGATGCAATTTCATTATTCCAAAATGAATATAGCATTGTAAAGAAAAGAAATAATAAAATTATTATTTTTAAAAAGCATCATTAAAAAAAAAAAGGAAAGTTAAAAAAGAACAGGCTGAGCGTGCAGGCAGGTAGGGAGGGCTTCCGCTGCTGCTGTAGATCTTGATTCCCCAGAGGTGTCTCCTTAGCCCAAGTTCTGAGAATCCTGGCGGTTGGCTCCTTCTTATTGACTCTATATTTTGCTTTAAAGTGTGCCAACGTGTGCTGACACAGACTGAGAGCCTCACAATTTCAGAATAAGAAGGGAGGAACTCCTTTGGGCTTGAGACCACTTGCTTCACATTATGTTGTCCCTCCACACAAAATGTCGGATGTTTACATGCATCTGCAGGGGCGGCATGTGGAGCTTGGACTTGCTCTTATTCTCTTGGCCCCAGCTCATCAGCCCACCCCGGCTGTGCATCTCTGCCCTAGTCATTCTTCCGGACACCTCCCAGGCAGCCTGCCCTGCCACCTCCTGTCTGTAGCCACTTGGTTCCTCGTTTGCAGCCCCCTGCTCCCACCCCCTGCTCCACCTCTGCCCCACTCTCTGTGTCTAAAGGTCCATTCCTGTGTTCGCCTACATGGTCATTTCCACTTCAACATCTCAACAGACCTTCATGTGGGAATAGAGAAAACACATGTTCAATCACCACACTGAGCTAGGATTCTCTGGCGACAACTTTTTATTTTAAATAAAAAACACTGATATTTACTTTTTTCTGCGGTCAGGACCAGGCTCTCAAGGAATTCTCTGATCGAGAAAAATGGAACAAACATCAATTCCAGGATGGCCACAATGCCCACTGTGGGCTCGGATAACTGGCTGCAGTCCACACATGTCCCCAGAGACCAGATTTGAGACCCAAGTGCAACGACAATCAAGAAGAACAACTAAGTTAAATAAATAAATGCATCTTCCTTGCTCTCAAAAACAAAACAAAACCCCAAAACAAAAAAAAACCTAATTGACAGAATGGTTGATCAGCGTTCTAGAACATTGTAGATATCATTACATGAAGTAAAACTGACAACCAAACATTTTAGTATACTTATATATGACTGCTTTCCCTCGCCTTCTAAGCCAGTGGCATATTTTAATGGAGAGCCTCTTATTTGCCTCCCTTATCACTCCAGAGATGTCATCTGCTAGTAGATCTATTTTATCTGACTAATAAAAAGGGGATTTTTCAAAAGGAGACAAGAGAAAGAAGTTCAATGAAGTCAATCCAGGTTCAGAAAATAACATTGGACACATTTACCACTGAGATTACTGAAAGAAGTTACCAAACCAAAACAGCAAGGGAAAGAAAGATGTGTACTTGGAAAAAAATCTTAAAATTTCCCTTTGGAAGAGACTGGAGTCAAGAATTCTTTGTGTGAAGAGAAAACATCTAAAACACACTGAGGAGTGTAGAAGAGTCAGATTTTAATTTGCTCCATGGCATTATCTGAGTACCAGATAAGAAATTGCCAAATGAATCGAAGCTTAGACCCACGGGTTTTGTTTTTTGGGTACTTATTTTCCTTTTATTTCTCTTAGATATTAAAGCATGTTTTACATTTTACAGACGTGCTATACACTAGAAGAAGAAAATCCATTAAAACACTGCACAATGGATTTGACAGGAACATGCATGCATAACTTAAATTAAGGGAACCACAGTCTGGTTATGATTCTTTTTTGTAGTTGAGCCCAGAATATGCATTGATTATAACAGAAGGGTAGGCAGGAGGCTGCTTTCTCCTTCCTGTGCCAACACCGATCCAAGGGCAGTTCAAGAATCTTTTGACCTTATGTTCATTTTCCTCTTTTCCCCACTTAGGATTCATGATAAGAGGACATGTTTATCCTTTTAAGAATGAGAATGTGTCCATCACAACATAATATAGCCCAAACATGAATTTTTTAGTAGATGACTGGTAGATATCTGGTTTTAAACTTGATTTGGTAATATTACAATCAAGAAAGCAATTAACCAGAACAAAGGACTCCAGTGATTGAAACTCAAGTAATAATACAAAATGAATTTACTTGGCTAACTATTTAGGGAGAACAAAAACAGATGAAATTCTGAGCACTCAGTGGAAAGGTAAAAGGACAAGGGGATTATAGCAAGGGAAAGCAGATTCTCAAAACAGAAGTATAGCTGTAGAGCTAAACTTTATTTAAGGCTCAATGCAGTAGCCCCATCTTTCCTTTTTTTGGGAAATGGCTGAATGTAGAACCTTGGTTCTCAAATTCAGCTGCGCAGCAGGAGCACCTCAGGCGCTATGAAAGTTATTAGTCTGTGGGCCCCCCCTCCCAGAGATTCTGGCCCACGTCTGGGCTGCTTTCCTGCACTGCTTGCATCTCCTTGGGTAGTTTTAATGAGCAGAGGTACCACTGGCTTAATACTGGATGGAATGGGAGGGGAGAGAGTATTTTATATATTAAAATCCTTCAAATATTATTAGAAAGAGCTTTCCTTTCAGTAAATGTAGACTTCTTCAAGTTAGGTGGTTAACTCACCAATAACAAGGGTGATTTTGTATCCATCTCTACTTTTTAAAGCTTTCTGGGGAACCAGAAAGCTATAAAGCGTAGCAGTAATGATGCCTACATTCAACATTTTGAAAACTCAATCACCTAGTGGACCAACTCCACTTGCTAAAATACCAGTGGACAATAAGCTACAGCCACTCTGGTGAGAAAACAGACCTGAGAAATTTCTGCTTACCAAATTTCCCATCCCAGAAGCCTACATAATGATAGTCTTCACCTGAGAAGAGAGAGTAATAGCTGGAGTGAAGATGCCCGAGAAAGATCCTTACCAAATTCTGGCAAAGGTTAAAAGCCTCAAAACACATGGCCTTTCTGGTATGTCTCTGCTGGTTCAGATTCCATGCAGAGGTGAAACCCCTTCTGGAGGTCAGAATCTCCAGAGGCACGAAGTGTATGTGATCTCAGTCTGGGAAGCTGTTGTAATTTATTGTGTCGTTTGTTAGCTGGGAAGACAGGGTTGGCTGTTTCCTCAGAGAGGAGGTGATTGCCTTCCCCACCTGAGAAGACCTGGAGCACTTGGCCATCCTGGTAACTTACCTGATATTGTCACGAGGACATTCAGTCCCTCTAGCACGTCCATCTGCTGAAATCGCCTCCGGTTAATCAGATTATAGACTTTGCCTTGCCCACTTCGGTCCAAAAGCATCAGGCCATTTTCAGTTCCCACAAGGAGGTTTACACCTGTAAGAAGTATAAGAAGTGCCCAAGACTGACTTTTACGGTTTTCACTTTTGGCATCTGGGGTCCTGATGAAACCTAAGCAACTATGTCTTGTAAATAGAAGCGTGCAGGCAAGCAGGCACTACGGCATGGACTGGAGAAGTAGAAGCTCTGACAGTGATTCAGTCACAGTCCCTCTGGTTATGAAATCAGTTTTCTTTTGAAAGTGGCAGCAGCATTCATTACATCTAGCCATCTACTACCTCGTATGGAGTCCTTCCCACAGGAGAATTAGGCAGGATGGATCCCTTTCCTGTCACACCATCCCTTTTGTGGCTCTCTCTATAAATCCCAGCTTGAGACTTCCCCAAGGAACCAGACTCTTTAGAACATTTTAACTGCACTATCTCGATTTCATCCACTTAGGCTATGATTCCTATGCCACCCACCTTCAACAGAGCACTCTATTTGCATAACCCACAGGAGGGAAAGCCCTTTCTCCTTCTCACATCACAGCTAAACTTATGTTCCAGACCTTCAAGGTTCTGCTCTCTCGTTAGGGAAATGATAAGCTGATAGCTGATTCAGGCAAAGGTATTAATAACTTGAAAAATTCAGAAATAGTGGCTTTAAGGGACTTCTCCAGTAGCTAAATCAAATCTAGTCCAACCCTGCCCCACCCTGCCATGCAATAATCTCTATTACAAAAGCTCTGGCAGTAAGTGGTCTTATCTGGTAGCTACAATCCTAAAAAGCCATCCCCCCCTCACTGCCAACAGAAACGCAGATAAACACACAGACACACACGATGAGAGATCCACTGTGCGTTGATCTGTATTCATGAACAGGTAATTTTCCAACTAATCTCGTGTGCTGTGTAGAAGTCTATCTTCAGAGTGGATGTCTGCTCTTCCACGCATATACTATTCAATAGTAAATATGGCTATCTTGTTGCTTTCTGTCTCTTTTGCAGAGGACAGTCTTACTCCCTTCCATCATAGTTTCCGGGCTTCCCTGCTACCATCTCAAATGCTTTTGCTCTTATGAAACTGTGGTACCCCAAACTAGGGCTAGTATTGTAGAGGGGTACAGACTTATAGTAACACAGGCCATGACTATAGACTCTCACAGCAGCTACGGTGAGTTTGAGATCATCTAAAATCAACACATCTTTTTCACAAGAGCCGTGGACTGACGCTTTAAACTAAAAGGAAAGATTCATCATTTGTTGTCCTTTTCAAGTTTTATTTTGCTACAAGTTTTATCTAGCGGCGTGACCTTTGGCTGGCACACGCTGGGCAGATTTTGTAGCTGTGGAATGGAGAGACACCATTATTCCCCTTGCAGGATGTTGAGTGAATGACAGAGAGAGAACGTGGGGCATGTCACACAGCGCGGGGCACACAGGGGATGTGTGTTAAGTGGTAGCTAGCTTGGGTCTCAGCTTTAGGTCATCATTACTATGTGACACAGGTGGCAGTGAATCAGACCTTGTTATCCTGGTTATTAGTTATTTATTTTTTTTGTTTTGTTATTTTACTAAAGGACACTGCATCATAACATCACACAGGCTTAAAGTGATGCCATCGTAAATCACCATCTGTATTTAATTTATTAAGTTTGCTAACACTTCTATCCTTCACCAAGTGATTGACCTAATTTACCTAATTTGCTCCCCCTCATAAGCACTAACTTGATTTTATCAACTGAAAGTCTGCTTTTGTTTGATTTGGTTCTTTTGTGTGGCTGCTTTCTTTATAGACCATACCTGAGCGAAATAGCCTAGTATTTATCTTTCTTCGGATTTATTTCACTAAGCATCATTTCCTGTAGGTCCATCCATATGTAAAATCATTCCTGGTTTTTCTTGAGGCCAATACAATCCCAAGTCAGGGCTTTTACACCTAGCATGCGACCTGTGTGCTTCTGCAGATAAGCTCCACATGCTCTTAACAGATGAAGGTCAATTCATGAATGAGTAGTAAAAAGCACCACTTACCCCACAGAGCTGCACAAAGTATTTCTGAGTTGAATCTTTTCTTGTACTTTCTGATTTCTGGTGTGTCGCTGTGAGGCCGAATGTTGGTTGGGTTTACATTTACCACTGAAATCTTTCTTGCTTCATTGAGTTTGGCCTGTTCTTGCCTAAGAAGTTCGCTAGTAAACAGAGCTTGGAGAAAAAGAATCGGAGAAATCAATGGCATCTTAGAAAATTGCCAATGGGGATATGAAGAAGGGGCTTCAAAAACATGATTGCTCCTTGTTTAGTGTACAATAAAGGCAAAAAGAAACTCTGAGACTACACATAGTTTATATATTTTTTTAAATAACATTACAGTGTAAGTTATTCATAGAAGTAGCATTTTATCCATTAGTAAAACAAGCTTAGAGACACTACTTGGTTTAGAGCATTCATTAATCTCATAAAATGAAACACAGCATCAGCATCTCCTCCACTTATGCAGAAAAGATTTACTTTTTGAAGTTTCACATAATCAACTGAGAAATTGACCTAAGCTGACTCTGATGATTAGTGAGTTGCAGAAATCTAGAAAAGCAAGAGTCTCCTTTAAATCAGTCAGGCCTGTGTGGCGTGGGGAGGGGACACACCTAGTACTCAACACAACTCAACACGCACTGAGTTAAGTGTCTACTGCGTGCATAGCACTGTACCGAGAAACTGTTTTTGAGAAATATGCATTAAGTTTGCAGATCTCTGAGGAGCAGCTTCTCCTAGGGCCCCTGGATACCTCTGAGTTCCTACCAGAAGCAAAATAGAAAAAAGGAAAGAAAAAAAAAACGGAAAGAAATTTGTTTTAGGAATCCTATAAAAATAATAATAAAAAAACAAAACAAAACAAAACAAAAACTCCTTGAATATAGGGCACAAGTAGTGAATGGTGAAACTGCTGAGCTAATAATCATTTTTTATCAGGCCACACCAGAAGGGAACACTAAGCTGTTTCTAAAACGTCAGGCCTTCTAGCTTACCCGCGGCTGTTGATTCTTCGTCTTCTTCATCTTCGTCAGTGGGCGATGTCTGGTATACTCTGGGGTCCACAAAGGGGGTGAAGGAGGCTTTAGTGCTGCTCCCCATGCCATACTAATCAACAAGAAAGAAGAGAAAGAACAAATAGGTAAATATTGCAGGAACAAACAATGATCACAATGCTTGGCATAACCTGGAGTTCAGAATGATGACAGATATCTCCATCTCTCTGCCTCATCAGACTTTAATCTCCTTACCAAAATTGCTGCCTCACTTCTCCATTTCTCCCAGTATTTGCTACTGACTGACTCTTGTGCCTTTGTAGGGTTTCATTAACTATCAGACTGCAAGAGTTGCAGTGAAAACAATTTTTGAATTATAATTTTATTGAAGTAACATTAGATAGGTTTAGGGTGTCCATCATTATAAATTATAACCTGTATATATGTCATTAAATTCACCACTAAGAGTTCAATTCCATCCTTCACCAGAGTGAACCTTTTATTTTTTTTTACCTGATCTTCCCATCTTTCTTACCCCTTCTGCTTATTTGGACTTGGAGTCTGAAGGTTTATTGTTTTATTTCACTTGTTTGGTTTCTCTGTTGGAAGTAATATGGTGTTTGTCTGACTTATGTCACTAAGCATAATTCCATCTAGGACCATCCAAGTTGTTGCAAATGGCAGGACTTCATCACTTTTTTAAAAAATATCTGGGTAGTATTCATTGTGTATATATACCACATCTTTATCCAGCAAGCTTTATTTTGAACTTTATGTGGCAACTTAATATCTGGTAAGATGACAATGGTGACGGAGCTTATCTCTCCCTTGAAGTAAAAGCAATCCCATATTGAACAAGTGGTCTTAGAAAAACTAACACAATTGGCAATAAACAAGCATGTTGACACAGCAGTACTGCATCTTGAACACATGATCAGACAAAGACTCCGCCTTGGAAACTTTGGACCCTTCTGCAATGGCCTGTGTCGGGATAACTCTGAGTTCCTACCAGACTCATGTTGGCTCATGAAGTCTTTAATCCAGGGACAATGTTATCCAGGGATTGAAGCTTTTTCCTTTGTAAGATAGTTTCTTTAAAAGGTTACTCGTATTTAAATGCCTTATGTGGAAACTTCATGATGTTTTACTAGATTGTAGGCAATGCAACTTGAGGATTTACATAAAAAATAAAATCTTAAGGACTTAGACAGCACGATGAAGGCATGAGGCATGAGGTCAGAAAGATCCTAGGGAACAGTAAACCCAAATATTCAGGTTTCATCTCACAATCATCCATATTTGAGTTTTTTGCCAAAGGAGTTTCACTAACTATTTCATTTTGTCTGTCATCTCCATTCCTTCTACTATATTCAAGTCCTTTTAATATCACAAACAGATGTGCATTCAACATAATAATAAGCACATCTTTTATTTTTGCATAAAAATCTTTTTGTTGTTTTATTTTTAGGTTTTTATTTAAAGATAAAACCAACATTCCAAGACCTCTAAGCACATAAGGAAAACCCACAAAGATCTGAAGATTTCCCCTCTGCTTTTGGAAATCAAAACCATCTCATCCTCTGCAAGGTAGAGTTTGCTTCCTCAGTAGAGCACTTAACATAGATGATCTCCTTAGGTCTTTAAAGTCTACGAAGTGGTGGAATAGCTACTAACATTCCCACTTAGAGCTGGAGCAGCAGCAGAATTTGAAGCAGTGTCCAGTCTCACCAGGTTCTCCGTGGTACCAGTAAAGATGTTCAGGCAGAAAAAGACCTATTCATGTTGTACGAAGCTGTACTAGGAGCTACACTTTCTAATGAGACTCTGCTTTTTTTTTTAATGGGGCAAGCAAAGCTCACCTGCGCTATAACTGGAATCTAAAAGGTGCATCACAAACAGCTAATGTGTGGGCAACATCAAAAAACAATCAAAAACAGCAGTGCGTATACTTTCTAAACACTTCTAGAGCCTATGTGTGATTCACAGAACTATTCATGAAATGTGACCAAGCATTGTTAATTCATCAGTTTAACAACACCAATAGATTAGGCTTATTTGAGATTTTCTCAAATGAGAGAACACCCTTTCTCCCTTTCTCAATTAATTTGGACTTTGAGAATTTACTTTTTCATTTGTTTTTATTTTTCACAAAAATCATTTCAACCTCATTTTATTTAAGACAAACTTAGTTTGACTATATTAATGTAAATATAAACATCAGGTATTGGCTTTGGAATCCCCTAGGACTGAAGTTTCTATCACTGACCTAGAAGATAGGAAGATCTGGCTCTATTGCAAACCGGCTGTGAACTTCAGGCAAGTCACTTAACTTCTCTGAGCCCCATAGTCTCATCTATTAAAACGGGTCCAGATGGTAGCTGAGGAGTTTTTAATGCTCAGCTTCTATGTTTTCCTCCATTTGTACATACATACGTAGATATATAGTGGAATTAACCGAACACATTTCAAGGAGCTCGACAAAGGCTCATTTCTGCAGTGAGCGAGGTGCCCAAACCCTGAAGGAGAACAGAGCCATCCTGGCTGGAGCCCAGAACCTACTTCATTCCCGGAGTCCATCTCCTGGGAATGGGTGGAGACACGCCCCAGGCCCTCGGTGGGTGTCCCAGCTGGGGAGTGGCTCTGCTGAACCAGGTCTGGGAGGTTGATGTGGCCAGCGAAGCCGTTGCTGTCACTATGGCCTGATCGCTTCTTCTCTCCAGATGTCTGTGGCGACAAAACAGAGGGGAAGGCATTAGAGAGGAAGTGCAAAGGCCCCGAGTGATGGCATCCCTCACACAGCACAGAGCAGCTATCTCCAAACTCACCCCCTGGAGTGTGGAAGGTAATGATTTTCAACTTTGCTGATGAAAAAAAGAAGTTAGGCTTTGCTAATGTTAGTATGTGGCTTGACTTTGAGCTCATGCTGTTCTCTGACCATCTCTCAGGCCTGGCTTCTCTTTCAGGAGTCCGCATTGGTCTTGCAAGCATAGCTCTGCATTTGTCTCCGGTAGAGGTGAAAGGAGGCACCACCCGCCCAGTCCCCATACACACATGATGAAACAGACCCCCAAATTCCTACAGCAGTACATGCAACTTATGTGACCCCAAAGCCTGAGAACTGACTGCAAAGTCTTATACTCTCAGTGTATCTTAGAACATGTTCCCGGCCCATAAACCGTCCTAGAAAGGAATGTTTTCTGGGTTCATTTTGTCAGTACTGTCTATTCTCAGAGTTGACTATTTCACATTCCAAATGGCATTTAGGGGGTTCCATCCATATTTATTGTATTGTCCCTATTTGATGTATATTGAACAGTTTCTCCTTCCTTCTGATTTCTGTTCAAATACTGAAAAGCTTTTATTTAACATTTTCTCCTTAGAGTTTTGGGGGGTCTCCCTTGGATCCACAGCATTCTGTTTCAAGCCAAAAAACAAATGCAATCAAAAAACATTGCTTATTAAAGAAAGACCCGAAGAGGCTAATGAGGGGAAATGGCCCAGATAGTGACAGTTTGAGGGAACTGGCAATGACCCTTGAATCTTCCCACTTCTGAGTCATCACCGTTCTGGTCATTCAGACAGAACCTTCTTAGAATGAAAGACCTGTGTGCTGGCACTCTGCTGGGAACACAGTGATAAATGAACCACAGCCCTGCCTTCTAGGACCTCCTTAACAGAGCCCCAAGAATCTCTACAATCTCCATGTCCTCACCATCCCCTTGGTGTCAGGGTGGGACTATGATGTTCTCAGTACCAGTCTGGGACCAGAAGAAGCACCTTATGTATGGTATTCCCCTGGGTCCTCATGATAACATCAGTGTTGTCTTCCATGATCCCAGCTTCACAGATGGAAAAGCTGCTGTGCAAAGGATCCCATTAACTTAGCCCCGTGTTGACACAGGTGGTAAGTGGTGAGATTAGGGCTTCAGAGAAGCTGTCTGATGGCAGAGTCCAGAGCTCTCAGTAACTCCTTTTCAGCTGGTTGGACCTGAGCTGGGAGGTGGTGAATATTTGGCACTGGGGGGCAGGGGAGGTGAGAGTGCATGTAAGTGGAGAAACAGAAAGCTGGCTCGAGGAGAAAGAGAACAAAGGAGAAATATGGAAGAACACAGAGATGAGGGTAAGGAGGAATAGAGAGATGAAGTCAGATATATGCATCTGGGACGTTGCCTGAGCTAATTACTTTTTAGTTGCTGTTCCTTCCAGTCCTGCACGGGGGCCCAGCTCACACTCTGCCTTTGGGTTCCCTCCGGGAAATAGTACTAAGTCTTTATTCCCTTTTCTTATCTCTGATGCCTACTTATCCTACTTTTTTCCTCCCTAAGCTGTCTTAAGTGGGTTCTTTTCCCTACTACTTGTAACCAAGAAAGAGAGCCTTCATGGCGATCAGTTTGTGTTCTGTTTGGTAGGGTAGACAGAGACCAGCTGATCAGCAAGAAAAGTGCTACAAAGGCTCATGGAGTCCCAGGATAGGCTTCAAAGACAAAGGGAAGGCTGAGCCAGATCCATGGGGATACTGGGTGAAGCCTGGACGGTGGTGGGCAAGGGAGAATAGCTTTAATGGCATTCGATAGCTGGCTGCTGTGTTCAGGTTTTGAGTAAAGTAAGGTCTTGTGGGGCCACAGGAATGGAAAAGGAAGAACTGCAGGGCATATGTGCACTACAAGGGTAATTTCTGTATATGATAAGATCATAGGTAATAGAGCCACTATGTTACTATAGAATAATCTAGTCCATTTCACAAGAGAATGGTCAGTTGAGTGATGCTCAGCTTAGAGAACTGAACTAAGGATTGTATAAACTAAGTTCTATTACACTGTTTTTCCTTATTATTTTGATAAAGTATAAGTATTTATTTTTTAATATTTATTTTTCATGGGTTTTAACTCAAGTTGTTTTTATTTTAAGCCCACATTTGGGAAATGTAAAATTCAGAATTTAGGTAGAGAAGACAAAAAGATTTAGGGGCCCTCACTAAATCAAATTCATTTAAGACACTGGTAAAAGTTATTTTCAAAGTGATTGGTTGTGGTCATAGAACATCAGAGTGCTTTAAATAAAATAGTGCCATTGGGACATGACTGGCAACTGAACTGAAAACGTTAGCTCTCAGTAGCTACCTCTAGGTACTGACTCTGTTGTAAAGATTCAAGCAAATTTTAAGCCACATTAGAAATCTGAGTCCTTTTATGTGGAGTCGGAATGTAACTCACTCCAGAACATTTCCCCTCATGTTTTCCTGAGTGACAAACTATAGTGATTGAAGCTATCCATGCTTCCATTGAAATTACCCATTCACCACCTTGGAAGATTTATAGGCTAGCACTATACAATGTCAGGTTCAGCAGCCAAGTCCATTTTTCATCTCAGGTTTATGTGAAAGGATTCTTTAAAGCCTACTTGAAAGATTCAGCAAGGCCATAAAATGAAATAGCAAGTTGCTTTGTGAACCAGTTAAAGCTCTGTGGCCAATGAATACTTCAAAGACCTTATTCATCTCCAAACTATCGTTTCATTCTTTCCTATAAAACTAAAAAGTCATATATCTTTTTGGAGAGCAAAGTCTGCCATTAGGGTTTCCCAACTTTATCCTTGCTGAAGAAGGAAAAGAACAGAACTCAACCCTATGGAGAGTGAAATAATAAGAAATAGTTAACATTTCTTGTATTCTCACATGCATGATCTCATTTAATCTTCTCAGTCAGCTTTTGAGTCATATGCTATTATTTATGAAAGTTTATAGATGATAAAATGGGTACGGGGGACATTAAGTAGTTTTGCCTAATGTCAACAACCACTACTTTCCTTCTGAGCAAAGACCTCCTGCCACACTTACAGGGCGATGATGAAGTGAAACAGAAGAGATGATGGATTCTAATGTGTCAAGGCCTTTCTGGTTAGCACAGACACAACTGGAGGAACTATATGTGGGAGGGAAATGTGAAAGGGAACATTCCCCCTCTCCCCCATGAAACAGAGTTCTTAAGAGTTTATAAAAAAAAAACCAGAATCACCCAAAGTGTTAAGATGTATTTTAAAGAAGATCTGCATATTTCTTTGTTCTTCACCAAAATAGCTTAGTAGCCATGGTAAAGTTAGTCTAACTGGCTAAGATGATATCACTAGCTCTTGGAACTATTACACATCTTTGGCAGAAAATACTTAGGGATAAACCCTAAGGCATACCAAGGCACTGAAGCTATGCTGAGACCATTCATTTCTGTTTTCCTGTTGTAGGAAACATCTGGGTTTGCCAGTTCTATAGCTGCAGGCTTAAATTTTATATTCCAATTTGTGTGGCTCCTACAGAAGAATTCGGTCCCATGTAAGTAAATCACACTACACAAGCTTAGGAAAGATACAGGGAAGGAGGAGGCAGACAATTAAAATCATGTAATCATTTAGGAGCCCAGGTTCCCCTGCCCCGCCCCAGTGGCCTAGCCTTAAAATACGTGCTGTTGGCATATTCTGTGAAAGCTCTAATGTAAATCCACTTAAGAATTGCACTCTCTGGACAGTTTTTATGTCAACTTACCTCTCTGATCATTAAGGTTCCTTCTTTTGAAATACTGCTGCTGAAAGTGTCTGCATGAGAGGTTTCTAGTCCGTGTGTGCCAACCATTCCCACGTTGTACTGCTCAGTAGTACCTGGAGGGCCTGTTGGGCTGAGACGGGATAGAACAATGTTCAGCAATGTACGTTTCAGGAATATCAATTTTCTGTCAATGTTAACCTTTCCTTTTTGTTATGGCAAAATATACATAACACACTATTGACCATTTTAATCTTTTTTTTTTTTTGACTTTTTAAATTTGACATAGGAAAGTTTATTAGGTCCAGTTTTGACATTTCTTCTTCCAAAGAAAAAAATTTCAGCTTGTCTACTTGGCCCCTCAGGCTAAAGGTTCCCTTATCTTTGTTTTTGAATTGAGGGTATTATTGCTCATCCCAAAACTTCCAAGATTAAACTTTTAAAAGAGACCATACTTTAACACTTCTCTGGCCAAATCATCTCAGGAAATAAAGCACAAAAATTGAAGAGCAGTATTTCTCTAAGTGATACACAACATATCTAAATATTTAGAACATGTACAGCACAGCCTCAAGTTTCAAGTTAAGGATCATGTGGGAGTTGCATCAAGGTGAAAAGTATTCTACGAAGTCTCAATACTTTATAAATAATTGAGACTATAAAGTATTCAAAGTTATCTCCAGGTGGTATATGCCTATAGAAGATTAGTTTTTCTAAATGTTAGGAAACTATTAATAAGAGAAGATCTAATTTCTAAGATTTGATTGAGAAAAAATCTATCACAGTAAAAACTTTAACAATTTACTCATTTTTAAATATACACTTCAGAGGCCTTAAGTACATTTCATATTAATTTTTAATATTACAAGATGCCTAAATAGGCTTCTTCTCCATTTCTCCATTCAGCAACCAGAATGAACGAGAAAGCTTCTGCTTGCTCCCCACTGGGCTCCTCAGGGCCTTCTAGTGCTCCTTACAAAAGCTTCCAGTGACCAGCAGACACCCTGTCCCATGATTCTGCACAGGTGGTTCCCTCTGCCTGGAAGGTACTCTCCTGCACAGGCTGTTTCCCACCTTCCTCTGATTTCATCTTAACTGACTCTTTCTCTGAGAGGACTTCTCTCGTCCCCTATCTATTCTTATCCCACCAGCCCCTTTCTTTTCATCCCATTTTGTAATTTTTTTTGTTTTGATTCTCTTTTAGCAGCTGTCTCCTTCTCTCTCTTAGAACACACAACCTGGGCGGGCAGAGTCCTTGTGTCTGTGTTTATCTCTGGACACATAGCAAAGGGCTGGGCGCCGAGAAGGAGCCCAAACCAGCTTTATACTATTTCTAAAGAAGACACACAAATTTATTTCCAGTTTATTAATAATAAACTCTTGTATTTAAGATATAATGGTGATGGTAACAACATCTCAACACACACCCTGAAAGCACAGGCTGACATTTTCTGTGTCCTGTGGCAGAGACCACAGCATTGCAGGACCCCAAATGAGTCCTAAGATTCAACCATAAGACTTCAGCTATCAGTAATGCACTCAGCATTATCCTACCTCTGCAGCTGCCTCTTTTAAAAGTGAAAATCAATAATATTGATGGAACATTGCATCAGACTATAGAATTAAGATATGAATCACAGTAAATCCATATCTGTGTATAATATATCAAGTTCTCTCTTCAAGTGAGGTTTTTAAAAGAGGGAAGGTATCAAGGCTTGTTTCTCTCATTAGGTGTACTAATTGCATCTTTTACTATTTTGTTCTTTCGTCTTATCTGCACACACACAGATATTTTAAAAATCTCTGGCCGCCTAGATTCTTCTATCAAAGTCCAAGGACCTGATGAAATATTCAATCTAAGAAGAAATATGCCAGATTGATGACGTCTCTGGAACAGAGAAGACATTTGAGAAGGATATCTATCCCAAACAGAGAGGCAAAGAGATAAGATGGTGAGTTTAGATGAAAACTATATAGTAAGACGCTTACTTTGAAACGACTAAACTGAAGTGGTGGGTGGAATCGATATCACTGTGAGTCAGAACTGTCATTATTTCATCCCTGGGAAGGAGCTATTAATAGTGTTGCAGAGACAGGGGATAACTTGCTGCGATGAGTCCCTGGCTGTGTTGGTAAATCAAAACAGCACTCATTTGTTTGAAGTTATGTTTTAGTTTGTATGCATTTTGTTTAATTTTCAAGCTGCTTTAAAATTCTTATTTGGGGCAAGAGGGTATAAAACAAATAAATCAATAAAGTAGCATTTATCAAGGAACCTTCCGTATAAAGGTCATTTTCTTTATCATAACTCAGTTGTTCATTGCCACGTCAGGTGCTAGGCTGACCTGGTAGCAGCAACCCGGCTGACACTATGTACCAAGTTCTTCACTCTTACAAAGTCCCACATGGGAGTTCAAGATTAAAGATACTTTGGTTCTACTTATTTAGTTACCTTAATGATGCCCTGATTCTATCCAAACAAATCAGACATGTGTCAAAATGGATGAATTGTCCTGAAAAAAGTATTTTCTAGAGCTATTTCCAGCAAGGAAATTCCTTGGTTAACTTTTCATATACATTCTCCCCCAACTGTTGTATTTTCATTATTATTTCACTAAACTTATTATCACTGGTTCCAATTCTTTTCTAGATAAAAGTGATAGCAAAGATTTGATGCACCATTTTTTTTCTTTTGATTCGTATCATCTTTTAAAGGTTTCTGTGGTCATGACTATCAAATCCAATTTTTCAGAATCAGTTTCAAAAGAGTACATTTTATTAAGAAGTTCTGATTCATGTCAAATTTTAGTCAATAACAAGTTTTACCGTGTATGGTGTTAGCTGCCATCAGCTTTATCTTTTGCTGAATATTTTCTGGATCCTATTTTTTCCCCAGGTCAATTTTTGTACTTTCAATTTTATGAGCCAGAACTGCTTCACCTATGATAAATCAAATTTTATGGTAAGCAGTTTTGGCTGTTCTGAGTTTTATTTTACATTATTTCTATTAGTAACAGTCCTTAGAGATTGAATACAAGATAATAATGTGTATTTCTTCCTTAGTCAATTTTCCTCTAAAATGCTGAGCAATCCTTCTTATTGAGTTTAAAGTTGTTCTGTTGTGTAAGATTCATCTGGTATATTATTAAACTTTTGTACATATTTGCTCATTCTGTTTACCTAGTATTAATTGCTCACCATTAATTTTTCTGTTACCATGTAGTCTAATAACATAATTGCTTTTAATTATGGAAAATTCCCACAAATGTCTGCATGTTCCACAGCCCCTGACTACATTTTTTTTTTTTTTTAAAGGCAAAGGGCAGGCCACAGTTCATGTTTCAGAAACTATAGAACATTTTAAATCATAGAAGAGGACTTCTTGTGGTGTCTATCACGGTTGATCACTTCTCTGCTTCTTCTTACTCCCCTGATTATTTTGTGAGAAAACCGTTCTAAGTTTCCTCTCCATCCTCTTCCCTGTTTCTTTTATGACTCTGAGCTCAGAACTCTGTCATGTTAATTTTCGTCCACACCTTAGAGGTTCATTCATTCAGATACATATTAGAAGTTTATTACATGTTATGCATGGTGCTAGAAAAAAATGTTTAAAAACAAGACACAGCCCTAAATTTCCAGAGGACTATAACCTAAAGGAGGTAGAGAGACTATTAAGGCACATGAAGTGATGGACAAAAGTAAAAATAATTAGCTTAACAATGCAGTATTCCTAATTTAGTGACAAAGATAAATGTAAGAGAGAGGAACCCTGTTAAGGGGAAGTGACTTTTCTCCTTCCTGGGTTTTCACAATCCTGCCCTTTGCACCAGCTCTTTCTCCCAATCAATAAACATGATAAGGTCTGTCCTCTCTAACATTTCATTCAAATGTTCACCTGCACTTAACACCCACACTTTAATGTCTCTTTTTCTTAAACTAAATTCTCCTTGCAAAGGTTTCTATTTCCTCCAATTTATTCCTTGACACATGATGGCTCACTCCTCGAATCATTACTTCCTGTGCTTGACTTTCAGCTCAAGAAAATCTCTAAGCCATTTCTTCGCTCTCAAGCTCAATGATCAGTCGTGACTCTTAGGGAGCTTGGCCTCTTGCCTGTGCCTTTGATTGCTGTTCGCTCCACTCCATCTCCTTCTGCTTTTTTGGCCTCAGAGAGACATTTCCCTCATTTTCTTCTATCCCTGTGTTTCCTGTTTCCTCCATCAGTTCTACTTAAGTGCTTCTGGCCCCCAGGAATCTGCCTCACTCCACATACACATCTTGCAGCTTTTATCTATAATCCTTATAACTATCCCCCATGTGCAGAATAATCCTAAGGGAATAAATCTAATTGCTTGACTCAGAAATTCATTTATTCAATATACTGTTGGGTATTTTCACCTGTGTGTCCACAGATTTCTCCAACTTGGTGAATGCTCTCTCTCTCTCTCTCTCTCTCTCTCTCTCTCTCTCTCTCTCTCTCTCTCTCTCTCTCTCTCTCTCTCTTTCACACACACAAATTTCCTTGCTTTCTCAGCTGGGAGGATGTTAAAAGAAATGATACTCTAGAAGCAATGAGCACAACTAGCTCTTTAATATCACTCTTTAATAAAAGGAATCAAAATTCCTTGGGGAAATGGATGATTCCAGGTCTGCAGCAGGAAACACACAAGGTGATCCTGGAGCATCTTATAAGTCAGAAGATAAGGGAGTGCTGGATGGAGTGTGTCAGTCGCAGGGCAGAGGTAACTGAAAGAGCTTCCACTGTTCAGCGCTGGAAAAACGTAGTTACAGAACAAAGAAGCATTGGACCACAACATAAACTACAAAATAAGTATCTATGAGTCTACACTGATGTAAATTAATAACTGAATACATTACTAAATAGAGAAGAGACATCTCCTGGGTAGAAAAATTCCAAATAAATCATGTAGATACTCTTCTCTAAAGGAACGTAACTCCTACTTCCGTTAAGTGTGGACAGTGGCTTTCTCCAAAAATGTAGTGTGGAAAGGAGGGGACATACCACTTTATAGCAGAGAAAGCTGACAAACATTCCCTCTGCCAGACAATCATGATCAACATCAACAGTCTCATTGATAGTATGTTCCCTTGATAGGACAATAAAAATGCATGCTCCCGCTGTAGTCCTCCTTTCCCAAATCTAAAACCCCGTTCTAATCCCCAGAGTAACATCGGATAAATTCCAGTAGAGGAACATTCTACAATATGAATTTCGGTGCAAATGCATCGATATTCATTTCTCAGTGGAATACATGGACATACTAGTGACGTGAATAATGGGGGAAACTGCAGGAGTGGGGAGAGCAATGTGGGGTCTCTGCACTGCTCCCTCTACTTCTCTGTCGATCTAAAACTATTCCACAAAAGCTTATCAATAATAAAACATGGGGAAAAGGCAAATGATTTAAAAAACACTCAGGTGAAAACAATTATAAAATTGTATAATTAAAGCATAACCCTTTGTTATAAACATTCTTTTCCCAGTATACAGTGTGGTCGGAAAAACTAGCTGTCCAAATTTCTGTAAAGACTATAAAAAAACACAACATCTCAACTAATTAAAGGAAAACTATAGAAAATTTTCTGTAATTAGGCCACAGATTGAGAAGAGTAATTTTCTATAATTAGATTTGTCAAAGTGCTCCTGGAGGTATTGATTTAATTCAATTCAATACACATTTATTGAACACCTGCTATATAAAAAGTCCTTGATTTTGGCACTGGGTAGTGGCTATAAAAGACATGCTAAAAATGACATGATTCTGAAAAGAGGTTAGCATCTACAAAAGAATAAAAAATAATACAAAGTCTCAAATGCAGGTAGGAAGATAAGTGAGAATGCAGGTCGGAGGTGCTCATTTCAAGAAAAGACACATCCTTGGAAAAGTGCACACTTTCCAGTTTGGTTTCACTAGTCAAGACTTTCCTCTCATTCACCCTACATTCCTACCAAACGCAGCCTTGATCTGTTCTGCCTGCTTGGGATTCTAACATTACTCCGTGTTCCTTTCTATCTTGATGACAGGTATATGAGCACATGTCTTTCCTCTGGGTTAGGCTATCAACTCTCCGACACCAGGATTTGCAATTTCAGTTCGGTGAAGTTAAATATAAATCAATGTCACTGAAGACCAACTGTATTCCAGACAACATGCAGGATGTTAAGAGGAGAGAAATGGATGGGACACAAGACTCAGCCTCAGGGATCTCATCGCCCAGAGAGGGAGACAACATGTAAGAAATCATCCCGATGCAAGGCATTACATGAAACTGATGCAGAGACAGCACAGAAGAGGGACAGTCTCTTCCTGGATGGGTCCTATCTGTGTGGATTGGACAGAGAGTGCCAGACAGCAGAGAGGAAGTGCATGATCTATACAAGAGTCTCAGAAAAGTGGGCGTTTCTGTAGTGAAGGAGTCACAGATTTGCCTTTATTTATTTATTTGTTCGTTTGTTCATTTTTAAGAGAGGAGGGAAGGAAGGGGAGGAAGAAGCATTTAAAAAAGAAAGGAAGTGGAGGAGGAAACGTTTTTATTTATTTAGTTGTTTATTTCACCAGTCCCAAGTCTCAAACATGGGTCCCTGGGCTTTACATGATCCACATGCTAACATCTCAGCCAACTTGAGCCACATAGCTGTGCCCAAATTTGCCATTAGAGGTAGGAAGGTGGGCACCATGTAAAGTCTTCCAAAATGTCACAAGTGGTTTGAAAACCAAATGAGATTTATCATCTCTTTCGAGATTGTCTTCCATTCTTTTTCCAAATGATTTTATTACTCTGAAGTTTTCAATGTATAGCTGTTTTCTTCAACTAGAATATAAACTTTTGGAAGGTGAACTCATGTATTTCTTGAATGTTTCAGTGTCTTCAGTATGGTATCTAATGTATAGTGAAAGTTTAACCAATCTTTTAAATTCATAACCTATCCTCATGAAAGTTGTATGGTCAGTGCTTAAAGGGAATTCAAAACATCTGTTAGAAGAATTAACCAATGCTGAGTCAAGACAAAAACTGAAAGGAGCAGCATATTTTGCAGAGATGTTCTGGATTAGTGATTTTGCCTCTAGAACACTTTTATTTGCTGTTAAAAAAGCAATTTAATGCAACTTGTTTCAAAATGTCACTTTTAGCATATTTATGGTTGCCACTAAGTGGGTAATCAACAATGAAATAACAATGGATTTTCAATGATGGTAATTGGATTTGCCTCTCAGAATTGCTTTTATGTAACATCATTAATCAATGAATGACATTCCCTGTGGACCGGCCAACCTGTCTCCCCAATCCCTGCTGGACAAGACAATAATCTCTGAATTGAAGGCCAGTTTCTTTATAGGGAGCGAATAAGGGTGTGTGAATACGTTTGCATACACTTCATGGTAGCGAAATGTGCTGCAATATATTTTTATTTTTGGCTCTAAAAATAGTGTAAGATGTAAAGGTAGCTGAGCCAAAGAAATAGAAAAGAATGAGGAGTGAAGATGAAAAGTCAGCATTGTACTCTATCAAGTTGTAGCAAATCAAAGCAATAGTACCTTGTGTTCGCTTGTGAAGGAAATGGAAGAGGTATATGAGTGAGAATGTTTGAATATTTTTGCACTGGGGAAGTAAGCAGACAAGAGGAGAGATTTGCTCATGGGTGATAGTCTGATCAGAGAAAGAAAAAGTGGGCTTCCTCCTCGCTTAAAGAGAAAAGAGAAGGAAAGGGAAAAAAAGCAAAGACTATAAATATAGGGAGCTATAAGCACAGCTGTAATTGTCCAAAGAGAAGAGCATAAAGAGACAGACAGGAAAAAAAAAAATCAAGAGACAATGAAGAAGTCAAAGTAGAAATTCTTAACAGGGACATTTTTCAAACCAAACATTCAAGTTTCTCAGCACCATTATGTGACTCCCGATTGTTTGACTGGGATGCTAATCCACACTGTCATGTGTCTTCCTCCTTATTTAGTGGTGGTGGCAATGATGAAATCTAGGTCTCGTGTCACTAATTTTAATCCCTAACTTCACTGCTGATAATTTCACTGTTTGAATTTGGTGGGAAAAAGCCAAAGTCTGGCTGTCAATAATGTTTGTCCTTGGATAACAAGAACCAAGAGAACATCACCAAAGGGTCAATCCCACAAGAGTACTTGAAGCATATGCAGTTCTAGAAATGCTATGCAATCTCAGTCATTGTGTCTATGGAGACTGGTAATTATAGAGATGTGCTCTAATAAAAACTCAAATTCCCAGAGACAACTGATCCTGCAGAGGCCCACCAAATGATCTTATATTTAATTCCTTTTTCTTGTCCTGCTTTGGAGACCTGGCCCCTCCTGGCCTACATTTAAAAAGCAACCCTCTTACATCAGTCTGGGTATGTCGCTGACAGCCACCGTCCCGTCATGGGTCTCACTCTCTCCATCTTCCTCTTCTTCATCGCTACTTTCCGACTCCTCACTGGAGGAGGAGTAATCAGTCACCTTCTTCAGTGGGCGGTTCGTTTCTTCAATTCGGAGTTCTCTTAGTTCTTTGGCTAATGCCGTCAGATCCTACGAAAGAAAAGTTTGTTCAGCCTAGCTGGGTTGTAGAAAGGGCCGCAGCTACATCTCTCAGCATGTCAGTGCTCCAGCTTAAGCAACAAGAATAAAAAGCTCTATATAGAACTATTACAAACATAGTTACTGCATGGAACTAAGAAAACGATGTTTGTAGCGTGTAGAAAACCAGAAAAGAAAGATGAAAGAAACTGAAACTGTGTCCGAAAACCAATTGCTAGACTGAGATTGTTCAGTTCTGAAGGTACATGTGTATATATGCGTATGCACGTCGCGTGGGCGCACACATATACATAGACTTTGGGGTCTCATTTCATTTTGGGAAGGTGAAACTGGTCACCCTCAGAGTTCATGGGGAAATACATAGGATTAGAAATGGCTCCCTGATATTCTGGGACCCCTGTCCAAGCCACAGTCATGGCCTTTCCCCTCTGATCATGGCTACTGCACCAAAATTTAGCATCAGTCACAGAACAGAGCAATTCCCAAGGCTGGCTGCAGCCACTGCAATGACTCATTTGGTGTGTCATCATTCCCTGGAGAGCAGAGGCACCATATCAAATAATGGCCTACCCCAAAGCCTAGTGCCACTGAAATGTATAGCCACAGAGCTGAGTTAGTCAAGAGGAACAAAAAGAAAAGGAAAAAAAAAAAAAAAAGAGTTCTCTTCCAGAACGATAAGGTGTTTCATTTTCTTTTGTTTTAAATTGCAGTCGCCTGGCAGAAACTTTGTTGAAAAATACAAAAATCACTGTGCAAACACCAAGAGGAAGAGATCATTTTTTAGTCTTCCATGAGTATGATGAAACCTTTAGCCTTATGGATGTGATGATGGGGTATTTAATCACCAGGCATAGTGCAGGCAAGGTGCTGAGGATCTGACTGTCTTATATCTGACATGCTTTCAGAGCAGTGCAGAGGAAAGCAGTTCTGCAAAAGCTTGGGCACCCTAATTTGCATGGGTTAAACTGCCCAGGACACGCAGCATGCAAATGAGGAAAAAGCAATTTGACATCAGTCTTACCATTTCTCCCTATTTTAGTGACCCATGTGGGAATCAGAGCATTCAGTGAGAGACAGGGGATTAGGGAGAAAGAAACTCATTGAAAGATACTAATCCCAGTTTTCTTAATGGCCATATTCTCTCTTTATTTCAATTCAGAAAATGTATTTATTCAATTCAGCTGATGTAGAATTAAAGCAATCTCGGTGACCTAAATGACATTTGCTAATCTAGCCTAATTGGGTTAGAAGAAAAACTGTGATAAACGTGTGTAATTAAATTATAATTTTATTTAGAGAGGACAACACATCATCATATTACTTGAAGATGAGGAGAAGAAATGTTTTGGTTGTTTCACTGGGTCTAGAAATTTAGGAAGTTTAAGGTGTTATATGAAAGTCATTTCTTTCAATAGTCACAGAAATCAAAAGGAAAGCGATAATGACTTAAATTTGTTTGGAAATCACTTGAATGGAAACTCTTGGAAAAAAGCAGCTTTTGAAAATTCAGATTATGCATGTTCTACTCAAATATGCTCCAGGACTCTTACCCACCTCCACACATGCACGGCCTCAATCACAAGGTACATATTTGTCGCATTCGTGAAAATGAAAATAGAATTGGATTAAAAGGACTCAACAGGGTTTAAATATAATGTATGCCATTAAAGAAGAGGAAAATTACCACACAGAATTTTATGCACATTTATTTATGGTTTCATGTGTAAAGGACCAAAATAGGAAAACGTAGTACCCAGATTTCAGCTTTTTTCTTATTTCCTCTTGATAACTGTCAATGCTTTTCTTTGTCAAACTGAGAAGAAAGTGAAGGGTATGCTATACTAGAGCACATTGGGAACATATAATTTAGGTATTTGTTAAGACCATGAATAGAAAAGAACATCATAGTTTTCCAAATCGATACAAAATTAACAAATGAGGCAAACTTATTTTGTATTTAATCTACATATTAGAACCATGTTTAGTCTCATCAAAGACAATAACTAGCATTTAAAATGTTACTTGTGGTTAAAAATACATTTTATTATAATTTAAAGAGAGAATATGGTTTAAAAAGTTTATAATGTCAACAATTTTGAGTAAAATATAGTTATTTATCATTTATTTAAATTAATAACACATTTCCCTATAGATTTGTTTCCCTTATCTCTGATACTCAAAAAAAGACAAAAGAAAGTTAAAAAAAAAAAAAAAAAAGCAAAGCTATTTATAAATATATAGTTGGCCCAAGGCCCACTGATTTAAAGGAGCTCTAATTTGTTGAAATGACCTAAATTTTCCTAAACACTGTATTTAGGAAAACTTTAAAGTTCTGACCTGCTTTATAATTTCATTTTTAATTAGAACTTGTTTCTACATTATTAAAATGCTATCTTTCCTGAAACATTAGAAATAATTGCAAATTCCTTTTAAGTTTAATTGGTAACAGCTTCAAGGGTGAGACATATATGAAAATCCCAAGGTAGTAATAATGAGCAACTCAAAAGTAATACTCTCAGTCGAAGAAAATTAATCTTCCACTGCCAACAGTCTATGTGTGTAGCTGAAGTTTTGTTCCTTAACCATCCACTAAGGAAGAATTTATAATAGCAAAGTTATAGGAAACAGACATGATCTAGAATTGACTCCATTGGGTTCAAATCCATTTTCATACATTTTATTTTCTGACAATACCAATTTTCTCTATATAATGAGTTTTTATGGTAATTTATTGCTTGGCTGTCTCAAGCCTCGAGCTAAAAAGTATTAAAAAAAGTAGTAAAAAGTGCTATTTAGCATGAAAAGAATTGAGACTACATCACTAAAATAAAATAGTAAGTTTTTTCGACTACAGAGTAAATGTAAAGTGAGCTTAAGAAGCTCTTACTCAAAAAGTTTTTTTGATGTAACACTTTCTAGAATCACTTTGATATAATTTTCCATTTAAAAAGGCTTATTTTTATGATTATGGACAGCTCACCTAAAAAGGTGTTCTTTTAGGTCTCTTTTTAGAAACAATATAGTTTATCCAAATTTTAGTTCCATTTTTAAACTATCAATTTAAAACTTTTAGTAAATCTTAACCTATAAAATATATTTATTTCCTTTTTCAGGAAATCTAAAGAAATGAAATTTCAGTATTCTCACCTAAGGAAAAAAAGGGTTTGGACCACTAGTATTACTCAAATTCGGTCTCATCTATGGGTGTACTCAGATTCCTACATACTAATGAAAAAAATAGTGGTAAAGCCAGAGTTTGTTTATGCATCCAAGCTTCGTGCCATATGTTTAATTGTGATAAAGTAAAAAGAATAGTTCTTTTTGAAGGCTATTCTGCACAATCTCATGTTCCATTAGGAAAGAATGTCAAATGAATGGACACTCCCCTAGGTTGATTTTTTTTATGAAAAAATCAAACCATTAAACTAGTGATGGGGTACAGGGCAGGCCACCCCAAGATGCACCAGTTTGACATGTGGATTATTTTAAGCTGAAATCAATCAAGGTGCAGGGAGAGTTCATGGCATTCTTCTCTACTACCTAAAAAGTTGCCATAGAAAACTGTTTCCGGAAAGAATGTATCATCCTGATACATTCAACACAGTAGAAATGGGTATAGTAGACGCGAAAACCCAGGCAAATTTGTTTAAAATGCTTCCCTGACCCATTGTCATTTGCATGGCCCAACAAACATTTGTTTCCCAAACATAGGCTTTTTTTTTTTAAATCTTCATATAAATTGCCTTTTTTCCCCTCTTTGAAGTGAAAAGCACCCATTCCCTTCTCCTTGCTCCAGAATGACATATCTACTCCTATTTTGTTTAAGCTTCTTTGGAATCCTCATGTCTATACAGATTCTGTAATCCTATGCAATCGAATTTTTTTCTTTTGTCAATCTGTCTGTTGCTAATTTGACTATCTGCCAACCTAGAAGAACCAAGTGGGGATGAGGGAATCACTCCTTCCCCTGACATTAGAAATAAGGAACACCATGTTTTCAAAGTATTAAACATTTTCAATCCCATATCATCTAAATGACAAAGCAGTCACCCCAGAGGAAAGCTTGTTCAAAACACAGGCATGGAGATGGAGAAAAGGTTTAATTCAAAGTTTCTGGGCTGAGGCACTACATACAATTGAGGGTAGTTAATTTTTCATTGTGTGCTGTTCTCCCGTGTGTTACAGAATGCATAGCAGCATCGGTCTTATCTGTCTAAAGGATACCAGCAGTACTGGTTCCCATTTCCAAGCTGTGACACCAAAACTCTCTCCAAACCTTTCTAAATGTCTCCTAAGGGGAGGGAAGAAGAAGAATTGTCCCTGGTTAACTATTACTGGGTTAAGAGAACCAAGTAAACTTATATTTTCAGTGGATTTGGTCAGTGATACCCAAGGGGTAGGGTTAACAGAATTATGTGGAGAACTTTCCCCGATTATACATGGCCCCAGAGATTTTGGTGTACAGTTTACATCCCCTCAATTATACCTCTGTTGTCCCCTCTTAGCGCCATCCAGTGTGCTGGATTATAGCAAAATAAATAAAGGAATCTTTAAAAGCCTGAAATATCCTGGATGAACTGATGAAATCCACAAGAGCCCTTTCTCTCATGATAGCCAATTTTTTGACTCACGAGATCTCCTTTAAATCCACACATTCATGGCACCCATAGCACCATAACAGGGTTCTCTTTCTCCAACTGTTTGGGAGGCAAATGACAAATGTAGTGGTAACTGCTGCTTTCCCTGTTCTCAAATAAGGGAAAAGAGGCAAGGCCACAGCACAGAACTATGAAAAAACAATTTTTCCTTTTCCTTCCTATACATGCCATCCACACACTGTAGACCGACAGTCTCATTCTTTTATAAGCAATACTCCCTTAGCTGTGATAATAACTTTCTAAATCACTGAATGGTAGGCAGTCATAGTTCTCAAAAACTGAGGATCAGATGCCTACATGGCTGCTTCTCCCTTCTGACAAGATATCTCCATACCCCAAGCCCAAATCTTAACAAGGAGGACCACCTCCTGGCTTTATACGGAAGTGAGCACTTTATAAAATGCTCAAAACATGTGGTCTTGAGTGATCCTAAGCAATCTTCTGAGACAGGCAGGGCAGGTATTTTTACCCCATTTCACAGGTGAGAAATCCTAGGAGACTGAGAATGGTCCCAACCAGCTTTTTCTTGGGGGAGCTCAAATCTGAATATAGCTCGTGGGCCTCCAAGCCAGTGCTTTTTCCATATCATTTCACCGAAAACAGTGCTCAGCAGAGCTACCGCCTTAAAGCCATATGGTAGTCTTTGAATTCCATGCATTTAGGACTTTACAAGTCCTGTCTCTTAAAAATACTCCACTAGGCTGCACTCATGCAGGTCTGACAAACAGCAGTAAGGCAGTCATCCTACTTAGCAAGCTACCTAAGATTGACAAAGCCATATATTTTTCTAATGGAAAAATGTCTCCACAGATAAGGAAATAAAGTCACTTAACTCGCCAGGTTCATTAACTAAAGTTGATGTTGCTGCTGAGGCTGTAGTTAATGTCCCACAAAATTAATCTAACAATATCCAGTAACTCCTTGTTCACAATTCACACACTATAAATTTGGAGTGTTCTAGAATGATGTCTTTTTTTTCCTTTGTCAGTAAAACTGCTGTGAAGCATCCCCCAGCAAGGCTGGCCAGTGCAGGTTAGGAGCGCAAACGCGCTATCAGATAACAGTGGAATGAGAGACTGTGCCAGTGCAGACACTAACGCTTCTCTTCAGTGATACTGAACACTGGAAATGTGACGTTGGGCTTAGGAGTCAGGTCTCAAGTTTTACACAGATATCTGAGGATCTTAAGCTGGCTTCTGTGGAAGGGGCTTTCCTCCCAGGAGATCGCTCTGAATGGGAGAATTTTACATCTACAGTCCAACTGGCCACATTTCTGAATGTCCACACCAGGAAATCTGTATTATATTTATATCTTGTGAAAGTGCATGACCAAGAAAAGGTAATACTAACCTCATCTATAGCTTTCTTATAGCTCTGAGAATAGAGGACCCCAATCCAGAAGAATCCACAGAAGTGGTGAAAGGCAGCAAAAAGCAAGAGGAAGCCAGAAGAAAGACACAAAATGGGAATCATTAGTATACAACTGGTCCATGCAAAGGGGCAAAGAGAATCTCAGCCCAGGATGACGCACATTCTCTTCATTATCACTCTTAGCACATCTCCTTACTTTAAAACATAAAAATCAGAGTAAACCAAAATGTTTCACATTCGTTTCATTAAAAGATTACCCCCCCAAATTTAAATAAAATAATAATAATATATTAACTCATTCCAAATTCATTTCCAACTTTCAAATATCAGGATCCATGCTCTTATTTCTTTCTATAAGGCTTTTTGGGGTCTTCTATGTCACCAATGAAGCTAGATTTCAGAGTTGTCAGTTCCCCTGCTTCACTATGCTTATCAAGTTTTGGTCCAGAAAACATAGTGTTAGAGGCAGGAATTATAGCATAAAATTATAATATTCATTCACATAAACATTTATGGAAAAGGGGCAGAATAGCCAGGAGAAACTCACAGAAAGCCCCTGAATCTCCTTAAGTGCTAGTTTCAACACCTTCTTGCCAAAGCTGCTGAGTAGAAATTGTGGAAAAATGTTATTTCTCTTCCTATTTCATTCTCTAAAACAGTGCTAACCTCCGCAAAATACCTAATAGCAGATAATGGATCCAAAATCCGTTTAGTTCTTTCCTAATCAGGTAAGACTTCATTCTGGCATTCTTTTTTATTCATCTCAACAAGTCTGGTTGAGTGTGTCTCCAACTACATTATTCTAAGGGTTCCCCAGTACATTAAGAGTTCAAAGAGTTTCTCTTTCAGAGAGAAGCACTCACAGCCGGTCGACTAGGTCGAGTAATGTCCCTGGATTCTTCAGGTTTCACCTTGGAAGGCTCATGGGGGAGCACAGGTGATCCTTCTGACTTGCTGTTGGCTAGAAAGAAACAGAAGGCCAAGAAAGACAGTGACAGTCAAAAAGTACTCGCTCCAATGCTGAGTTTGGGAGTGCGTTCTCCTTAAGTATGACTCAGAGGAGACGCCATTCTTTTAGACAAATCCTTAATTTAGACAAATCCTTAAGTACATGCATGCAAAGTCAGAATATGGTCAGGCAAACAAATCAAGCGAAGACATGAAGACCTGTAATCCAGAAGTCACTAGTAATAGGAACTAACGAGAGCCTCCATCATTAACTGAGCTCTGATGGTGTGTCAGCAGACACCTGATGCTTTCTATGTCAACCGCTCACCGCTTCCTCCCTCCAACCCAGTGAGGTGGCGCTCGTTTCTTATTTTACAGTTGAACACAGACTTAGATTCTGTAACTGGCCTCAAATCACACTGAAATTATGGCCAGAACCGGGATTCTGTTTCTGATTCCTCAGTCTTAGTCTCCGTGAGTATGTTAAACCACCTTCTAAGGTTCTATGTTTGATCTCTTGTCTTATCATGTACATGTTGGGATAGTTTATTCTGGTGGAATTTTATAGGAAAAAATAGAAAACGATTTTATTGGGTGAAACAGTCTTTAAATGGTGGTGGTAGTGGTGGTGTGTGTGTGTCCTTTAAGGAGGAAAAATGAAGTGTGGGCAGGAGGGGTAGGTGAGTGCTGGTGATAAAGAGGAAGTGCCCTAGAACAGAGGTCAGACAAGGGGCTACTTGACACCTATGGAGTGAAGACATCTCTCTGATTTATGAGTTTACAGGTAAAGAGGAAGCAATCTAGGGTGGAAGAGTCTTCTGTTTTGTTTTAAAGTAACCTTGCCTGGACAGGGACACACCAGAGTGGTAAGAGTACTTTCAGCCCAGAAAACTAGGAGACAAAGGAAAAAAAAATTAAACCTAAATTAGATCAGAGAATTAAAATTATATACATAAATTTGGTTTTCTTTAGCATTTACTCTAATTAAGGATACCAAGTTGCTTATAAATAGAAGAAAAAAAAAGATAAGGGAATGGTAGATTTCTAAATTAACTAAATTTATATTTGCATCAAGGTCACAAAGTATCCAGAGTGATTGGCTATGCCACAGATATTAGAATAATCTATGTAGAGTCAGCCACAGGTCAGTCCATATCCCAATTCAGAGCACCATGTCAAATGCCAACGTTTTCAAGATGAACATACAGTGATTTTATTTATTTAAAACCTCAAAAAGATATTAAGAGGGAAACTATGATTGTGTCAAATGAAGAGGTTAAGAAAGAATAAAGGACTGGTGACTTTCATCAGGAAGAATAATTATTTTTTTTAAAGGAAAGGTACAGGTAGGAAGGAGGACAGGCAGGCAGGCAGGTAGGAAAAGAGAGGAGGAATTTATGTTCATTTAGTTGTATATCTGGCTTGTTCTCCCTAGCCTAGGACACGAACCCAGGTTCTTGGGATGTTACTTAGGCTGGAGGCAATTCCATCAGGGTATGACAGAAAAATAATCTGTAAGTGTGCTAATATTTATCAAATTGTACTTTAAAAAAAGTCCTGGTCTTTATTACTGGGAAGCAAAACTGTCTTCTGACGTTTCTCCAGAAAGTGCACATTTTTATTAGCCAAAAATAATGTGTTGTCATGTATAGTTAGCTGGACACAGTAATGCTTTTCACAACTTTCCTTGTGAAAGAAAACTAAATAATCATGAATAATTTCAATTCAGTGGTCAGAGAGGCTAATTTTTACTTCTTTGATAGGAATAACCAGAAGAGTATTTACAAATATATTTCAGATTATTCTCTACCAGTTTCTATTAAGATTTAATTTGAGAAATATGCTCTATGCCCAGAATATGAACAGGGACTATTGGCAGAAGGAGAAGAGGATACTTGGGGGGACACAAAACAGAGTGGAAATGGAAATTCAGGAGACAGTAGGTGATTATATTTTCAAATAAGACCAATATTCTGTGTTCTTCCCGGGAAGCATTAGCATCTACAATTAGAAAGGATTTAGTCCACATTAAGATGTCACACATATCATTGGGGGTGGTGGCCCAGCCCCCGAAGGAGACAGGCTGAGGACAGTAAAGGCACTCTTTGACATCACACAGTGGCAGCCACACCAAGAGCAGAAGTCACAGAAGTCAGCAGGTGGCCTGGTTCCCACCCCTGGCTCCCCTCCCCCAGGCAGTGTGGTCGGGAAAGGTAGGGGAAAGCGTTACCTCGAACTCGGGTTCGTTCGCTGGAGCCCGCTTGTGATCCTGGCTGAGAGCCTCCTTGGGAGCTGGGCTGAGAGCTAGGGGTGCTGGAGCTGGAGGAACTGCCACTGCTTGTCCTCTGCAAGGGACTCTCCAAGATGGGCTCAGTTCTCCGGAGGTCAGGGTTGCTGCATGGATGACAGAGCACAGTGACCACAGTCAAGACTTTGCCATTGGAGACACAAGCACTGTCCTGTCCCGTCTCCAGTAAAGGGTGTGACCTTGCAGTGAAGGGGCCAATGGAAATGATCATCAGGTCTTCCCCTGTGAGCTCAAGTCCAGATACTGGATCTCTTAAGTTTTCACCCTAAAAGTATTAGCTCTGAAATGATGACTTTTCAAAGGAATCTTTCAATAATTTATTTTTTCACATTATATAAGTGTAAGGTGTGCATCACAGTAAAACCACATCTATACACACTCCATCAAGTTCACCACCATCAGTTCTTCCTCTTTTCCATGCTTGTAAGAACTTGAAAAAAATTAAAAGATAAAATAAGGAAGCAATATATGCCCTAAGCCAAAAGTCATTCAATTGTATTTTATATTTACTATCTTCTAGTCATTTTTTCTTTTTGATGTTTACAAGCATACTGCATACTGTTTTGTATCTTGCTTCCCCTCGCCCCCCTTGCGATTGCATTTAAGCAGCTTCTTAGGCTTCTAAAGACAAAAATGGCTGACTTCATTTTGTAGATGAATTAGTGTAACCATTCGTCAATTTTTAGGTATCAAGGTGCTTCTAACACATTGTCGTGACACATAACACTAGAATAATCATCTAAAACACACAATTACCCAGTCAGGTCTCCCTTCCCTGGAACTGGAAAGTGCAGGCACTGGGGTATGTGTGGACACAGATGCATGTGAATGTAGAAAGGTTTTACCAGTTTTCAATGAAGTATATGAGAGGGTCCATTTTATCAAGCTCATATGAGGCATTGTGAGCTATTTGCTAATTTGTGAAAAATTGTATGCCAATCAGTGCAGTTTTAAAAAATTGTTACTGAGGTGAGATGATTTTTATTCATATTTATCTGCCTTTTATAATTCTTCTCTGTGGATTACGTAGTCAAGTTCTTTGCTCCTATAGCTCATGGCGTCTGCATTTTGCAATTTCTTGTGAGAAGGCATTATATACTTTGGCTTCTGTCAAAGGGCGGTGTGTTTTAAAATAATTACTAGTCAGTGCTAATTCATGAACAAATTAGTTTGTTGGCAGTGAGTAACATCCAACGTCCATAAAACTTTATTGTATTATTTGTCTTCCTATCTTTACTGCCCCTCAAAGGGTGGTGTTATTCACTCACTGAGTTGGCACTGGGTTAGGCATTGCAATATGGTAATGAACAAGATACTACCTATGTCCTCGACCCGCTCAGTTAAAAACACAACCAATTCCATTCATGCTGTGTCTGCAGGGAGCACAGGGCAATATGGGAGCAAGAAGAAGGGTCTCCTAGGCCAATTTCAGTGATCATGGGAGCTGTGTCAGAAAAGGAGAAATCTAGGCAGTGGTGAGGGGGAGGTGATTACTGGGGCTTTAGAGATTTTGCTATAACAATAACCATTGCTCTCAAAATGTCTACAAACATCTTCCCTTACAATTTATAACTCAGTCTTTTTCATTCTTCCTTTAGATTCACAGAATGCTGGGCATGGATAATTCAGCAAAACCTCAAACTCAAAGCTGAAGTACGCTGCCATCCAACCGCTAAGCAGGGGCACTTCCCTACCCACAATTCATGCTTCCAGTATCTTCAGGTTCCCAAACAGAATTTCACATTTTCATTCATAAAATTATCACAGTATTATGACTTTAATATATTCAGATTCCATATTAAAATGCAATTTTATGTTTTCATTTTGGTCTGCCGATTTCAAGAGTACCAAGTATGTACCAGTACTCGGTACTCTGCGCTATACTGGTGTCCATATTTTATAAATAAACATGAAAATAATAAGGCCCCTCTTTCCTGGGAACACTGGCCATTTTGTCTACCTGAAATCAGGCCACAAAACAGCATCATTGTAATAGCAACTAAACCAAAGAATTCCTTTTAAAAACATAACAATCCTGCTTTGTGGTCATCGATCAGTCAAAAATGTGAAAATAAAACTTAAATAGTAGATTTGGGAACACATTGTATGTAAAAAGAGTTCTTACACTTGGTTAATTTGGATCATAAAAATGTAAGGCATATGTCAATAGTTATATTGTAAGTTTTTATGGTAAAGGGGTAGCTGAGTCAACCTAAAAGCAAAATTGACCACAGAAGTGATTGTTGGTAAACCTAAGAAAAAGTTCTAAAATTCTTGATACTTTATGGCATTCTTTTGGGCAATAACTAGTGTGCGCATGTGTGGGTGAACTGTTAATACCTAACTGATGGAAATATTTGAATCCATACTGGGCAGCTCTTTGATTTAGAGACGACTCTAGAGTAATACATACATATACATATATATATAATACTGATAATATTTTCTTTTGAATTTTTCATAAAGAAATAGCCCCAACTTCTTTTAATTCCCACAGAGTGAAAATTTTCCTCTTTTATTAAAAAGCAATGGCCAGGAATAATTTATGTATAATCAATAAATTCCGAAACATAAAAAAAAATTGTATTGCTAACCAGCTGTATTGCAGATTAAGGGTGCTGGGCATACTAAGGCTTCTTGGCTGTTGCTCTCATTTTGCAAAATTGTAACAGTATTATTTCTATTTAGAAAATCTATTGGGAGAAGGGTGGCTGTGAGCTGAATTCTTTTCCCTGGGAGGCTTTCAGCGGGACCCAGCTACTTGCTAGGATTTAGAGCTTCTTTGGTAGCTTAACCAGAGCCTTCTACTAAGCACCTGCTTTGTGAGACTCCCTTGGAGCAGCAGGAAGGATGAGGAAGAGCAAAGGTCACAGGGCAAAGCGTCAAGCTGAACATAATCCCAGAGACGAGATATGTGCAGTGGAGACGATAGTGAACAAGGCAAAACTCTGTGTGTTACATGTGAAGGAGTAAGTTTTGAGGGAGTTTGAGGAATAGTGAATGCAGCTTGGTGACTGGGGGTACCAGGAAGGAGACAGGCTTTGGAGGGGGTGAGCAGGAAAGCAGGGCAACGGCCTCGGCAAAGACACAGGGGTTGGGGTCTTTTTGGGTTCCTTGTTGTCGAGAGGACACTCCTCTGAAGGAGGACCAAGTCTATTAGGGTTATCACGAGGAATGGGAGAGTTATAGAACAGGGGCTTTTGAAGTCTGGTAGAGAGCATGGATTTCCCTGCATCAGTTTATGAGGAGCTGGCCAGGAGAGAAGCAGGCCGATCAGACAGGAGTTTGCCTTCGTTGAGCCTGCACCAGGGCTGTCATAAGAGAGGGCCATGGCATCAGCGCAACCAGCTGGATGAGCATGTATCTCTACAGGGCTCAGAGTTCCTTTCTTTGCGAAACTAATTGGATCCCATGGGCATTAAATCCCTGACCTGGGCCTCATTAGCCCATGTCCTCCCCACTGGAGCTACCCAGCATGGGTGCTGATCTTAATAGATTGCTATTTTTGCTGCTGGAGACTCAAAGAAGTATTTAGTTTTGGTGGAACCATACCTAGAAATAGGAAAAACTTGAAAATGCCTTTTCTGCTTTATTATTTTTTGGGGGGTAAAATGTATATTTTGAGAAAATGTCATACTGCTCATTTTTTCTCTTCCTTATTTTGCAGTAATAGGGTATGGCCTTGGGGCCAAGGGGTCTGAGCAAAATGTTCTTAGAAGAGATCAATTTCAACAGATTTCCCTTGTTCACATATTAACTGGGCCTACTCAGATTCAGACGTGTAAAAACTTGAAAATAATCATACACATTTCTTTAACTGCTAACTTTTTGTTCAGACATTTGCCATAAAGCAGATAATGCTGTTTGGTCTATAAAACACACAAGAAAGTGAAAATGTGGCAATTATTCCATTTACTTGAAACACATAAAAAGTCAAAACAGAAAATTAGGATTACAAAGTGATTTCTTGGTCCAAACGGTTGGGCCAAGTCTATAATTAACTGGCAGACCGCCAGCATTCACTTTATTTTGTTCTTTGATGACACAGGCAATGAGAACAAATGAGCCATGAGAGATAAGTTTGGGATGGGACCAGAAGTATTTTTTGAAATTAAGCATTTAGTAATTGGGTTGTGACTGGATGTTTCTGGCTTAATTTAAATCTTTTCATATTTGGATTGTACATGTTTGATCAAATTTTAATTTGCTTTAAAAGAACACATGAGTCAAAGTTAAATATTAAGTGTCTGGATTTTGTTAAAACCCATATTTTACAAAATGAATAAGTCATGTCTTTACTGAAAGCCATCTGATCACCTTGACGACATAAGGCATTGGATGTCCATAAAGCAGGTGAGAACTGCCCACTGAGCTTGCAGCCTGACAATGTCCAGCTGCACATGCATAAGAAGGAAAAGCAGGGGGCAGCTAGAGGCTCATAGTGACTGTGTTATCACGCAGACTTTGGGGGACCTAAGAAGGGACTGTCAAAGGCATTTGATAGTACTAGTTCCAGCTTGAGGAGGGAAGTGTTTGGGAGATAAATTGGTCCAGAGGGACAGCCACCATTAAAACGTGGTGAATATCACTGTGGGAGAATCAATAATCATGACATTAAGAGGAGCTGTTAACAGACTCACCAAACTACATGGTGAAAAAGGGGATGGCAAAATGGTGCCACATGAGCCAACAAATCAGGAGCCCTCTTCTCCATGTTGGTTACATCCACTGTTGAACAGATAAGCATAGCATGATGCTTCAGAGTATGGACTCTGGGGAAAGGCTACCAGGCTTCAAATGCTGGCTCGGCCACTTACTCACTTTGTCAGCCTGGGCAATTTACTCCACCTGGGTTTCTCCATCTATCAAACGGGGGTGATTATAATCACCACCTCATAGAGTTAAGATAAGGTTTAAATGAGTTAATATTGAGCATGCACATAGCACTGTACCTCACCTAGATAGATGTTCCACAAATTTTTATTGAATAAAAAAATAATAAATAGACCCAAACCAAGCAGAAACGAAGCATCCAGTAATACTTCGTCAGCCAACTGAAGCTAGCACAGCCCTACCTGTTCAATACTCTATTTAAAATCACGCTCTCCATAGGACTCTTGTAGATTTGGTGTGATAGTTGGGGTGGTGGAGGAGCGATGTAAAGGGAGTTTTCCTAGTAGAAAAGGTTACTGAGAATAGTAATTTTGCTTTTATCTTCACAATAGGCACATGCTTGCATACTCTCTTTTTAATTCAACAGGAGTCTTCTATTCAAGGTGTGAAGCAGTTGACTGATTTAAACACATTGCTCCTCAAATTCTCAAATATTATCACTCATTCTGCTATTGCTATATAATTTATAACATTCAGTATCCAGTAGCTAGAGTTCATCAGTACTTGAGAAAAACTGACCTTCAAAACCATTGGGCTCTGTTTTTTCTTTCTTTTTTTGACTGATTTAGCACAACAAGGGTTTATTTCTCACATTACAGTATGCACAGGTAAAAATGCTCTCCTTGGAAGTTCTCCAATGGGTGACTCAATTTCCTCCAAGTTGAGACACTATTGTGAAGGATAAGTTACTTTAAAGGAACCTTGTTTTATGGTATTATAGCTGGCCAGTTGTCTGGCAAATGGTACAAAAAGAACTGTGGGGATTTCATTAGGACCAGCAGAGAAGAGGAGTCATTTCCAGTGTCATTGCTCTTGTCAGTTTCCCTGATACCATGAGTAGGACTAGGTCATGTGACCTATGGTGGCCAATGGGACAGCAGCAAAGACAATGTAAACAAAAGTTGGAAAAGCCCAATGTACACTTGGGCTTTCTCTCTTGGAATGCTGACCTGGGAATGCTAAACAGGAAAGGGGGAGGAAAGTTACATGAACCTGCAGTCGACCCGATAACTCAGTGCAGTGTGAGTTCAAGTGTGACCAGTGGAACTTCTTAGCTAACCACAGATAGTGAGAAATAATCACTTGTTATTATTTTAGGCTACTCAGGTTTAGGGCGGTTTATTCCATAGCAAAGGTGAGCTAAAGCTACCTCTATCATAGTAAATAAACCACATCCTGAAGCTTTTAAAAATCCAATCCAGATTGCAAAACCTGTTTTCAATCTCAAATGTGTGTGTCTTAGAGATGCATGATAGGAAGAAACAGGTTTAGAAGGACCTCTTCACATGACAGAGATGGAGATTCTCCAGCCTGTTCCGCCCACTACGATCCCTCTGATTTTTACTTTAGGTAAGTAATAATTACCTCTTGGCTTATGTTCTCCCTATCTCTTCTGTATACAGAAAAATGTTAGCTGACTCACAAGTCTGCATTCTTTGAACAAAGTACATTTAAGTGGTTCTGGGGGAAAAGATATTGTTTTGCAAGTCACTGACCATCAAACAGCAACTATTTTAAGCCTTAAGGTCATTAAAATTATACTTCAGGGGGAACAAAGAGCTGCTTTGTTTTTCACCATATAATGAGAGTTCTCGTTCTTTTTGGCTGACAGAAGTCAAAATATTTAAAGCTGAAATGATGCTTGATCTATAGCAACTAGAATTCTAAACAACTGACTCAATGAACCTCAAGGGCAGGGTTCAAGGAGTAAGAAGCACTGATAATTGGGGGCTTATTGCTGCTTGAAAAAGAGGGCCGATCAAGTTCCCACTAGCAATCCAGGGGTGCCATCCCTTGGCTGCCTGGTCACAGCGCACGCCAGTCTTAGAGTCACTGAGCAACACCAGCTCATGACTATGACACATCACTGGGAAAAAGTGGCTCAGTCAGAGCCTCCTGCAATTGGCAATTCCCCTCAGAATGCCCTAGCTTCTCTGCTCTAAAGGGAATAGTGTTCTTAGTACAGTTCCATCTTATTTATAGACTGACCCCTTTCTAAGGCTTTTTCTGTGAAGATGAAAATTAAAGCTTTATGATCAAAAGCATTTCATATCTTAAAGCTCTTTACAAAAAATCATAACCTTCATTTGCAGTCCCTCTCTTACTTGCAAGGGAAAGTTAGTTTTTCTCTCATTACGAATGCCAATGAAGAAGCATAAGACAGCCTCCCCAAGCTCATTCTTTTTATAGTCTCAGCAGAGGCCATTTGCTATTTCAGTTAAACCTAAAAAGGTGTATTTATCATGAAAAGTCTGAGGGAAGCTTGATGAACTGTAGCAGCACACAGTATCTGTTACCATATAAAATTTGTTAGATACTGTGAAGAGAATGTTGAGATGTCTACACAAACCATTAGGTGGATGCAACCTCCTCACAGTAAGACTATACACTGTTAATGGAAAATTCTAGGAGAGCACAGAGCGACAGCAGAAGCACAACTATTCCAGTTACCCTTCAGACGGCCAAAGAGGTGGTTTCCTCCCAAGAACCAGACTCTGCAACTTACAATGTTAGGAAAGAAAGCCCTGTGGCTGGTCACGCTTACACTTCTTGGACAATAAATTTGTAAGGTCTCCATGGTTCCCAGGGCACATTTCTGAACCCATGTCAAAAATCACCTCAATCATGCCATTTTGGTCTAGCTGACTTCCTGATAAGGTCTCTGAAGCAATGGTTTGAGGTATAGCTGTCTCCTTATATGAGAAGGCCACTGGTTCCAGGAATCTCTCCGATCCCAAATCAAGAGATGCTCAACTGTCTATTAGAAATGGCACAGATTTACACATTACCTATATAATCTGTAATCCTCCTGCATACTTTAAACCATCTCTAGACTATTCAAATACCTAATACAATGGAAACACTACACTGTATTGTTTAGGGACTTATGAGGAGGAAAATGGTCTATATGTGTTTAGTAGAGACACACCATCACAGTATATATTTTCCATCCACTGCTGATTGTGTCTGAGGATGCGGAACTCAAGAATTTGGAGTGTCAAGTGCACTACAACTAAACTTGCATTTGTAAGTTTACTCTTAAGCTTTTAGAACTGTCAGATAAGGAACATATGATAGTTTTGTGAATTGCCTCATTCATTCATTCGGTTCCACTGTGCACTGATTTCTATGAAAGGCTACTGAAAAAATAAAAAGCATGAGCTCTGTGAGACCAAAGCTTACAGTTTAGGAGAAAAGTCAACATGCCTATGAAGTGGAAAAACGACGATGACATATTTCTTTAGGAAAGCAGTCATGACAAAGGTGGGTGAGGGGGCTTTTCCCTTTGCCTCAACCATCTTCCTCTGCTTACCTTGCTCTGATGGGCTGAGACCCTAGTCTGGGCGTCAGGGCACTGCCATTTCCAGGAGAATTCTTTCTGGCTAATGCTGGGGATATAGAAGTTGTTCTTTGAGGCACCTGAAAGGACATCAGAGTTCAGAAATATTTCCCATAAAATATCTTCTATAGGCTACAGCCTGGAGAGCAGTCTGTTCAGATCTCAAGAAATAGAAACTATCAGAAAGAGGGAAGAATCACCTTTCATTTCTCAAGGAAATATTTAACTCCTCAAGCGAAATCAAACAAAAGGCACATTCAGCAACCATTAAGGACGATGGCCCTCAATTTAAAAAACAAATTTAAAAACAGACCCAGCTAATAATATTTTGATTCACTGGGCTAAAGTAATTGACCTCCTTCTTTGGTGGTGGGTATCAGACATTTCTTTGGGGTACAATTAACTGATGTGATCATTGGAAATTGTATCAGATGAGAGTCATTCAGATAAACCTAGTTCTATTTTCAGCTCACATTATAACTGATAAGCAGAGAAGGAAATTACAAAATCTGGGAGAAGCTAGGGTATTAGGCTAGATCTTGGGACATAAGCCACATGTCTGAGTTCAGAGAAACTACTGCATGACTGGCATGCTTCCACATCCTAATCAACTTGCTGTGACTAATTCAAAACAGAAGACAAAATACTGTGCTTTGGAAGGTCAATTTGTAAATATAATATAAAATAGGAGTAACACTGAAAGTGCTGGAAGTATCTTCAAAAAGATTATATGAGCACCAATAACTATGAGGTACTGTAGAAAAATGTGACATTAGCTTCTTTGGCAAGGGCCTGAGGTAGATTTCAAGTATGCCTCAATTTATGAAACATTTTTGAATGAAATCAAATATTGTTAAGTGTACTAAAGGACCTAATGAGGGGAGAGTAGAAAGAAAACATCTCTTATGAAAGTGATAAGGAAATGAAAATGCAGACATCCAGCAACAACTGAATGGGTCAAACATTTATCAGGCACTTCATTTTATTCATTTGGAGGGCCTCTTTAAAAGTGGGTTTGTATTTTGTACTAGGTGTTTTTAAAGGTGCTTTGTTTCATGTATTAAATGACATTTAACATAACCATACATTTTATTGTTATTATAATACATTTTAAGATAAAGACCGAGAAAGCTGAGTCAATAAAGCAGAATGACCAATCAAACTCTATTAGGACACTTACAGATTGGATTTCATCAAAAATGTTTCATAAAATGAGGCACATTGAATTCTACCTTAGGCCCTTACCAATAAGCTAATTAACTAGTCAATCACCTTCAGAGTAATGAATTTAACTCAAATGAAATATTTCCTTAACACTATTTTTCCTTTTCCTTTTTTGTAAACTTAAAAAGTTGTAGAGAATAAAAAGTCTGATGAGTTATTAAAACCTAAATCTTTGTATTGATCTATTACAACTGTTTGCCTGCATGTTTTAGACAATGGATCTATCACCTCCAATTTGTTTTCCCAGCTCAAGTCCTGCTCCTCAGCCCATTATCCCCCATATTGAACTTTGCTTTCCAAATAATATTTTCTGATGAAACTGCTTCCACAGAAAGAGAATATCAACAAAAAAGCCATGATCAACATTTTCATTTTCAAAATAATGCAAATTGCTATAATATTCCTTTGAAAGAAAGATGAAGAAAAAGATTTGAAAATTACTGGGTAAAAAGTATTGTCTTTTTTCTGGAATCCACAACGGGATTGATCTCTGCTATTTGTGGAACATTCTTCTATCTATCACAGCCCCCTACTGAGCTCAGAAAAAGAGAAATTCTGAACCAGAAAGAATCTGATCTGATTCAAACATTTCTCTGATATTTTTAAATACTTCCAGGTCCTCTAGAATGAAGTACAAAGTCACATTTAAGGCCATTTCTAGGAATGAGTAAAGACTTATACTTGGCAAAAGAAAAACAAAAGAATCCAAATCCAGGAATATTCTGTTCAGTGGAATGCTCATTCATTTGAGAGTTTTAATTCTGGTAACAGGATGTATGCTTCCGAGTCATTCAATTTGTCTGAGCCAGTTTCTTTGGGGAAAATTAAAATCAGAAATGATAAATGACAACCCCAGTTTGGGGGCTGGAATAAAGAAGGAAATAACAAATGGGAGAAGGGACATAATGTTCTTTATTAATGGTCTGGAATAGGAGATAAGAGGGGTATTAGGAGTGATAATCAACAGCGCGGACAATGATGATAAAACACCCCAGTAATATTACCTTTGGTGGAATGTCTTCTTCCTGTCGTAACCAAGAGCTGCGGTCAAACTTCTCAATTCGAGTCGGGAGAGGAGGGTTTTCAGAAGTGGGGTCAGAGTTCTGGCGTGGCATCTCCACACGGTGAGAGGTCACGTTCAGAGCCTCCTGAAATCCAGACAGGCCCTTGGTGGGCTGCTCGTGCACTGACTGGGAGGCCGTCAAGGCAGGTCCCTGGGATTTGACAGCAACCAGATGTGGGATCTAAGCAACAAACCAATATTATGGCAGAGTTATTAGAAGACACTGTAGATCAGCTGGTACCTCCCTCCATGGAAGGGAAAATAAAGCACTAGCACACCCAAACTGGATAAAGAGAGCCCATCATAAGCCAATTACAGCTTATGCTTTTAAAAACTTGCAAAATTTTCCATTTAGAGTTATCTGTAGGCTTGAGCAGGATTTCTGGCAAAAAATTAAACATTTTAAAAGGAGTTATTTGTGCGTTAAAAGAAACATTTTCTTAAAATGCATCCTATGGAAGTTGAGGCACGGAAGGAAGGATTATGTACAAATAAAAAGAACCAAGGGCAAGATATGCTTCGTTGACTGATAGTGGACAATCTTGCATCTCATATAATGAAAGCAAACTTAAAAGCACTCTTTGATTTTTATCACATCTCTTTTAAAATCCAGTTCAAAAAGCATTACATATTTCAAAGGTGACCTCAAAATATTTTGTGGAAGTGTTAACACCAGTGGATACCTGGAAGAATTTTAAGACATTTGGGTGAAAGCAGTTCCATTACTTTTATTTTTCATGAAATTCCATATTTTAGTTCACTTCATATTTCATTTTTGGCACATATAATATGAAAAGTCTTCTACAATGTCTTCCTTATCTAAAAGTGAATAACTTTTTTCTTTCCCAAAAGAAAAAAAAAAAAGCTTAAAACAGTGGTTGTCAAACTCTAAGTACAGCAGCATTACCTGGAGGGCAGGTCAAATCACAGATGCCAGCCTTCCACCTTTCTCTCAAGAGAGACCGATCAGGAGGTCTGAGGTCTGAGGCGGGCCCTTTGCACTTCTACCAAGATCCTGGCTGATGTATACATGTAAATGAATTTTAGTTTTGGTAATTATGACTAACAGGATATTATGTCCCACCTTAATGAAACTTCCTGTGAGTCCAGAGAGGCTAATTCACCAAGAAATGACTTCCAGTTGGCACAAAGTGAAGGGTAGCACTATTTTTCTTCCTCATCCCTTTCTCGACCCTTCAAGTTCAGCAGGGCCTTGTGTATTCCTACAGATTCCATGTTCAGGGTCCTAATTTGATTGGTCCTATGCCTGAATCCATGTTACAATTCCCCTAGACTTTGAGTAGCTTTAACTGCACCCAGCTGAAATGGCCAGTGGAACGAAGGGAGAACGTACCTGCGGGTCGACTGGTCTGAGCATGGGCGGTGTCCGAGCTGGCTGAACTCCACTGATACTGAAGGACTCCGACCTTGGGGGGAGGTTGGGGTCAGATATCCTGTTGGCAACCTTGTGAGGCATGGCAGGTGAACTCTGCCGGTTGAGTCTTGACCGTTCTTCAACCTGGAAACAAATGAACAAAAAAGATGCTTCAATGGATAGAAGCAAACCTGCTTCCTAGTGAGGGATTTCTGTAGTCACCTGCACAGCCATTTTGCATCTCTCTGATCAAGTCATTTAAGAAGCTGGAACTCTCCCTTTCGGCTCTGCCTCAAGATTTTTTTTTCCTTTCTGTTTTTTGAATCTCTTGTCTGTCAGAGTCAACAGTAGCCAGAAAAAACACACAGAACACCATTACCCATTATCATGTACAATTTCAATTAGCTAGGAATTTTGGACCTGCTTGAGTTAATCTTGCATTGATTGCGGACATAATTTTGCTGCTTGGTCATAAACCCAGAGGGCAGAGAGGCAGACAGAGGGAACTGTGGCAGGCATTACGCTTGCTTGGGGAAATCAGAAAATTGCTTTGAGTTGACTCATGGGGCAGGGAGGGGGAGAATACAGAGCATGAAGTTGAATGTACCAGCCCTCCCACTTCTTCAGACTCTACTGACTGGCAAGTGGGTATTGCAGGCAGCTCCATTAATGAGCATGGCCTGTCTTAAATAGACTTCCTGTATTATTTACTTATTCTCTCTTTCAGGCCCTTTCTTTTCAGTTGTCTCTCCCTGCTCCTTAAAATACATTACTCTCCCCATTCTTTCCATTTCTAGCTTGAAAGCCACTGCCTCCCTGTCCCCTGATTCCTCTGATGCTCTATACATGACTTCCTGCGCTCCTCCTCTGATCCTCTCTCCTCTCTGGTTGTCTCACCTCCTTGCCACTCTCTTTCTTGCAGAGTCTCTCAGCCCAAAGCAGATAACAGATCAGAAGTGTTTCATAGGAAAGGCTAACAGAACCAGAGAATGAATGCCCCTTTTAGAGTTACCCTTAGTACATATTTGCAGCTGACAGACAGAGGCTATTTTTAGGGTAACATTTACATAAACAAGAGGTACAGTGTAATGTGACTTATATCATTAACAACTTCAAGTTTAGGACTTTTCTTCCCAGCTCCATTTTGTCCTGTCCTTTATTTCTTTAGCATCAGTTTGCTGTACTTTCCAAACTCATCAGGGCCATGCACCCCATCTGACTACACTTCACTCTGAGTCTTAACTCTTCTGCTGACTCACTGAGTGTTACAAGAGTGTCTCATGGAGCCCACATATGGATCTACGTAGCAGCGGAGAGACCTTATTCATTCTATTGCCAAATTTGAAAAAAAATTCCAAAGCGATCTTTTTCTCCAACTTCCCTGCCCCATTTAGACTCTTTCTAGAGGCAGACTCAGTCTCATATACAGAATACACTGTTTTGCAAGCTCTCATATTAACTGCCAACATTTTAATATAGGATTATAGGATAGAAAATGGTCCTCTTCCTGCCTCTCTATTGGGGTAATTTAAACATCTCTTCCCCCATTATGGCTGTGCAGGGTATATACAATTGACACCCAGTTGCCTTTGGTTTTGAAATTCCACATCCCAGAAGTTCACCATATACCAAATAAGATTAGCTGCAAAAAGTCAAGAACATAAACCAAAGCATGTATATACTTTGTGTACATGTGTGTGCAAAGTATTACATCAGCAATAGTTATTTGGATATTGCATTGAGGAAAAGAAAAGAACAAAGCCAGCTGAGGGAGAACAAAAAGAAGAGAAAGTATGGCCAAACTAACAACAGACTGAGACCAATGCATGCAACGCTTTTCCAGTACTAGACTCTCTAAAAAGAAGTGACTATTTAGAGGTCACTGGAATTAGTCAAATATTAGTCATTTTCTGATTTCCAGGGTAGATCAGTAATAAATAAATCAAATGCATAAGCACCCTTACTACCTTCCTACCGGTGCTCAGTAATTTCAGAGGTTCAGACACATTTCCAGATAAATACTTGGCTATCCAAACTATAATCACTTGTTACTGACATTCCGAAACTAAATATATTCAGAGAGTGAAGAGTACATGTCATGATCATTACTTTTCAACCATATGATGCTTGGACAGTTTTAAACATACATTTAGAGACAGCACATTAAAAACAACAATAGAAAATCTGTCTCCAAAGACTCCATCCTGAGCAAAGAATTCACTTTGAGATAAAGAATTCCTTTGCCATCAACAAGTCTCCAGCAAAGGAAGCATCCTTGCTTCTAGTAGGACCACAGGCCATCTCGGCCCTAAAAGTTGTCATGAGAAATGAGCAGGACAGAGAGTGAGGTGCTGACTTTCGTAGGCATTTGATGGGTTTGATTAGCGATGTATAGTTATTACAAATGTACTTTTAGTCAAACTTCTTATGCTTTCAGTCAGTTTGTATACTAAATCCATTAGTCTGTTTCAGTCTATATCATTCTAAAATATATGGTTTAAATAATACATTGTTTAGAAACAAACAAACAAAAAGCTACAAAAAAGAACTAGGCAAATAGAAACAAATCCCTGGGCATTGACAATAGAACTAAGGTTATCAGTGAAGAAGGGCATGGAGGGGATTGGAGCAAAGAGTAGTGGGGTTCAATGGACAGTAGTGGAAGACTATTGGCAATTTGGTGGGAAGAATGGTGTGTCATATATTTAATGAACAGTGAACTTGCACATGCAAACTTATTTTGTAATCAAAGTTGAATAAAAATAAAAAAATTCATTAAAAATCTGTTGTTACACTTTGCATATTATATGAACCAAAGTGACTCCATCTTGGATGATACCCTCTTAGACATGTGATTGCTGATTATCCCCTTCCAGATACAGAATGAACTTCTCATCCTTATATTCCTAGGATGTAAACAAACCTATAAATCCTTAAGAGAACAAAAATATATATGCCATATCTCCAGGACTTTGATGTCAGTGTTTTTGCCCAAATCATTTACTTAGTTGACCAGTAAGGAAAAACACAAATTAGGGAGAGGAATGCAAAGACCCTTTAGTTCTGAGGTGTATGGATCTTGCCTCAATCAAAGCCTCATGTACCGGTTTTGGTATCAAAGATCCCTACATGTAAGTAGCCCTAATACATTAGTGTTACACCTCATGGACATGCCTGCCTCATTCCTCAGACTCAAATTACCTTCTCCGTTGGAGAGAGCGTATTTGTCCTCATAACTCAAGAGAAAACTATTTTGGATGGGTTCATTGCGATGAAATTTCCTGGGATAGAACTTGTCCAAAGAAATTTGAAAACAATGTGACATCTGATATAAATTTGTCTCGAAAAAACCTTGTCCTAAAGTCTTTCATAAAATAATGTTGTCCATTGCTTTTGTACCAAAGAAACAGCAAAGATAACAAATCACACTGTGGAAATGGTGCTTCCCCTATAATAACAGCTTCACAGGGACACAAGGGAAGCTGAGCAGTAGCTCCTTCTAATTACTTAGATACTATTATTTAGACACTAAGGCAAAGGCCTGCAGCCTAATTCATTTTATATTTACTAATTGAACAGGAGATAGATATATGAATGAGACAAAAAACAAACTTCTTTTCTTTTGCAGAAATTAAAAACCAGGGACAATCAAGGTATTTTTTAATCTGTCTTGTACGAAACTAAAAAAAAAAAAAAAAAAAAAAAGCTGGTGAAGCCTCTTTTCTAACCTCCTGTGGCCAAGAAAACATTAAATATCAAAGATATCACTAAAAAAAGTGTTCTACTAGCATCAGACATAGAGTGACAAGGTGACAGACATTAACAACAAAAAATATCTGCTACAAAGGATTTCACAGCTGAAGGGATTATCAATGAATAGAGAAGGTAAGGTTAGGAGAGACTCAACAATTTAGCTATAAGGACTTTTAACAACAAATCTAAAATGACTTTGGAGAGTTTTGGATCACTTCTGCAGAAAGACTATTTTACTTACAGCATCACAGGGAGAAAGAAAAATAACTGCAGTCTTAGAAATAAAATTCCACCTCAGGCAGGGCTAGGTTGTCTGCTGGGCACTGCAGGAATGATATTTAAGCCTCTGAGGTGGACAAGGTTTACACAAATATAGAGGATCCAAAATAAATTTGCTGATTATCAGATCCCCAAAAATCAAAATAAACAAAAATAATGTGTAGAAGGAAAACTATCAATGTCAATTGTTAAATTGCTTTGTATATTTGAAAACAATTTATAACTTACAATGTGTCATTTCTCATTACCCAATGATATTCGCTGAGAGAATATCAAAACAAAATTCTAGAAGTAATTTAAAAATTTTTTGACAGCAAGAATATATTTACTATGTTATACAGATGCATTTTAATAATGTGCTACATGATATCAGTCTGTAGGATCTATGGAGATCTCAGGAGGTTTTAAGAGCTAATACATGTTGAATTGAACACAGTCATTTGGGAATTTCCTTTTCCAAAGTAAACAGTTTAATTTTTTTGCCTTTATTTCCAATGCTGGAGAAAGAAAAAAAATTCAACAAATAATTTTTAAATGTTCATTAGATATTTTGACCTTCTACTCACTGGTCAGGCAAGGGATTGAATCATATTGTCCTTTGACAAAACCACAGTGGCAGTCAATTACAGATCAAGATTGGGTGTGCCCCTTCTTGGGGTCATCTTTGAGATCAGAGAGACTCTCACCTGCATGGAAAGCTTAAAATGTGTCTTGTCTAAAGATAAGGATCTGGACTATTTTTCAAAGATTTACTCTTAATCAATGATTCCAGAAAAAAGGACAGATCTCCACATGAAAAGAGCACATAAATGCAATGAAGCAATCTTTAGCGAGATGAGGAATGGGGAAGGGTACATCTATCACTGGGGAAAGCAAGGTGGAGGAGATGGGAGATTTTTGAGAACTCTTTATGAGATACCCAAACCAGAAAGAACAGAGGCAAAAACTTATTCCTTGTGGGAGATGTTGGTCTTGTGAAAAAAGTATAGATACTTTGACCATTGCATCTCATTGCATTGTTACAATTTCCACAGTTTCCATGGCACATTCATATACATCATTGCCCAGGGTCCTTCCAAATGGGTGGCAGGAAGCGTAGTTGGAAAAGCTGTGTCTCAGGAAAGCTATGAGATTTGTCCCAGAAAATGGAAGAGCTTGAACTCAAACAAATTCCTTATTACTTCCACCCGTATCTTTCTTAAGCTAAATCTTGAGAGAGATAAGAAAAGGCTGGAAAGATGGGAGCGGAGGTGTAAGCTCTCTAAGTGGCAATTGGGTACCTCATAAATAGAGTAACTAATCAAAAGAAACCACAAAAAACAACCAAAACTCCACACATTAGTATAGTCAGAGAAAACCAAGGGGAGGAGTTCTTATGCATACAGATGTCAAAATTCAAGGGGTTGATGGGATATAAAAAGATATCTTAATCCATTATTTTCCAAATAAAACCATGGCCAGATGATTGGCATTCATCACAGAGAACATGTTGGAGTGTTAAAAAAAATTAAAATATGCAATACTCATGTAAACAGAACATGCTGACATTGCTGCTGCTGCTGCTGGAGAAAAAATAAAAATTTTGTGAGTGAGAGAGTCTAAGGAAAGAACATATATAGCTACTGCCAGGTCCAGATAATCACATGCCATTATAAGGAATAGGAATCTGTCTCATAAGAAGTAGGAATGATAAGAAAAGGCATCTCCATGATTCAAAAAATGACAGTGAGAAAAAGACCTTCAAGTTTTATTGATGTTTAATCATTAAATCAACCTGATGTTTTCAAAGAACAAATCTGACTTCCATCCCATTCTAGAAATGGCAGAGAATTTGAAAGAGGCAAGAATGTCCTAGTCATCCCCTTTTAATGTAAAGACACTGATGTTCTTTAATGGCTAAAATTTGAAAATCAAAAGCAGTGTGACATTCAGGACAGATAGAATACTCAGTAAAAGGCGAGAGGGAAGCCTTCAGTAAGATTTGCAAATGGTTGAGCATTTTCATTTGTTCTTACTGCATCCAACAAATAATGAGAAAGATAATGAGAAATCTGATGATGACTTATGTTTTACAAAATGAAGCAACAAAAACAGAGGATAAAGTCTTAGAACAACATGACATTGCTAATGAAAAATGTGATTTGGAATAAAAAAGTGCATAGAAAAAGCAATCAGAGAAGGAAAAACCACTCTGATGAGAAAGTATAGAGTTGAATTAGAGAACAAATACTGAGTAGATTACAAAAAAGTTTGCAATGGGTAGAAAAGAATTGGGTAGTCTTGATGCCAGATGGGGGTCAGGGGAAGAAAGCCCAGACCTGGGTCACCTAAGACCCCAGCATGGGTATAATACTTACTCCTGCCTGATGAGGATATTTTCATATTTACATAGTGGCAGAGGATGCATTTAAAAGGGAAAATGGTACCTTTAGTCTACCTCCAATGCCATTTTTATTCTATCGCCAAAAGAGTTTCAGCCAGGTTAAAGTCTTGATAATTAAGATATTGCTGAGTTAGATATTCTGTTCATATCTAAAGTCTTGAGATGTATGTTACTGTTTGGTTACTTGGAGCCCCAGATATCTGATTCCTGAAAAAGAAGAGATCTGCAAATAATGCTCTTGAAGAAAATTTCATATATTGCTGATGAGAAGCATCAAAAGATCAGGTTCCTCACACTTACTTTTATTCCCATTTTAAGAAGTTGGTTCTAAAAAAATGATGAATCAAACTAAGGCAGACAATTATGTGTTTTTATTTGTACACCCCAAATTTAGCACTGTCACTCATTCGATCATCAAAATGTTTCATCTTTCTTCTAAAATATGAACACCCACTCTAAGACTTGGGAAAGGGTTCATGAAGAGATAGATGGTTAGTTAGAAGATGGATTATGTTAACCACTCCCAGGAGAAGAGGACTAAACATGAAATCCCAAGAGAATGTTCCACATATATCTAGAGGTGACTGTAGCCCAAAGGAAGAACACCAGTTGCTAGGAAGCCAGGGACCTTGGAAGATGTCACGCACCGGAGGTGGCCCAGAGTTATGATGGCTAGGGAAACTCACATTGGGAGTGCTTGATGATTCAGCCATGTTGTTTGTACACCCAACTTCTGTGTTTCTTTTACTGCTAGGACCATGGCCAGGAAGCACAGTGGGGTTAGGAGGTCTAGAAGATTGCATTAATGATATCTGGGAAGACTCTCTCCTGGGGATGCCACGGCTTCTGAAAGCTTGGGAACTGTGAATCAGTTCCACACAGAGAGGATAGGCCAAGAAATTTAGAGATGAAGACAAATAGCAACTAGAAAACAGTGAAGTCCAATTGGATAAGTTCAGGTCAGAATGTGCCTGGTAGCAGCTAATGGAAGGAAGTGGGCAGTGTGTCATGCTTCCCCCATTTGGGGGGTACATTTGTGAAGGAGGGGGCCGCATAGGGGAGAGAAGGAATTCTGGAATGCTTTGCAAGGAATTGCGATCTTCTCCAGTGGGATCTGTTGGTGTTCCTCTCCTGAACCTATGCTTGGGACCGAGAACGTTGAAGGCCAGGTGGCCATGCATCAAGGAGAGGTCACTGAGTGAAGCTGCACTTCTTAGAGGAGTTGAGACATGTGTAAGGATGCATGAATTGATGCCCCTTCCACCCTGAGGTCCACATGAGTCTCTGAGGCCCTCCTTCCTTGCAGTAATGGACAACTGGGGGCTTGTTACTTTGGAGATGTTGAGAGACGACACACAAATGCCTTCAGATTCTAACTCTCGAGTTGGACTACATCCTTGGGAGTGAGATCGCTTTGGAGATCTCACTGTGGTCCTAGAAGTTTCTGGAGGCTTCAGGTGTTCTTCACGATCATGTCCATCGTTCTTCCGTGAGTGATGTTCAAACAGGAGTCTTGATCTAGAATCATTCATTTCTGCTGGTGCTAGTGACATTAGCTTAGCAGAGGCTAGTTTTTTAGCTTTCTGCACACCTGCCATGATCAGGAGCTGTGAGTCTGAGGGTTTCAACTTGGCACGGCTAGAAAAAGGTTTAGCAGTGGAGGAAGGAGGTATGTTTTTGCCAGTCAGGAGGTATGTCAGTTGTTTAACAGAATAGTGATTCTGCTTAGTTGGAAGAACAGGTAGGTTATTAAAGGGCTGGTGCTGTACCTGGGAGTAGGATCACAAAAGTGAATTACTAGTGTTAAGAGAAAGAGGCAGCTGTAACAGATATTGGTAAATACAAATCATATTTATAGACTGAGGAAAAATGACCACAACTATTCTTTATATTGAATCAAGTGACTTCCTCCACAGATTCAATTCTGTTTGTAAAACAAGTTATTATCTTTGCAAAAATAGCACATGATCATTATCAAAAAGTTAAACAATATATAATAGCACAAATCGTTTAAAGAAAAAAACCTGTAGTTTTTTCCTTCCACAAACAACTATCATTGACATTAGGGCAACATAATTTGAAGCTTTTTCTAGACACATGTATGGCTAAATTGAAAAATAAAAAAGAATTACTTTTATAATGATAGGATCATATATGATAAATCTGGGTTCTCATAATATTACAGTCTAGATAACTTTAAATATTTTCTAGTTATTAATACATGAAGTTTCTAGAAAAAATATAAAATGCAAAACAATTTTTAATGACTGATTTTGCTCACAAGAAAATATAGGAAATCGTTGTGCCACAAATAATGACTGAACTGAAAACCATGTGTTCCACATGGGGCAACACACTGACTCCTGTGGGGCCACTGATTTTGGTTGAAGTTATTATTTTGCTTGTTTGCTTTACCCATTTGGTTCTAATCTTTTTATCTACCATCTAGAGTTCTTTGATTTTTAAAAACAGCTCATCATACAGCTAAGTTCCTGAAAAATCCTTCCTTAGCCACTGACCAAATGGAGGACTGCATCCTTTGGAAGTTTTTATAAAAGAACTTCAGATGACTTCTGATCTTGTGAGTGAATGCCACGACCACAAGTCTGAGGTCAACTCTGTATCTGTTGGGACCACAAAAGAACAAGGGAGTGTAAGTGACATTGCGAATGACCATTAACAGGGTCTGGGCGTGGCCAGGAAAGGATACTACCTAGAATTCCTTAATTCCTAAGTTATATCCTTCTGTGAAAAAGGCACTAAAATCCTCATGCCACAAACTCAATTAGACTCTACAAGATAAAGAATTTGTCTGCTTCCTACTATTGCTTACAAAATTCCACTGTATTTACAAAAACAAACAAAGCCCAAATGGAGTAAGGGACCTTCCATTTCTCTGCAGAAACAATGTAATGGTTCTTCCAAAAGCAAAATGTACATATCTTATGTTAAACTGTTTTTCAGCTAGAAGCTCTGTTCTCTCCGCTTTGACTAGATGAACCCAGTCTAGCCAATAGCCCTGGCAACAGGGCATAGCTGCACCTGCTGGCTTACTTACCTCCTTGGCCCAGGCTGGTTTCTCACTGGGGCTCATCCCTTCTTTGTAATGGTACAGTGGCTTCTTCTCCACGGGCCTCTGCTCCTGCCGCTGATGCTGGAGGGACACCAGGTAGTCTCTCTCTTGCTTTAGCTGTCTCTGCAGTCTTTCTGCTTGTCTCTGTTCTTCCAGTTGCTTTCGTTTATATTCCTGTCCAGGTCAGGAAAGGGGGCAATGGAAAGGTCAAACCACTACAAGGACACGTCTGACCAGTACCAGTGAAGCATGCAATGGAGGCAGAAGTGATGATGACAGAGGCCCTTCACACCAACAGAACCACAGGAGGGAGTCAGGATGTGCCAGAGAGACAAGTGACAGTCTCAGGTTAGCATCTACACAGAATGTAGCATTTAATGAAAACTATTATGTTAATGGCAATTCCCACAGGCCACGACGCACTGCAGAGTGACTTGTCCCTCTGCGACCGAGAAGGTGGCAATAATGAGGACATCTGGATGGTCAGCACCCAATCCCCATAAGGACCACATCCTGGTTGGTAATTAAACTATTTAAACATGTACAATCAAGTACAAATCTAATAAACAATTAGACCACGTTGCCTAAAGGATCTTTGTCTAACAAAATTTGGACCAAAAAAAGCCACAAGCAAGCTTACATGGAGGCTAGAAGCATTTCAAAATATTTCCATTGGAGATGGAAAAAAAAAAAAAAAAAAAGGATATGCTAAGAAGCCCATTTGGAGAACTGGGCAATAATATTGATAAAAAAAAAAAAAAGTATTTCAAGTGGAAACGTGTGATCAGGGAACACAAAATGTTCCCATATTAAGGGTAAAACTAATAGTCTGCAAATGAAATATGACTACAGAGCTGAGTGGGTTCTGACAGAAGAGGTGCATTTTACTGTGATTACTGTCCAGCGTGTTGCAAATGGCCTTAAAAACTACTCTGCCATAAACACAGTGGGTCTCAAAAACAGTCAGAGCTTACAAAAAGACTGAATTCAGATTAAAATTTCATAAACCGATGGAGTTAAAGAATGCATAGCAGGAGTATTAAATGTATGAAGATTCGGCAATCGGGGTCAGGAAACGTATTAGGTTTACTAGGAGATGTTCAAGGCCCAAGAGGCTTGTAGGCGCTCCTCTTTTGAGTGGGCATGTCAGGGGTACACACACACACACACACACAGATGGAGATGCATGCCTGCATGTGCGCACACACACGCACACGCACACGCAGACGATGCACACAGAGCAGGTGAGCTGGCTCTTGGTTTTCCCATTACCAGAAGTAGAGCTTGTTCATGCAGTAGCTGCTGCTGCAAGATCTCTAACTGTCTCTGCTCCTCCTCTAACTGTCGCCTGATGTATTCCTGGAGAGGTAGGCAGCAGAGAATTCAGAGGAACACAAAGAGAGAAAGAAAGAGAAAAAGAACCGGTAATTTCAAACGTGAGAGCTGCCAAGTAAAGTGGAGAAGGAAGGAGGCAAATAAAAAAAAAAAAATACCCAGACACCACCTCACAGAGCAGGAAAAGGATGCCGCACCGAAGCAGAAGCATTTCAACGCGGTCAAAAGCACAAGGCCTCTCTGCGCGACAGACACCTGAGAAGGCTCGGGGCTTGGCTGGTACTTGGTTTTAATAAACCAGCTCCCTCTGAAAGCTTTTTACTCCAGGTGCCCTCTTTATGGGCTACCTGGAATTAACAACGCTATGAAGTTCGAGGTCTCATGTGCAGGCAGCAGGGATAAAACAACTGTTGAATGCCATCATGCTGTCTTTGTCATGGTACCCTCCTGCTGGGTGTCCCCGGGCTGTCAGAATGGGGTGCCAACAGAGAGAGGGGGTCGCATCAATGGCTCAAGGTCACAGAGAAGCAATGAAAGAGGAGGACTTGGCTCATTTATCATGCTTCAGTGATACCTTCAAAGCAGATACCCCGGGTTGGGAGAATCAGAAGATCAAGGTATGGCAGGGACATTGGCCTGGGTAGGAAGCAAGCTGCATGAGTGGGTATTGGCCAAGGTTGTGCATTTGACTTCTTGAATAGGTGAAAACAGCTGCTTGAGAAAGAGTAAACACCTGCTTACACGAGCAGTCCCAAGAGAAGGGGACCCACGCGCCGGAGACGGCTGGGCGGGCACTCTGGCTGGCCGGCCGCGGGGCTCCCTGGGCTGGGCTGTACCTGCTCGTGCTCCGCGCGCCTCCTCTCCTCCTCCCGGCGCATCTGCTCCTCGTAATGGCGGCGCTGCTCCCGCTCCTGCTGCTTTCGCAGCTCCTTCTCGCGCCTTTGTTGCTGCGGGGCAAGAAGCGGACCACCGTGAAACCCGCACTGCAGGGGTGTCAGGAGACCAGCAGGGGAGAGCAGAGCCTCTCGGCCAGGAGCTCCTAATGAGGTCTCCAGGCCTGAAGACCCTTGGTTTGATGTTCTTGGGGGGCACGATGGCAAAGATGGGGTGATAGCATTTCCCTGTCATCCATATTAACTCTACCCTTCACCAGGTGAAGACTCTCCAGGCTTAGCCATCTTCCCTGATTCTGCGTTGACTAAGTTCTTCCAACTGACTGACAGGGGTGTCAAACCAGCCTTAGGAAACCTGTGTATGATGGACTCTTCTTACATCTCATCTAACTGCTTATGAGATTCTATAGGTTTTAAGGCATATCCACAAGGATCCTGTCATTCACTCATTTCCGTACCACAGAGAGAAAACATTTGAGAGACAGAGCATAAACCAGAGAAGTAAAGCGATGTATCCATAGTCACACGTTTACTTATGCAAGATAATTAAAGGTTGTGGGTCAACAGAATGCACTGGCTCTCCCACCCAGTCCATTATTCTGCCTGTCTGGAGTCTCGCGAGTGCCAATTTCAATTTTTCACTCACTGAAGACCCTGAACCTCAGGAACCATCAGCATTAGCACATACAATGATCATGCTTTCGTCAGCAGGCAATGTGTAAGCAAGCACCTTTCATGCTTTAGCTTTTTTTACTCTTCACAAAAATATTCTGAGGTAGATATTATTATTATCCTCACCTTATGTGAGAAAATTGACACACAGAAAGATTAATTGTTCAAGACCATGCTCATATTCAAGGTCATGCCCAGCAAGAGGTGGAGCTGGATTTCAAAGTCAGGCAATATGACTTCAGAGTTTGGGCTCCATCATTACAGCAAACGAGAACATCTTAAGAGTAGTTACACGAGACAATGCTTCTTATTCTCTGGAGCACTTGGAATGTGTCGGGGCATGTGTGGGTTTTCCTGGTTGTAGCAGTAACGAGAGACATGACTGGTATTTAGCATGACGGGTTGGGGATGCTCACCATCATGCAATGAGCAGCCTGGTCAGGCATTACAGTCTTTCCTGAGGCCACAGGCTTTGGAGAAATGCTTCAGGCCCTTTGTGTTGGAGCTCAGTAATGGCATTGGGATTTCTTCTTCCTCAGATATAAGGTTTAGCAGACACCTCTCAGGGGTCCATTGTCTTGGGACATTCTCAACAACACTTCACTGCCTGGCTGAGGAAACATGAGGTGCTCAAATTCGAATGGATTGTGATGAATAACACTGAGAAGCTAGCACCACACAACCAGATAAATAATGTTCTAGTATAAAAGTGCTCTATGATATCATCCCGGCGAACCCAATCACAGACCTTCAAAAGTCCAAAGAAGCCCAAGAATGAGGAAGCCTCCCTGATGTGGCTCCTGCCTGCACTCCTCTGGACTTGCTTTCTTCCAGGAACCTCTGAGGATTGGGAGATAACTGTATCTTTTGAAAGGTAGTTATCTGTCACTTCTAGATCAACATTATTTGTCCATCTTAGACTGCAGATGATAGTCACTGTAAGACCTTCTGCAGAGTCAAATGCCATGATCGAACTTGCTTTTTTTTTTTTAAGGAAAGGTGCATGCAGAAATGAAGATGAGTAAATAAGAAGCATTTCTTTATTTTTATTTAGTTGTTTTTCTTGGCTGTTCTCCTGGCCCCAGGTTTTGAACCTGACTTCTTGGGATGTATGTGGACTACACTGGTGGCCTTATCCACTAGGCCACCAGACTGTTCCCAGACTTGCTTTCTGAGGAGGCCTCCTCACAGGCATGGGAAGAGGCAAGACTAGAAGCTGAAGTGCAGAGTGAAATCATTCTATGGATCCAGACAATATAATAGACTATAATGAGTTCCTCGAAGGCGTTGGAAAGTCTGTCTTCGTCACTGTTGCTGAGGATGGAGAGGCAGCCAAAAAGAAGAAAGATTCAGAGTTATCCAGATTTCTAGTCATTCTAACAAGTGAAGTAGTTGCCAACTTAGAAGTGGAAATTAGAATTAGGCCATGGTGACAGAAGCAGAATTTTGTGATGGGGGTTTGTGAGGGTGAGTGGAATTCCTGGCCAAGAAGCATGGCAGATGGTGCCTTAGAGAGGAGGAAAAGCAGGTTTGGAGAAGGGATGAGAAGTGTGTTGGAGTCTAGACCCGAGTCAAGTTTCAGAGAGGTGATGATTTGTTTTACAAAAAAAAACCCCAATAATACAGAAAGTAGAAAACATCATCAGAGGAACTGACTGAATAATTTGGATTACAGACCCAAAATATTTCCAACACACAACCAAAGTGAATCAATGCCAGCACAGAGAATAAAATAATTATGTGTACAGAGCAGGCTCCTGGCAGGAAATAGCTCTGATTTAGCTAACATTTCAAGTTTTTTTTAACTCCTACCATGGGTCTCTTTCTTGTGGGGGAAAAAAAAATTGAGGCTTTTTGAAGATTTAGCTGATTTTTTTTTTTTTTTTTTGTGGAGAATTTGTACATTTTCCACCCCTTTACCAAGAATCAATACTGTTTAATAATTACATGTCACTCAGATCCCCCTGCAAGGTATACACACTATTGATCGCAACTCAAGAGGGTCTGGGCTTCCCAACTACTCCGTAGTTTCTGGGAAAGACACTCAAAAGTGACTAATAATTAATTATGATCTCACTCAGATCAGCTGCTGCTAACGCATCCAGGCATCTGCCAGGGGTTTGGTTCCTGTGGTGAGGGGGGAAAAATAAATCACTTCTCCAGCCTTCTGAGGGCACCCTGCCAATTTCCAGCTGCTGTGTCTCCATGTGAATGCCCTTCCCCGAAAAACATTTGCTGTCTCTCTTCCTGGGTGTGGGGCTGCTGAAGAGGACCTAGCAAAACATTTCCGGAAAGATCATATCCCCAGCCATAAGAAGGTTCCTTTACAAAGCTCTGATTACTCTTTAAGAAGCAGCTTTGAAAGGGACATGAAATTTGGGACAAAGAAGACAACATTTAAATTTCTTGGGAGGCATTTTCTCTCCTAGCAATCCTGTGATATTATTTGAATATATCTTACTTTGCAATCTAAGTGAAAAGTTCTTTGTTGGCAGGTCTGTGTTCCACTCTAGTTTTTGTTTTTAAATCTCCTACTACATCTATACAGGCCCTGGCACCATCCATAGCTGCTGCAAATATTTCTGACAGGGTAGCAAGAGAAGAGGACAAAGGCTTACAGAGCCTCAAACCATCCATTCACTCATTTATACCATTATGAGCCAGAATGTTCTTTGATGCTGAGCACAGAACAGGCCTAGGAATGTTCTTCTAAACACAGAGCCTCCGATGATTGGCACTGGCCTAGTATTGCTTTGCTATCTTGAGAAAAGGCAGGAAGATAAAATAAGAGAATAAGATTCTAAGCTGGATGGAAGAGAAAAAGGCAGAATCCAACAGTACTTCTAAATTTCATTCATTTTGTACATAAAAATGACAGCGGTTCTGCTATGAAGAAAGAATGACTTAAACCAATTACTCTAAAACTCCTGGCAGGTGTCCCACTTATATTGAATAGTCTGAAGTATATTTTCATCCACATCTTTTTGGAAGCTTCTCCAAAAGTTGTATCACTTCAAATTAGACATTTAGTAGATTCTCCTAATTTTTTTCCCTGGTTAAGCCATGATTAATGATACCCACTCTGTAAGTTCTCCAGGCTGCAATCATCATTGCTTTGCTCTGTGGAGCAGATACTGGGATATTTTTGTCCTCTGCCCCCTTCTTATGCCCCCAGAGTGATTTTTCATGACAGATTTGACAGTTCTTGTGGGTATTCCTTCTATGTGTCCCCCAGGTGGAAACTGTTTGACAGTACTTTCAAGTATGTGAGCTGGTTCCTTCACTTTAATGAGGAAATGACTTTGATGAGCTGTTATTCCATGAATTGTATTTTACAGTGCTATCAGAATGGTTGAATAGTGGTTGGATTATCACCTCAGACGCTATTCATAGCATGACTCAACCTCCACTGGGCTAGTTAGTAGTTTTCAATGATTTCAAAAAGTGTACCTGAGAAACAGGTTTGCTCTTATCTGACAGGCAACACAAATCTGGAAGTATTCAAGTTTGCCTCTTTTCTTAGCTGCTGGGCCTCTCAATCAGAGCAGCGGCACCATGTTTTTGGGTGGGCGTTCTGTGAACTACCTACCCTGGCCTCCTCTTGCTTATCTCTTCTACTTTATAGTCCTTTCTGCTTTCCTTTCTCATTTATTTTTATTTTTAGTTGCTGGATTAATCTTAGTAAGCCACTCTAAAGTCCTCTTCTTGGAGTGAAGACAAGTCATAAAGAAAAGTATCCACAAACAAAAGAAAGCACGTCTTGGCCCGTCCCATATTTTGAGACCTCATCATCAACTTGTGAAAAGAGCAAAACAGAGATAAATGAGAAATCATACCCTTGCTATCTGGTTCTCTGTTTATCAAGATGCCATCTCTATTTATGTCACTGGGGCATGTAGCTAAAGCTGATGTCATAGCAGTGGAGATCACCTTGCTGGATCCTGTCACACCCTCTCACTAGAGAGCTGGGTAAATTGGACATCAGAAATACAAGACTGGCCGGGACTGAAAGGGAAATTTAATCCAATCTTCTTTCTAGTCTAAAACAGTACTATGGGTCAGAGCACATACATCTTTCTAAGTAAGCAGAATCTTTTAGAAAAAGGTACAAGATGCAATCTTTGTGTGTAACTTTATATTACCTAAAAAACTGCGTCATCACAGATAATTCTTCTAATTAGAACTTCACATTAGCTTTGTGAGGTAATTGAAGCAAATGCCATTTTTTATTTCCCTTATTTAAAGACTCTCAGAAAAGTTTAATGCTTTGACCATGGCCACACAATAAGTGAAGGGGAAACCCTGGACTGAATACAAATCATCATACTGGACACAGTCTATAGTGTCAAGTATTTGCTGGGCAAAATGATTTATACACTTTAATTCATTTAATCCCGCAAGGTGACTACAGAGTTTATTATTGTTATGCCTAGTAAACACTGAGAAAATTGTTACATAAATTGGTCCCTGTCACATAGCTAGAAATCGTGGCGCCTGGAACTAGGCTCAGGTCAGTCTGACTCCACACTGTTTCCACACTATGCCCTTCTAACCTCCAGCCCCTAGTACCTGGACAATATTCTATCAATTGGAGACATGGTGCGAAGTACAGTGGGAGAAACTGAGCAAAAGATACTTTGTCTATCCTATCACCTTTCCTTCAACATCCTTAAAGAATTCCAGTTAGGATACTTGACTGCTTTTTCCTACTTGCTAAATATTCAGGTTGAATTTTACTTTGGTTCTCAGGACATTCTGGTAAATTTGGGTGAACAAGACTAGATGCCATTATGTAAAGATGTGGGGTCCTGGGTCTATATTTTATATACATCACATTTTCCATTATGCAGAGTCTTAGGTAACATCCGCATTTTTTGGAAATTAACATCCCTTAGTTGCAACATGAGATGTCACTGGGTAAGGGAGGGAGGCAGAAAGGCAACAAGAAATACTGGAGGAAAGAACACTGGATCAGAATATTAAAACGAGATTTTCATTCTGCTCTTCCACTCACAGAAACACTGCAAACCATTGTCTCGACAACAACAATGTATTTAAAGAATGAGTATGATCTTGCATGACCTTGAATAAGTCATCTTAGTCCAAACTGTCAATGAGGGGACAGATTAGGTGATCTCAGTATTGCACGCATTCGAAGAATCTCATCAAGGACATGTTACATTGCAAAACGAACATTTACTAACAATTCAGAACCGAAGTGTACGGAAGTAGAATTCTGGCTAGCTCTTGGAGAGCTCAGCCTGCTTTTCATCCTGGATGACCTCCAGAAGTGGTGAGAGGGACCCTATTGACTCGGAAGACCTGAGTTGGCCTCCAAAGGACTAGACAGCAGCTGGCGCAGGAGTAGGTCGGTCTCCTTGGGAAGTATCTCAAACCATCTCCTCCATACAGGGGCTCTCTCTTCAAAGATACTCAGAATGAAAGGACCCCGCATGGTCTTTTGAATGTAGTGCACAGCACACATGCCCCCTCACTTCAGTAGTACTGTTTTGTATAAGCTTTGCAGAAACTGTGCTTGTGAGAGGAGGCTTTCAAGCTTCTGGGCATTCCATTTGCCCATTTAAAAACATTTGCTCGAGTTTCAGTTTTGGGAAGACCATTGCATACCAACCACTAAAGGGCAAGAATGTGATTCCTTGCAACTCACACTGGGTTTCCAAAGCTTTTTTTTTTATAGGAAGGACACAAGAGTCAGGGCGGAGTAGTCTGGCACTCTTGTATCCACAACACAACAAAGCAATCAGAATAACAAAGAGGAGTAACAATCATTAATAATAAGAATACTTATGCAGTGCCTCCTAAGATGCCTAGCACTGTCCTTAGACGTTTCTCTTATCCATTCTCACCACAACTCTTTGAGGCACCTATGACAATTCCCACGCCCACTGACAGAGAAGGGAGCTCAGGGACACGGGCTTGCCCACAGTGCCCCATTCGAGAGTGCAATGTCAGCACCATATCTGTGTTTGCTCCCCCATGTGGATTCGAAAGAAGCTGGTCGAATCTTCTAATATACTAGCTGACAGATGTCTCAGGCCATTTCCTCCTCTCTCTATTTTCATGTTGTTACCTGTCTTCACAGAATGAGTAATCAGAAAACTGTTGAGAAGGTAAGCAGGCTAGACATACCTCCTTATTTTCTTTTTATACATATTTAACACTATTAAGATAAACCATCCAACTGACCCATTCAGAGCTTTTCTGGAAAATGGCCTAAATTAAAGGCAGATCTTTTGAGGTCCTAGGCCAACTTTTAACCAGTTGGTAGCCCATAACTAAGAGCTGTCTGTGTAGAGGTATGGTCTTCACGTAGGTAGAAAAAGATATGAAAGCTCTAAACAGATTGAGCTGCAAGAAATCGTAATGGAGCTTCTGTTCTACCATTTCTAGGAAGCTAGTCAATTGATTGTCTGCAAGTTCCTTATATCCTTCAGCTGCAGTTTCTAGGAAGAATGAGTTTTCCTGGGGTATCACAGAGATGGTTAAGAATGGTCCAATGAATAGCCGGGGTACCTAGTACTTAACTCCCAAACTATTTCTGCTATCATTCAGAAGCCTCAGTATGACACTCTTGGAATGAGTTAAACGAAAATAAGAGCATTAGAAACCTGCTTATTAATACAAGGCCCACAGAGAGGGTCGCTCCAGTGCATCTGGGATGATATTGAAGATGCTAAATTGTCTCACATGCGGAAAGGCTGCAGGGACTCGTGACATTTTTGAGAAGAACATTCTCATCGCCATCACACATTTCTAGGACTAATGTGGAAGGCATTTTCGGTTTCTTTGGCATAACATGGATTTCATACAAGGATATCACAAAGACTGAATCAATAACAAGATGCATTTTCTAACATTAGGAGTTGCTCAAAATAATGCTTCGAAATATGCTGCCTCAAGACACTGAACACATGAGCAGAGACTGAGTGTGAAATGACTCTGAAGAATGTTGTCAAAGGGGTTCTTGCTTTGAGAGAAGAATTGGTTTTGGTCATTCTTGAGGGTCCCCCAGGTGCCCCAGCCTCGATGATCCTATAAAACTGTTCACTGAAGAACACAGGAATGAAATGAGAACAATTTGATTTAAATGTCAGTTGAAATAATACTTTCTATGAAACTATTTTGTTCTTTGGCGAGGAACAACTAAGAATGATTGTGAAGCACAAGAAATGCAGACTAGATGCAATAAAGGAGGCTCCATGAAGACACCGGGCAGTGTAAGGGAGGTGGCGCGCGCAACGTCTGTGCCATGCGGTCACTAAAGAGTCGCCCCCAGGTGCTCCAGTACTGAGGGTCAGCAAGGCTAATGCTGTTTTTTTCCCCCCAGTATAAGATGCAATAAGTAGGGTGCATCCGGTGGCCTAGAGGTCTAGTACACCTGGGAGCAGTATCACATACAGCCCAAGGTCACAGGTTCAAGACCTAGAGTGGGGGATTGAGTGAGCAGCAACCAATTCACATTGGCTGTGAACAACCACATAAAAATAAATAAAGCACTTTCTCCTCCTCTTTCTTCCTGCCTGCTTATTTGCTTTCATTCCTGTCTCCACCTTTCCTTTTAAAAAAAAATGTAGTTAAATATAAAATATTAGCAAAGCTGTCCCATTTCTTGGAAGTCTAGAAAGGAGTCTGAACAAGAGAATTTCAAATATCAGAGGCATTTAAGTTGCAGTAAAGGAATTTCAGCCCAACATTCTTACCTCGAAAGCCCTCCCATCACAGGGCCTGGTGATCAGGCAGAGACAGCCAGACCTCCCACAGTCTGGTAGCTAAATTAGAACACGTAGCACTCCAGGGTCCACTGAGAAGCAGAGTCGGTTTCAACATCCCTCAAACCCCGAGGCCGCCTGAAGCACATGTCTGATGTCTTATGTACATGCGACCAACAGACCATTGTCAGATGCCAGTGGGCCGGCCTTGCCCTGGACAATAAGCATCCAGTTTGCTAACCTGGCTTCCAGTTGCCTCCTAATTTTTGCTCAGTTATTGAAATAATAGAGCAAAAGCTCAGCTAGCAAGCATTTGGTCTTCATGCTGATGCTAACGACATCCAGGAATAAAGAACTGCTTTGCCCCCCACCAGTGGTCGCCACTCACAGGACACGTTAGGATGCCTACAGTTAATGATTAAGTGAATTAAAGGACATTTCTCAGCAGTGCCAATGAATTAACACTCCAGGTCCTGGAATGGGGAAGTTTTTCTTGCTCATGGTGCTTTCTTCCAGACGAGGGCCTGGGACTGAGGTCCAGTGGGTGGGAATGCAATACTGATGAAAAGCCATACCGATTCTCTGTCTCCTGCTGCTGCCCACTGAGCTGGCTCAGGCTGCATTCACCCAGGAGCCCTTACCCTGCAAAGAGGTGACTCAGAGCGGCAGCATAATAGGAAGCAAAATTTTTTTTTCTCCTCTCCTATGTTACTCTCTCCTTATACACATACTTCCTCCATGCCAGAAACTGCTGTAAGTGCTTTGCATGTAACTATTTAATACTCGAAGCTATCAGGATCCTATTTTACAAATGGGTAAACCAAGGCACAGAGAAATCAGGCCTTGCCCAAGATCACAAAGGCAGTTACGTGGCCTAGCTAGATTTAAACTTAGGTAGACCTCTGATTGCACCCTGGATTGCCTTGCTTCTATCCCATGCTGAAAGGATCAATCTGAAGGCACTGTTGTCCTGATGCAGAAGCTTACTATTCAGATATCACAATATCTCTACCTTCTTATGAGTTTGGTTTGGGGACTGATGGGAAATAGACTTCACGCAGCCACTTGGTGGCAATGATGGAATCATGCTTAAACAGTGCTGGAAATGACAGCAAGAAACCCCATGAAGAGAAACCATCAAAAGCACATTTCTCCTGGAGAAGGTCCTCTGTACCTTGGCTGGGAAGAGATGACTTTCCAAGGTGCAGCTGACTTTGTAAGACGAGGTACATAGGGAAGGATGAAGCTCTCTGTGCTCAAAGGCCAGCCAGGTTAACAGTAGACGGTTCCCTTGCAAGATACAACAAGAGGGCTGTCTGGGGAAAAAGCACCCCAAAAGAGACGGGAAAATCCAGGCCTTAGAGTAAACAGGGAAGGTACATTAGAGAATTCAGGAAGGGAAAGTATAAGCAAAAATCCCTTAAAACCAACAAAACCACAAAACTAGCAACCTACATCATTAGCTCCAAAATGACAAGAAAATATTCACCCAACTGGGGACATTGTGACAAGTCTTCCATATCTATCATTGCATTTACTTCTCATAAGAATCCTGCAAAATAATAGTATCTTGATTGTGTCTCTCTGTAAGCTGAGGTTCAGAGAGGGTAGTAATGTGCCCAAGGCCATGTAACTAGAACTAAAACTTGGTCTCCACAGCTCAAATTGGCATACTCTGCCTCTTAACTAACTTGCTCATCAGACACTTGAAAATTATTCACGATTTTCCCCCTCGTAATGACATAACTGAATTCCTACTAGTATTAGATAACACATAGTCTTCCCAAAGTATGAATAAAAGCTTACCTGTTGGTGCATTTATTTTAAAATCAAGAGGGTTTTATTCTTGCACATAAAACATGGAATTTTGGAATTTATACCTCTGACTTCAAAGACACCTGCTCCAATCAAAAAGAACTAATATTTATTGACTGTGGTCTAAGCTTTTTTTTGCTATTCTAAGGCATCCTATGAATGAACTCAGTTAATAATCTAACGGCCCCAGGAAATAAGCACCACCATGATTTCTGCTTTTACAGATGAGGAAACTGAGGCACAGGAAAGTAAAAGAAATTACATCTACAAAGGAAGATGACTGGTAGTCAAAAAACTACTCTAAACAGAATTTTTCCAAGTGCTCTGTTGCTACTGGCACTCCTTAGAGCCTAATTACGATGTCTGGCACAGACAAGAATCTGCCCACCTTGCCTTTTTTAGTCTAAGCGAATCTGAGGGAAAATGGCTCCACAGAATAACTTTACATATCACTGGCAGCTCTGGGTTGTGATTCCAGTCGTCGGGTTTTTGAGAGACTGGCCTGGCTGCCTGGAATAAATGTGGATGCTAAGACAGATTGTGAGCAAAAGCTGGCCACAAATGGGTGAGTGTGTAATTATGCGAAGTTCTCTAAACCAAGCACCAGGAGATCTCCTTTGCAATATTTAAACTGGAATTGACAAGTCCTTCAAAGCAACATCTGACTGGCTCCTGGCAGCTGACAAAGCTCTTTCACATCCATATTTCTAGCGAATCCTCAGAACGCATTGCTAGAGGGAACAAGTGGTATTGGTGGGCTCCCTGTAGGGCTCAGAAGCACGGGGTGGGAGACTCAGAGAAAACCCCAGGCCTAGGTGTGTCCAGTTCACATCGAGTTCAAGGCAAACTGAAGTCTTTTCTCTCCTAATCCAGATCTTCTGACTTCTTGAGAGGGAGCTTCCCTTCCACTGAAACCAAGAGGAAACAGCTGCATTTCTAGAGAGTATTGTACAAAACTGCTGTTACATTTTCTCTTTTCATTGAAACTAAAGGATGCTGTTATCTTACTCAACCTTTGGGCAGTATTTGGCAGAGCTGGCCCCTTGAACTCCATCCTATGCTTGAACATTCGACCTTCTTTGCAACAATCCAACTCTCCTGACATTCCTTCTGCTCTCTGATCAATCTTCTTTGATAGCTTCTCCTCTCTTACTCTCAGTTCTTGGCGCTCAGGCCCAGACTTTCTACTCTTTTCAATATAGGCCTCCGTTACCATAAGCCAATAATTCCTATTTTTCCATGCTCACCCTTCTTCTGAGGCTGTATTTATATAGTCCAACTGTATCACAACTGACCTTCTCATGTGCATCTTAAACTCACTATGTCCCAGACTGATCCTCCTGCTCCTGGTCCTTTGCCTGGATGCTCCAGTCCGATATGGTACCTTTCAGTGACCAACTGCTCTCCTTCCAATGATGACATCAAATCAACCACCATGCCTGCATGTCTTGCAGGTTCTCTCTCCCTCTCTCTCTCCTCTCTCTCTCCTCTCTCTCTCCTCTCTCTCTCTCCTCTCTCCTCTCTCTCTCTCC